>LR991054.1:30696503-31083491 GCA_905163555.1 Notocelia uddmanniana
CACTCAGGTACATAGGGTCGCCGCTCCCTAACAGCCTCGCCACAAGCTGCCCTACGTTGACTGACGCTACGCCTTCCGGTACGTGGTCGCCACTCGAGAACCTTTCCGCCCCAACGGCCATCGGTTCTACGTGCTATGTGCCCCGCCCACTGCCACTTAAGTTTAGCGATTCGGAGGGCTATATCGGTCACTTTGGTTCTGCTGCGGATGGCCTCATTCCTGATGCGATCACGCAGAGATACTCCCAATATAGCTCTCTCCATTCCCCTTTGGGGGACTTTGAGCCTTCTTATGTGGCCCATAGTAAGCGACCACGTTTCAGTGCCATATGACACTGGCAACACACACTGGTCAAAGACTTTTGTCTTGAGACACTGCGGAATATTGGACGAAAAGATGTGCCGTAGCTTCCCGAACGCTGCCCAGCCGAGTCAGATTCGACGATTAACCTCTTTCTCGAAGTTGGACCTACCTAACTGGACAGTCTGTCCTAGGTATATGTAATCGTCTACAACTTCGAGCGTAAATTGTCCGATTGTTAAGGGAGTTGGTGCGACATGTACATTTGACATGATCTTCGTCTTGTCCATGTTCATCCTTAGCTCAACTCGCTTGGAGGCTTTACTGAGGTCATTGAGCATTGAACTTAAATCCTCCATGGTCTCAGCCAAGACTACTATATCGTCAGCAAACCGAAGGTGAGTGAGGTAGTCGCCGTTTATGTTGATGCCTAGCCTTCTCCAGTCCAGAGTCTTGAAAACATCCTCCAGTGCAGCAGAGAACAGTTTAGGAGAAATAACATCTCCTGGCCTGACTCCCCGCTGCAACGGAATAGGCTTTGAGTTCTGGTCCTGGAGTCGGACTGACATAGTGGCGTTCTCGTACAAATACTTCAGCACTTCGATATAGCGGCAGTCCACTTGGCAAATGGAAATGATATGCCTGAGTGACTCTCCGGGACGGCGGCATACCCGACAATTGTCGACCGTGCCGTCCTTCAGGATATATTTCTGGTAGTTTTTCGTCATGATAACTTCATCCGCAATCCGGTCAGGCTACCTTGCGAAGTAAAACATCCAGATCGCGTTATAGAAATAAGACCGCTGAGTAGAAGTAGACTAAAATTACTAAAGTCAAATCTACTAGTCGCCATGCCGAACACCCAGGTACAATCAAATGATCCGAATGATCAATACAAAATGCTTCTGAATACGGTGTGTAACGAATTTAATAAGACTTGTAGTAAAAAGCGTATTAAGAGAAACAATAAAATGAGATTTAATGAGTGGCCAACTACCGGAATTCGGAAAAGTAGAGGTAACTTATACCAACTTTATGAAAGGAGATCTTGCACCACTGACGAATGTTTCCATCAGTATGTTAGGGATTATTCCAAATTGTTTAAAACAGTGTGCACAAAAGCAAAAGCAATGCACTTGAATAACAAAATTAAATCCTCAGATAATAAACCCAAGACAGTCTGGAAATTAATAAACGCAGAGACTGGGAAGAGAAATAATAAAGAGTCTACAATTTCTTTGAAAGTAAAAGTTAATTTAATAACTGATGCAGTAAAAGTAGCTAATGAATTTAATAATTTCTTTTCTAAAATTCCTATAGTCACTACTCAAAATTTTGCATAGCAAGCATAAGCTGAATCCCTTCTGAATGACAACGTAAAATTAGAATCACTAACTAATTTCAAATTTCATCATGTTTCTCCTCTAGGTGTACTGAAGTCCTTTGAAATGTTTAAAATAAAGAGCACTGAGGAAGAAGAGAAAACTTAGATACAAATATTAAACTTAATGGTCAAACATTAGAATTTGTTACGTCTACTGTATTCTTAGGTATTACATTGGACTCAAAATTGCAGTGGGGTTCCCATATAACAGCGATAGGAAGTAGGTTGAGCTCTGCTGCATTTGCAGTCAGGAGAATAAGGCAGCTTACCAATGTGGCAATGGCACGGTTAGTTTACTTTGCTTGTTTTAATAGTACTTATGGTCTTATCTTGTGGGGATCAGCTGCAGATATTGAAACTGTTTTTATTTTGCAAAGAAGGGCTATCCGAGCAATTTATAACTTGGGGTTGCGTGACTCATTAAGAGAATTTTTCAGAGAAATAGATATTCTAACCCTGCCGTCCCTATACATATTTGAAATAATAATGTATGTTAGGAAGAATTTGGGAATTTTCCAACGAACGCTGATAAACCAATATCCACGAGAAATACTGGGAAACTCAAAATAACCTTCTATAGACTAGTAAAGGCGAAAAGTCGTTCTTGGGAAATTGTATCAAATTCTACAATAATATTCCTAAACACATTACTGAACTTAGCAATTCTAAATTCAAATCTGTAGTAAAACAAACACTTATTTTAATAGCATATTATAAGATAAACGATTACATCATGGATACGGATGTTTGGCAGTGATAGCGTCCTGCACGGGTAATCTATCGCGAAAATATGTTTTCTACTGTAGCATTGTTATTTAAGTTATTTTGTAGTAGCTGAAATGCAATACAATATTTTTTGATTCAATGTAGTAGATGAAAATACAATCTTTTTTGATTCAATGTAGTAGATGAAAATACAATCTTTTTTGATTCAATGTATTGTAACTGGTTTTATTAATCAGTGCCGTCAAATTTCATCATGTTTCTCCTTTAGGTGTACTGAAGTCCTTTGAAATCTTCAAAATAAAGAGCACTGAGGAAGAAGAGAAAACTTAGATACAAATATTAAACTTAATGGTCAAACATTAGAATTTGTTACGTCTACTGTATTCTTAGGTATTACATTGGACTCAAAATTGCAGTGGGGTTCCCATATAACAGCGATAGGAAGTAGGTTGAGCACTGCTGCATTTGCAGTCAGGAGAATAAGGCAGCTTACCAATGTGGCAACGGCACGGTTAGTTTACTTTGCTTATTTTAATAGTACTTATGGTCTTATCTTGTGGGGATCAGCTGCAGATATTGAAACTGTTTTTATTTTGCTAGGAAGGGCTATCCGAGCAATTTGTAACTTGGGGTTGCGTGACTCATTAAGAGAATTTTTCAGAGAAATAGATATTCTAACCCTGCCGTCCCTATACATATTTGAAATAATAATGTATGTTAGGAAGAATTTGGGCAATTTTCCAACGAACGCTGATAAACCAATAGCCACGAGAAATACTGGGAAACTCAAAATAACCTTCTATAGACTAGTAAAGGCGAAAAGTCGTTCTTGGGAAATTGTATCAAATTCTATAATAAAATTCCTAAACACATTACTGAACTTAGCAATTCTAAATTGAAATCGGTAGTAAAACATACAATTTTTTTTTAGCCACTATAGGCATTTATTATAATAATAAATATTATAATAATAGTAACACTTATTTCAATAGCATATTATAAGATAAACGATTACATCATGGATACGGATGTTTGGCAGTCGGTACGGGTAATCTATCGCGAAAATATGTTTTCTACTGTAGCATTGTTATTTAAGTTATTTTGTAGTAGCTGAAATACAATATAATCTTTTTTGATTCAGTGTAGTAGATGAAAATACAATCTTTTTTGATTCAATGTATTGTAACTGGTTTTATTAATCAGTGCCGTCCGATACGATTTCGACATAAATCGGTATATGAGCGTCCGAGAGGACTCTTAATAGGAATCCGAGGTACCTAAACTTTGAATAAAGTAACGGCCATATTGATTTTCAATTCAAAAATTAAAAAAAAAATCAAAAACGTTTATTCGTGACACACACGGTACATAATAATAATAATAAAAAGAAGGAAAGACAAACAAAAAAGGGCCGTGCCACGAAATTGACCCAACTCAGCATATTGCTGGCTTTACAGCCAGCGCTGGTCTTCCGTAAGGCACATTAAGTGAGGAAACGGTGGGTAACACAACATACAGTATACAAACAAACATATAGTACTAGAAGAAGAAAAAATAAAGTAAAAAACATTACACATTGCAACAAAAAACCGAGATCAGAAAAAAAATAACAGTGTAGCTAATATTATACTTATATAAAACACTATACGACTAACATCACAATTTTACAAGAAACAAAAGAAAAAAACAAAAATAGAGTAATACAATCGTGTGGATAAGGCCTAATACCGAGAATGAACGCAGCCATTCGCTCGCTGCTACTAGCGCCAGCGGCAAATACTAGAAGCTAAGCTACATCTACTCTCTACTCTACGACAAGGTCGACAACTTCGACAAGACAAGTAAAACTAAAACGTCAAAATAAACAATTTGTTTTGTAAGGTTTGCTTTGCGGAATTGGAGACCTGGGAAATGAAAAGAGGGCACAGCGTTTTACGTACAATTACATACTATCAACTACGTACTATTTTAATAAAGGGGGCATACATGGCAATGCAATTGTGACACAAACGGTGAGAACGAGTTATATGCAGCTAGTGTCATGACACAAATCTTCCTGCCTGCGCTGGTGCTCATGCATGTATTTCTTAAGCATCATTTTAAAACTATGGACGTGTTCCAGGGTCCTTATCGGCGGTGGTACATTGTTCCAAATTTTCCTCATTTCCGTCCCGATTTCGTTCAAAATCGATATCAGAGCGTCCGAGAGGTCCCCTAATACGACTCCGAGGTAAAATTTGGAAAAAGTGGCGGCCATATTGCTTTTCTTCATTTCCGTCGCGATTTCGTTCAAAATCGATATCTGAGCGTCCGAGAGGTCCCCTAATACGACTCCGAGGTAAAATTTGAAAACAGGCGCAGTTATATTGATTTCCTTTTTTTTCATCCCGATTTCGTTATAAATCGATAGCTGAGCGTCCGATAGGTCTCGTAATGCGAAGCCGAGGTTAAATTTAGAAAAAGTGGCGGCCATATTCATTTTTATTATTTCCGTCCCGATTTCGTTCAAAATCGATATCTGAGCGTCCGGGAGAATTCAATTTCAATTTATTCACCATAAAGTAATATGAGCATTACATGGTATGTCGGTACAGTCATCAAAAATATTTTACAGTAAATAATTATAAAAAAGGCAATAGGTGCATTACATTATATTGCATCTCGTTACAATAATTCCAAAAAATGGTAATAATTTCATTACATGGTATATAGTTATAATAAAACATTTTTATAAATAGTATATGTTCCTCATACATGTGCCTGCGGCAAGGATGTGGACCTGCTGGGACGGCATGGCCTCTCTTGCTCCAGAAGCGCCGGCCGTTTTTACCGCCACGGCACTATCAATGACCTGGTTCGCCGCTCGCTTGTTACCGTCTCTGTTCCTGCGAGCTTGGAACCGGTGGGTATGGCAAGAGACGATGGCAAGCGCCCCGATGGAGTCACTTTGGTGCCGTGGAAGCTGGGTAGGGCACTGGTGTGGGACGCTACGTGTGTCGACACTTTCGCGCAGTCCCACATTCAGGCAACCCGCTCTCAGGCCGGTGCTGCAGCCGACCAGGCCCAAGTTCTCAAGCGCCGCAAGTACTCATCTTTATTAAAAACTTACGAGTTTGCGGCGCTTGCGGTGGAGACAATGGGGCCATGGTCGTCTGACATGAAGGCATTTATAAGAGCCTTGTCGTCGCGGCTGGTTAACATCTCAGGAGACCCCAAGGCCGGCGTTTACCTCTCACAGAGAATTTCTCTAGCGATACAGAGAGGTAACGCGGCCAGCGTTATGGGGACCATGCCGCAGGCGGACCTTTTAGAAGGCGTATTCTTTTTATAGTTGGGGTTTTTAGTTTTAAGTTATCTAATGTTTATTTTTATTTATTTTGTAGGTTATTGTGTTAATACATACAAATTATTTAATATTGTTATTAAAAATTATTCTTGATATATGTACAACAATAATGTATATATACACAATATATTTAACACTAATTAAAATTATTCATGTCAATATTACTGGTTAAATATTCTGTCACAGAGTAGAAGGCATGTTTCCCAAAATAATTATATATTTTATTCTTAAAGCTATTTGTAGGCAGGTTAGTTATTTCCAATGGCAATTTATTGAACATTTTGATCTTTAAGTGAACACCCTGTTTTTGACATTTCTTAAGCCGCAGCTTTGGCAAAAGCAGTTTGTGTCTGGATCGGGTGTTATATTTGTGTATATCCGACGATTTTACGAAAGAGTCCGCTTCTTTGTGAACTTCCAAGAGAGAATTATAAATAAACAGCGAGATAACAGTCATTATGCCCAGTCTTTCAAAATGAGGCCTAGCTGCGTCACGTCGGTTGACACCGCACATGACCCTCACAGAACGCTTCTGTAGTACTAATACTTTTTGAATTTCCGATGCATTGCCCGATATAGTTATTGCATAATTTAGAAGGGATTGAATATACGCATAGTAGACTATCTTTAAAGTTTCTGAATTTATTAGAGGTTTAAGTTTAAGAAACGCAAAATTTGCCGAAGAGAGTTTGCTGCAGAGTTTATGGATGTGCTCTTTATGTGTTAATTTATTGTCTATTATGTACCCTAAAAACTTCGTAGAATCTTGATTACGAGTATGAAGGTCGGATGGGTGTTGTTTTATTCTAGAATTAATTTTATATTTAATATGTACGGTTTTATCAGTATTCAGCACTATACCATTTGCCTGGAACCAGTTTTGGAGGCTTCGTTGGGTCTGTGTCAGCCGTTCCTCTATTAAGTTGACATTAGTATGCCTCAATCCCACATGTGTGTCGTCAGCAAATAAAGTCACTTGTGCCCAGTCTGGAATATTTGATGGTAAGTCGTTTACGTATATCAAGAATAACACAGGGCCCAAAATTGAACCCTGTGGTATTCCGATATCGTTGTTTTCAATTACCGATTTACTTGATCCAACCTGTACAATTTGACTTCGGTTTTTCATGTAAGATGCCATCATATCCAAAACTAAAGTACGTAAGCTTCTTCAGAAGAACATCGTGTCTCAGGCAATCGAACGCCTTAGATAGGTCACAAAATATGGCGCACATTGTTGTGACGTATCGAAGGACTCGAGTATGAAGTCTATTACTCTTCTAATCGCTGCTCCTGTACTTTTATTAGCCCGGAATCCATACTGGCAGTACGTAAAGAGATCATTTTTCTCAAAGAATGTGACTATTCTTGTCTTCAGTGCTAACTCCAGCACTTTCGAAAAGACGGGCAGAATGCACACTGGTCTATAATTGTTCGGGTCTGAAGTATTTCCTTTCTTATATATTGGTACTATTCTGCCTACTTTAAATGCATCCGGAAATACTCCTTCCCTAATACAACAATTCATGCTATCTAGAAGAAGCTCCATAATAATATCATTAAAACGAATAAGCTTAAGAACTCTAGTATCTATTTGCAATATATCTTTAGATTTATTAATTTTAAGAGTGCGTAGTATTGTCCATAGTTCTTTAGGTGTAATCGCGTGAAATTTAATTTGCTTAGGTAGTTTTTTATTGTTTTTAGGTATTCAATGAATGTTTCTGACGAGAGATCTAGATGTTTGATTGCCCTATGGCCCACTGTCGTAAAGAAGGTATTAAAGATATTAGCCATGTCTGCGTGGTTACTCGTGTATGTGAAATTTTCGTGATTAAGTAATTTATTTGGTATGCCTGTTGCCTTATCTGATCCACATACTGCTTCTTCCTTTATGATTTTCCAAGTTTCTTTTATCTTGTTGGCTGATTTTTGTATTCTTTTCTAATGACCCAGCCTCTTGGCAGATATCATGACTTTCCTAAGATGTTTTTTGTAGGCCTTAATCGTTTCTTTCCTTCCATCAGTGGGTGAGTAGTGTTGAAGCAGCTCCATTTTATTTAGATTATCTCTTGAAACCTGTATCCCTGGCGTTATCCAAGATGCAGAATTGGACTTAATTTGCACTTTTTTCTCAGGAAATTCAATATTGTAATAGTAGTTGATTCCATTTATTAGTGTAGCTACTTTATTAATAGCCCCATTGGCTTCTAAGACTGAATTTCTCAGTGTAATGTCTTTATTGAATAAATAATGAAAGTAATTACAATTATTCTTATTAAATACTTGGGTCAATAGCGTATTGCATTTTGCTTGTTTAGATACGAGACATTTTACTTTTAATTCAATCGCGTTATGGTCTGATACCTTATATTCTAGGACCCTGCCCTCTACCATCTTATGACTAAAATTTATAAAAAAGTTATCGATGCATGTTGCTGATTTGTTTGTGATCCTAGTGGGTTTATTTAATATAGCTCTAAAACCAAAGATTTTTAGGATATTCTTAAAACTGCGCACCGATTGACAAGTTTTTAAGAAGTCTAGATTAAAGTCACTCGTTATAACCACTTGCTTATTCTCATGTTGTGCTTTTTCCAAGGCTTTGGAAATGGTGTCTTCGAATATTTTTATGTCATAGTTAGCACGATAGACTACTATAATAAGAACTTTTGGTGATTTTAATTCGATTGCTGTAAGCTCAGAATGTTTTTCTATTGATAACTTATTAAAATCATTTCTTACTCTGTACTCAAAAGTATTTTTTACTAGAATGGCAACACCGCCGTGTTTATTTTGGTTTCTGCAAAAAAGGGAAGCTACATTGTAGTTGTTAATATTTACTATCCGGGCTTGCAAATCGGTTAACCAAGTTTCCGTGAGACAAAGAACATCACAAGATGTATTTGTAGCTAAAACTTCCAGGTCTTCTAACTTATTCCTAATACATTGAACATTTGAATGGACTATGACTATACTACTCCTTCTCGACATTTGCTTATCGGAAAATTTGATTTCTTGGCATCCATATCTTCAGGCTTGATGAAGGTAAGCGATGAAGTTGGTCTAAAATTCTGCATGATGACAGCCAATGCCTCCGCCATGAATTTCTTGTTCTTGTAGTATTACGATCCATATTGCTCTTTTTTGTTTAGTTCGAAATATTTGATGTTTTCACTAGTGTTCGAAATGTGATGCAATCTTTGATTTGTTCTAAAGATTTCGTTATAATGTTCCCCATCAAATGCTATGCTTGAGATTATTAGATTAAACTTAGCTTCCTGCTGTTTTTCCATTATTCTACGTAATCTTAGGGTGTATTCGTTAATTGTTTCATTAATAGTGTTGTAATCACCTATAAATATGACCACTTGGTCGTTTTTACTGAGATTGGGAAGATGTTCTTCCTGTCGGTCGATTATATACGAACATGAAGCATGTGGATAGCAGTAGTTCTTGAAACATACAGGTTGTTTGATTTTCATATACTTCATTATGTTGCGGCCGGCACTGTCGGAATAGATGATAATATTTGGGATATTTGCATTAGATTTAGTTATCTTGTTGTCAGGTGTCAGGGTAGATACTTTTATATTATTTTCAGAAGTGTCGTTGCGTACTGGATTGATTTCACTGTTTGTTTGAGCATCTTGCACTTCTGTCACGTTATATATAGTTCTTAGCTCGGCTAATGTATTTTCTAGATCAAGGATTTTTTTATTACTCTGTTCATTTATTTTTAAGCATTTTTGTTTTTCTCTTAGTAGCCGTTTGATAATTTTTCCTTTCCGTTTAATTCTCTTTGCCATGGATCGGCTTATCCGTATTTTATAGTCTTTCTCTTGATGTATCAGTTGTTCATGGGCGATGTTATCCTTTTTCACAGATGTGTGATTATTTATTTTGGTAAGTTCTAAAAACTTGCGATTCAACGCGTCGCACTCATGTTGCATGTCGTTTAATTTCATCTTTACTGGAAAAATAATTGCATTATTCACATATTCAACTTCATTTTGTTCGTTTAATAAACTAATGTTTTCTTCGTGCGTATTAAAGTTGTCGATTTGAATGTCTATATTGATTTCTTCAAGTTTTGCGATCCTTTTCTTCATAAGTTGATTTTCTTTGCACATTTTTTCAAAATCTGCGCTGTCCTGTTCCTGTTCTTCTAACATGCGGTCGACAAGTTTGTCTTTGTCGTTTAGTTTAGTTTGTAAACTACTAATTAATTTCTCGTAAGTTCTCAATTCGTTGTCTTTTTCTTGTATTGTTCTTTCATGTTCTAAAACTTTGTGTCTGCATTCGGCTAGCTTGCTGTTTGTGGTTTCTTGGGGTTGAACCTTTGTATCCTGGTTTTGCTCTTTTGCATGTTGGAATGGAAGTTTTATATTGTCACGCAAGATGTGTATGTGTGAAAATATAATATTTACAAATGTTACACTCCTCTACAGTATTTTCTTGGTTAAAAAGTGTATAGTAGGTATTTATATGCGAAAAAAAAACAAGATTTGACAGTTAAGTCATTAAGATTCCGAACTGTGGGCACTGTTAGCATTCTTTGACGAGAAATGAAGAAATATAAAAATAAAAAAGGATTGGTGCTCGGAGGATTCGAACTTCAGGGGTCGTTGGTTTCGCTATATATTAGTTTGGTCTTACAGCGAAGCCACTGGGCCACCGTGATGGACGAATAGCGTCTTGAATTTTAAGTACTGTATATCCACATATAAATTTGCAGTGTAGATCGTTATTCTTGGTCCACCCTCAAGTTCAAATATCATAAATATCACTAATAGTTTTTAACACTGTATCATAGAATTTTGATATGTAACTTATTCAATTTATCACTCCGGTGTAAAAAATATCCACAATTCTTACGCGTTTGTATTTGTTTATATTGAGAAGTGTATTATTTTTTACTAATTTTATTTGACATTACAAACACATAAAACACTTTTTTTAACTGTCCGCTGAAAATTAGCGTGTAATAACGCTGTCACTTGCTTAAAACACTTTGTGAACCACAATACACCTAAAATTGTGGCGTTTTTCTATTTGGATTATTTTGTACAGTATAATATATACGGAGGTGTTGTTACCGGTAACAGCGCCACCTACCCACCTCCCCACATTCTCTATACGAATCCAAGATAAAATTTGGAAAAGTGGCAGCCATATTGATTTTCTTCATTTCCAACCTGATTTCGTTCAAAATCGATATCTGAGCGTCCGAGAGGTCACCTAATATGAATATGAGGTAAAATTTGGAAAAAGTGGCGGCCAAATTGATTTTCTTTATTATCATCCCGATTTCGTCCAAAATCGATATCTGAGCGTCCGAGAGATCTCTTAATACGAATCTGAGGTAAAATTTGGCACTCCATCTATGCCTGCATGCTAAAAGTTTAATGTTACTAAATAGGCGTGTGGGATTTGCTTTTAATAGCGACATAGAGGTTTCGATATTTTTTTCCATTTAAATCAACCCGGTAGATTTTTTAAAATAGTATTGCATTTATTTACTAACCTTGAGATCTTCGAGAAGACAATTACGGTTGCCAGTTTTTGTTGCACTTTTAGCACCACCCAGGGGTCACGTGTAGGGTAACGGTGGGTACTCCCTACGGACGTGGTGCAACTTCGACCCCCCTTTGTCGAGTGAAAGGGCAACTTGACTGTTAGAAGTTCGCAAGCCGCCCGAAGGCCTCTAACTTGGCTTAATGATTGCTGTCGTAGAAAGCAGCCGGGATCAACGGCTTCGCGTGCCTTCCAGAGCACGAGAGCGCTCAGTAAGGAACCACTCAAAGCGGTCACCCATCCAAGAACTGACCTGCGCCCACATTGTTTAACCTCGCATACCGCACGCGGTAGGCGAGTGCCGCTGGGCCACGAGCGCTCTAAATTCTTGATAGTTTATGCCAAATTGCAATTTAATCGGTAAAGTAAAAGCAACTCGGCTGTAACAGACGGACTGACAGTAAGGAGTGCGAATGGTGAGGCCAAATTGTCATTTTGGATGCGCCAATGGGAATTGGCAAAACATGATATTTAATTGGCCGTATTTTTGTACTTCAAAGGACCAGAGTTTATGAACACTGCGCGCTGCTTGGTTGTTATTAGACCTAGTGTTACTGTAGTACACAGATACTTTTACTAAGGGCCATTTAAGACATGCTTTTATTTCATCGGCCCTTTCCCCTTCGGCCTCTCGGAAATGTATGATAATAGTTTTCAGTCCTTATTTTTGCCAAAATCAAATGAAATTCAACAGTTTGCCGGTTCTCAGAAAGTATACCGACTTTTCATATATTTATCTGTTATTGAATCACAATCACCAAACTTAATATACCGAAACCCCCAGAATGTAACAACTTCTTTTCTGGAGACCGCATCTAAATAGGTTCAGCTAAACGCGACATAATCGTGCACAAACATACGAACCTGTTTTTTGTAGACTGTTAAAAATTACGCTTAGTACGCGAGCGAAGCCGCGGGCAAATGCTAGTCTAAATATATAAAAGAAGAAACTGACTGACTGACTGACATATCAATGCGCAGCCCAAACCGCTGGTCCTAGAGATTCCAAATTTGGCACGTAGGTACCTTATAATGTCAAGGGGTGCACTAAGAAAGGAATTTTCAAAATTCTACCCCTAAGGGGGTGAAATGGGGGTCCGATTTTTTTATGCGGAAACAAGATTAGTTGGACTATTTTATTCGAAATTTCACAGTAGTATTTCTAACGATAAATGAGTAAATACGTGTTTCAGGTTTTTTGAGAAATCAACCCCTAAAAGGGCGAAAGGTGGTGACAAATTCTGAAAATCGACATGGGTATTGGTTTTATTTTATCGCTGATAACGAAAACAACAATGATTTTAAAATCTCACGTGGAGGACGTGAAATACCATCCCCCCTGTTGGGGTGCGAGGGGGATGAAATGTCTAAATATTAATGTGGGTGTCGTTTTTATGGTTTTTTGGGACGTTAATTACGAAAATGGCATCGATTTTGAAATTTAATATTGTGGACATGACAACTTTTTTAAAGTTTGTGCCAAATTTCAAGAAATAACTGCCTGATTGAGTGAGTGACATATGAACGCACAGCCCAAACTACTGGTTCTAGAGATTCCAAATTTAGTATGTAGGTTCCATATAAGGTCTTGAGGTGCATTAAGAAAGGATTTTTCAAAATTCATCATCTTAGGGGGTGAAATGGGGGTCCGAAATTTGTATGGGGAATCAAGATTAGTTGGATTATTTTATTCGAAACTTCACAGGAGTGTTTCTGACGATAAATGAGTAAACGTGTGTTTCAGGTTTTTTGAGAAATCAACCCCGAAAAGGGGGAAATGTGGTGACAAATTATAAAAATCGATATGGGTGTTGTTTCTATGGTTTATGGGGTCGCTGATTACGAAAACAACAATGATGTTAAAATTCCACGTGGAGGACGTGAAATACTATCCCCTCTGATGGGGTCCGAGGCGGTTGTAATGTCTAAGTAATAATATGGGTGTCATTTTTATGGTTTTTTGGGTCGTTAATTTCAAAAATGGCATTGATTATGAAATTTAATATTGCGGACATGAAAACTTTTAAAAGTTGGTTCCTAATTGCAAGAAGAAACTGACTGACTGAGTGAGTGACATATCAACGCACAGCCTAAACTGCTGGTTCGAGTAATACCAAATTTGGCATGTAGGTTCCTTATAAGGTCTAAAGGTGCATGAAGTGCCGTGAGTTTCCTATGAAGATACGACCTTTTTTTATTCAATGAGTAAGTGGTTTTATTAATCAGTGCCGTCCGATACGATTTCGACATAAATCGATATTTGAGCGTCCTAGAGGACTCTTAATAGGAATCCGAGGTAACTAAACTTTGAATAAAGTACGGCCATATTGATTTTCTTCATTTCCGTCCCGAATTCATTCAAAATCGATATCTGAGCGTCCGAGAGGTTCCCTAATACGACTCTGAGGTAAAATGTCGAAAAAAGTGGCGGCCATATTGATTTTCTTCTTTTATTTCCTGATTTCGTTAAAAATCGATATCTGAGTGTCCGAGCGTGTAAAATTTGGAAAAAGTGGCAACCATATTGATTTTCTTCATTTCCAACCTGATTTCGTTCGAAATCGATAGCCGAGCGTCCGAGAGGTCCCCTAATACGAATCCGGGGTAAAATTTGGAAAAAGTGGTAGCCATATTGAATTTTATTCATTTCCAACCCAATAACGTTTAAAATCGATATCTGAGCGTCGAGAGGTCCTCTTATACGAATTTGAGGTAAAATTTGGAAAAAGTGGCGGCCATATTGATTTTCTTCTTTTCCGTCCCGATTTCGTTCAAAATCGATATCTAAGTGTCCAAGAGGTCTCTTAATGCGAATCCGAGGTTAATTTTTTTTTAAGTGGCTGCCATATTGATTTTCTTTTTTTTTTCTTTTTCCCGATTTCGTTCATAATCGATAAATGAGCGTCCGACATGTCTCTTTATACGAATCTGAGGTAAAATTTGGCACTCCATACATGCCAGGGATTGTAAAAAAAGGTTTAATGTTTCTATATAAGCGTGTGGGTTTCTATGGATTGGATTTAAATAAAGACAGAGCTTTCGATATTTTTTTCCATTTAAATCAACCTTTAGATTTTTTTTATTGTATGGTATTTATTTACGAACCGTGAGATCTTCGAGAAGACAAATACGTCACGTGTTGGGTAACGGTGAGTGCTCCATACGGACGTAGTGCAACTTCGACCCCCCTTTGTCAAGTGAGTGGTCAATTTGACTGTTAGAAGTTCTCAAGCCGCCCTAAGGCCTCTAACTTGGCTTAACGACTGCTGTCGTAGACAGCAGCCGGGATGAATGGCTTAACGTGCCTTCCAATGCACGAGAGCGCTCAGTTAATAACTACTCAAAGCGGTCCCCCATCTAAGAACTGACCTGCACCCGCATTGCTTAACCTCGCACACCGCACGCGGTAGGCGGGTGCCGCTGGGCCACGAGCGCTCTAAATTCTTGATTTAATCGGTCCAGTAAAAGCAACTCGGTTGTAACAGACGGACTGACAGTAAGGAGTGCGAATTAATGGATCACAATCACCAAACTTCGTATACCGAAACCCCCAGAATGTAACAACTACTTTTCTGGAAACCGCATCTAAATCAGTTCAGCCAAACACGAGATAATCGTGGACAAACATACATATATACCTACATACGGATATACATACTACATACGTACATACGGGTCAAACAGAGAACCTCTTTTTTGTAGACGGTTAAAAATTACGCTTAGTACGCGGGCGAAACCGCGGGCAAATGCTAGTAAATTTATAATTGCATATAAAAATATAAGTGCCGGGCCACACTGCTACGTTGCGTTGCGTGGCATTTACGAGTATGTATGGAATTACCCGATGTGGTCATGGTGATTCTATTATGAACGCAACGCAACGCAGTCGTATGACCCGGCTCTTATAACTTGGTGGAAGAGTGTAGATAACGCAAGAAGTCAGACAGGTGCATATATTTACGGCATTATGTACGCCTAGTATTTACGATTTAAGAAACTCGCATAAAAAGGCAATGGACATATTTTTTTTGTAATAGTTAGCTAGACATAGACGTTATTTATTGGTAACTAGCGTTTGCCCGCGGCTTCGCCCGCGTACTAAGCGTAATTTTTAATCGTCTTACTACAAAAAAGAAGTTCTCTGTTTGACCCGTATGTATGTATGTACGTACGAGGGCTGCCTTTTAAGTTGTGTCGTTTGGAAAAACTATAGACAATTTAAGTGTTAAATCGTATTTATTGTTTTTCAAAGTAATCACCGTGATATGTAATACACTTTTTCATTCGATCGAACCAATTTTCGAAACACTTATTCCAGTCCGAAGTCGGGGTCTCCAAAATGGCCGTTTTGTATGCCTCAACCGCTTCTTCAGGCGTCTGGTACCATTGACCACGAAGTCGTTGCTTGATTTTTAGAAAAGTAAAAAAATCGTTAGGGCTTAAGTCTGGACTGTAAGTACTGTACACCCGTGTACCAGAATTTCGACGTTTTGCTCTTTTAAAAACGCAATTGTTTGCTGGGCGGTGTGCGAGCTCGCATTATCGTGGTGCAGTCTTATACGACGTCTTCAGTTATTTTTTCGAAACTCGCCGATGACTTCTGGTAAACAGACAATGGTATACCAGTCAGCATTAACCGTTTTACGATCCTCGAGCACGATGGTGGCAACGTGGCCACTTTTCGCCACAAACTTGGCGACCATTTTTTTCGAAGTGCGTCATGTTACGTCGCCTTCCAAGTGAATTGAAAGGCGAGGTAAGCAGATTTTTTTTTAAAAGAAGTTGAAAGTAAAACAAGTAAAAAAAGGTAAAAGAAAATGCTCAAGGTCGGGGTAAGCTTTTATTTGAACAATTATTGTTATTAAGGCACTCACAGATTTTAGATAAAGAAGATTAAAAGGTCAAACACTGTAAATCTTAAGTAGGTAGCTCAAAAATTTGGAGCCTCGAGACAGAAGACTCGGCGCCTCGAGTAGATTGGTATGGCGACTCGAGTAGGTTGGCGCGTCGGCTTGAGTAAGTTGGCGCGTCGGCTTCAGTAAGTTGATACGACGGCTCGGGTTAGTTGGCACGACGGCTCGAGTTAGTTGGCACGACGGCTCGAGTTTGTTGGTACGACGGCTCGAGTAAGTAGGCACGACGGCTCGAGTAAGTAGGCACGGAGACTCGAGTAAGTAGGTACGGAGACTCGAGTAAGTAGGTACGGAGACTCGAGCACGGTGGCTCGGAAAGAATGGCTCGGCGTGTCGAGAAAGATGTCACGTTGTCTTTAGTAGGAGAAAGAGGGCTTACGTCGAAGTAAGTACGTGAGCACGAGGTCTTCTTGAAGTGCAGGGCCTGGCTTGGCCCTGCACTGACCAATTGCGACTTGACTGATGAAAAGTTGGCGAGAAACTGAATTGTGCTGGGCAATGTTCGGCTTTTATACTATTTCTTGCCGTTGTTCGAGAATCCATAGTTCTAAATTTACAATTTCAAAATTTACAGGATACCAGTGTACAATTTAGACGTAAAATGATTACAACCTTAGCTATAAATGAGTTTTGACAATGTCCGTTGCTATGACGGTCGATAAGTAAACATGTCAAAAGTATTATATTCTAGGATAATTATATTTGTTTTCGTATGAAAACAACAAAATAATTGAAAATATAAAGCTATATCAGACAAGGTAAGTTTCTGGCGTGTTAAGTGTGTCTTATAACATAGGCAGTGCCGGAAACATTGAAATTTTCGAAAGTAATCAAAGAAACAATATTTTCCTATCGTTACAGTGATTCAAGTGAAATGTTTAGCGAAAGAAACAAGGTAACGAACGAAGAAAAGTGCATTGCCGCAACCTGCAAGCGAGGGCGAGCAGATGCTCTTAAGAACACATGGTATGCTACAAGTGCTCCGTGAGCGTATTACTTTGGTCGGTTTTGTCTCATCTTGGAACACCCAAACAGTCGACTGCTGTTTAGAATCGGGATCGTAGGCATATATCCAAGATTCGTCACCACTGATAATATCGTAAACATGTTTCGAGTTTCCTCGGTTGAAATGCCGCAGAGTTTTGCGACACCATCGAACGCGAGCCGTTTTTTGGTCTTCACTGAGTAAATGTGGTATCCAGCATGAGATAAACTTTTTTACGCATAAGTGATCATGCAAAATACTGTGAAAACTGGTCCCTGAAATACTTAAGGAAGCTTCTATCTCACGGTATGTCGCATAGCGATCTTCGACGTTCAGTTGCCGTACAGCATCAATGTTCTCCTGGGTTACGGCTGTTTTTGGTCGACCTTTACGATGTCTATCACCAATACTAGAGCAACCACGTTGAAATTCTAAATACCAGCGTTCCACAGTCCGGAGGCATGTTGCTTTGTCATTGAAAACCGTAGTCAACTCTTCGAAGCACTGAAGTCGCGTTAAGCCCCTTTTGAAGTTGTAAAAAATTATCGCACGTAAATTTTCCTTCGAAATTTCTATTTTCACAACTGACTTGTCAACTTCGAACGAACTCTGTACTAAAACGGTTGGGCCGATTTCGAGTCATTCTTTTGTTTTCGAATTCTAAATTCAAATACTAAGATGACACTAGTTCTTTTTTATGCAATCACGGGAGGTTTGCAAACGACATAACTTAAAAGGCAGCCCTCGTATGTAGGTATGTATGTTTGTCCACGATTATCTCGCGTTTGGCTGAACCGATTTAGATGCGGTTTCCAGAAAAGTAGTTGTTACATTCTGGGGGTTTCGGTATACGTAGTTTGGGGATTGTGATTCATTAACAGATGAACAGATGAAAAGTCAATGTACAATCTGAGAACCGGCAAACTGTTGAATTGCATTTGATTTTGGCAAAAATAAGGATCGAAAACTACTATCATCGTTTTCCGAGAGGCCCAAGGGTAAAAGGCCGATGAAATAAAAGCATGTCTTAAATGGCCCTTAGTAAAAGTATCTGTGCACTACAGTAACACCAATGGAAGGTCTGATAACGATCAAGCAACGGTGATAAACTCTGGTCCTTTGAGTACAGAAATACGGTGGTAAATACTAACGATGTTAAAGGTAAACCATCCAGTAGAGTTCTTAAACACTTTGAACATAACGCACCCGGTCTTCCATAACACAAACTTTCCACGTTTGGAAACGATTGTCATGTTGCTATTTATCTAAAATCAAACTTTGTTGTGAATTTGTCATTGCAAGTCAGAAACATCTAAGTATTATGTAGATGCAAACAGTGTTTGTACCGCGTATTCCGTTCGCTTCCAAGTTTGTTTTTTATGAAATAAATATATCGCAGGGCAAGTTGTGCAGTTTCCATTGGAGCATACAAAAATAAAATGTGGCCTCACTTCCATTCGCACTTCTTACTATTTTCTCGTATACTGACTTTTGTTCATCTGTTAATGAATCTTAGTTATTCCTGACCAACCCCTCTAAAGCTATCACATCATACCTAAAAATCGATTAGGATACGCTGAGCTCATTCCGTACCTCAAAAGCAAAAAGAGACCCTTATATGATCACGTGTGGCTGTCTGCCAGTCCGTCTGTTACAACCGATTTTCTTTAAAACTACTGGACCGGAGGAATTACCAATTTGGCACAAACTATCAAGAATTTTCATGTCCACAATATTAAATTAAAAATCGATGCTTTTTTCGTAATTAATGACCAAAAAAGCCATAAAAACGACACCCATTTTGATATTTAGATATTTCAACCCCTTCGCACCGCAACGGGGAGATGGTATTTCACGTTCTCCACGTTGGATTTTAAAATCATTGTTGTTTTCGTAATCAGCGATACGATAAACCATAGAAATAATACACATGCTGATTTTCAGAATTTGTCACAACATTTCCCCCTTTTAAGGGTTGATTTCTGAAAAAAATTGAAATACGTGTTTACTCATTTATCGTTAGAAATACTCCTGTGAAGTTTCAAATAGAAGAGTCCAACTAATCTTGTTTCCCCGTACAAACTTCGGACCCCCATTTCACCCTCTCAGGATATAAATTTTTAAAAGTCCTTTCTTAATGCATCTATAGACCTTATAAGTAGTATGCAAAGTGCGATCCACATGGTTTATGACCGCACTCTATGGAGACGGAGCATACGTGGTCGCGATCCTTAGTAATGAGGGACCGAGGAAGAAGAAGAAGACCTTATAAGGAACCTACATGCCAAATTTGGAATCTCTCGAACCAGCAGTTTGGGCTGTGCGTTGATATATCACACAGAAGAGTCACTCGGTTTTTTCTTGCAATTTGGCACAAACTTTTAAGAAAATTTCATAACAACAATATTAAATTATAAAATCGATGCCATTTTTGTAATTGAAGTCCCAAAAGACTATAAAAACGAGACCTATATTAATATGTAGACATTTCAACCCCCTCGCACCCCAACAGGGAAGATGGTTTTTTACGCCTTCCACGTTGGATTATAAATCATTGTTGTTTTAGTAATCAGCGACCTGATAAACCGTAAAAACTATATCCATGTTGATTTTTACAAAAACCTGAAACACCTGTCACTTATTTATCTTTAGGAATATTCTTGTGAAGTTTCGATTAAAATAGTCTAACTAATCTTGTATGGGGAACGATACCAATATGGACCCCCATTTCACCTCCTCCGGGAATGAATTTTGAAAAATCCTTTCTTAATGCACCTCTAGACCTTATAAGGAACCTAGATGCCAAATCTGGAATCTCTCGAACCAGCAGTTCGGGCTGTGCTTTGATATGTCACTTACTCAGTCAGACAGTTTTTTCTTGCAATTTGACAAAAACTTTCAGATGTTTTCATGTCCGCGATATTAAATTTCAAAATCGATACCATTTTCGTAATTGACGTCCAAAAAACCATAAAAACGACATCTATATTAATATTTAGACATTTCAACCCCCTCGCACCCCAACAGGGGGGATAGTATTTCACGTCCTCCACGTGGAATTTTAAAATAATTGTTGTTTTCGTAATTATCGACCCAATAAACCATAGAAACGATACCCATGTCGAGTTTCAGAATTTGTCACCCCATTTCCCCCTTTTAGGGGTTGATTACTCAAAAAACCTGAAACACTTGTTTTCTCATGTATCGTTAGAAATACTCCTGTGAAGTTTCGAATAAAATAGTCCAATTAATCTTGTTTCCACATACAAACCTCGGACCCCCATTTCACTCTCTTAGGGTTTGAATTTTGAATAATTCTTTTTAATGCACATCTAGACCTTAAAAGGAACCTAAATGCCAAATTCGGAATCCCTAAAACCAGCAGTTTGGGTTGTGCAATCAGTTTCTTCTTGCAATTTGGCACAAACTTTCAAATTATTCATGTCCGCAATATCAAATTTTAAAATCGATGCCAGTTACGTAATTAACGTCCCAAAAAACCATAGAAACGACACCCATATTAATATAAAGACATTTCAACCCCTTCGCACCCCACCGGGGGGGATGGTATTTCACTCCCTCTACGTGGGATTTTAAAATCATTGTTGTTTTCGTAATCAGCGACTCGATAAACCATAGAAACGATACCCATTTCGATTTTCAAAATTTGTCACCACATTTCCACCTTTTAGGGGTTGATTTCGCAAAAAACTTGAAAAACGTGTTTACTCATTTATCGTTACAAATACTCCTGTGAAGTTTCAAATAGAATTAAATAATCCAACTAATCTTGTTTCTCCATACATACTTCGGACCCCCATTTCACCCCCTTACGGGATTGAATTTAGAAAAATTATTTTTTAGTGCACCTGTAAACTTTATAAGGAACCTACGTGCCAAATTTGGAATCTCTAGGACCAGCGGTTTGGGCTGTGCGTTGATATTTCAGTCAGTCAGTCAGTTTCTTCTTGCAATTTGGCACAAACTTTCAAAAGTTTTAATGTCCGCAATATTAAACTTCACAATCGATGCCATTTTCGTAATGAACGTCCCAAAAAACCATAAAAACGACACCCATAGTAATATTAAGACATTTCAACCCCCTCGCACCCCAACAGAGGAGGATGCACTTCATACATTACACTTCCTCCACGTGGGATTTTAAAATCATTGTTGTTTTCGTAATCAGCGACCCGATAAACCATAGAAACGATACCAAAGTCGATTTTCAGAATTTGTTACCACATTCCCCCTTTTAGGGGTTGATTTCTCCAATAACTTGAAACCGGTGTTTACTTATTTATCGTTAGAAATACTCCTGCGAAGTTTCGAATAAAATAGCCCAACTAATCTTGTTTCCCCATACAAACTTCGGACCCCCATTTCACCCCCTTAGGGGTTGAATTTAGAAAAATCCTTTTTTAGTGCACCTCTAGACATTATAAGGTACCTACTTGCCAAACTTGGAATCTCTAGAACCAGCGGTTTGGGCTGTGCGTCGATTTGCCAGTCAGTCAGTCAGTCAGTTTCTTCTTTTTAACCGACTTGAAGATTTCAAAAGAGGTTATCAATTCGATTGTATGTTTTTTTTTTATGTTTGTTACTATATAACTCCGTCATTTCTTAACCGATTTTGAAAAACCTTTTTTTGATTGTAAGTATGTATTATCCAAGTTGGTCCCGTCTTTGTCAAAACGCAGTTCTGATGATGGGATCCATGAGGAATTGAGGGAACTCCTCAAATCCTAAAGTCAAATATATAATGATTTTTGTGTTTTTATCAACAAATGGCAAATTTTTATACAAAAATGTGATATTTGATGAAGTGGACCTGCTGATGATGATCAGAACAGAACTCTTCAACGACTAAAAGTTCACGTTTGGCGATTTGTCTTGCTAGCTGTGTTTGTTAAGCAAGTTCTATTTTCACGATTAATTTTTGTCATGCTTGATTTCTGATAATGGGATCCATGAGGAATTGAGGGAACTCCTCAAATCTTAAAGGCAAACATATAATGGTTTTTATGCTTTTATCAACAAATCGAGCATTGTGATACAAAAATGTGACATTTGATGAAGTTGAACTGCTGATGATGATCAGAACAGAACTCTTCAACGACGAAAAGTTCACCTTTGGCGATTTGTCCTTTTAGTTGTGTTTATTAATCAAGTTCTTTTTTCTCGATTAATTTTTGTCATGCTCGAGTTCTGATGATGGGATCCATTAGGAATCGAGGGAACTCCTCAAATGTGAAAGGCACACAAATAGTGATTTTATATTTTCATGAACTAATCAAGCATTTTCATTCAAAAAGTGACATTTGATGAAGTGGAACTGCTGATGATGATCAGAACGGAACTCTTCAACGACATGTAGTTCACGTTTGGCGATTTGTTCTCTTCGTTTTGTTTGTCAAGCAAGCTAGGTTTTCAAGACACATTTTTATCAAGCTTGAGTTCTGTTGGAGGATTTCATGAGGAAATGAGGGTCATTAGTCTTCTACCATTATAAACATACTTATAGCCATTTTTATTTTATTGTGTGGAATCTAAGAGTGCACTATCTTTCACCGGCCTTCCCCACTGAAGTCGGTTTTTTTTCTTAAAAATTATATATATTTAGATACTTAACACATTACGGGTCAAAAGGTATGATATATCAAATATTAACACATTATACATAATATTACATTTGCATTAGATATATAATAATAACATTCCTTATTCTTTATATTCTACTAGCGTTTGCCCGCGGCTTCGCCCGCGTACTCTAAGCATAATTTTTAACCGTCTTCAAAAAAGAGGTTCTCTGTTTGACCCGTATGTATGTATGTACTTATGTATGTATGTATGTTTGTCCACGATTATCTCGCGTTTGGCTGAACCGATTTAGATGCAGTTTCCAGAAAAGTAGTTGTTACATTTTGGGGGTTTCGGTATACGAAGTTTGGTGATTGTGATTCATAAACAGATGTATGTACGTATGTATGTTTGTCCACGATTATCTCGTGTTTGGCTGAACCGATTTATATGCAGTTTCCAGAAAAGTAGTTGTTACATTTTGGGGGTTTTGGTATACGAAGTTTGGTGATTGTGATTCATAAACAGATGAACCGATGAAAAGTCAGTATACATTCTGAGAACCGGCAAACTGTAGAATTTCATTTGATTTTGGCAATAATAAGGATCGAAAAATTATTATCATACATTTTCGAGAGGCCGAGGGGGAAAAGGTCGGGAGAGAAAGAAGATCTGTGTACAACAGTAACACCAATTGAAGGTCTGGTAACGACCAAGCAGCAGTCATAAACTCTGGTCCTCTGAAGTACAGAAATACGGCTAATTCAATATCTAGCGTAACCCTTATTTTTCCTAAATTTAAATTAATTGGTAGATTATGCCAGTTTCCGTTTGAGCATCCAAAAAGAACGATTTGGCCTCACTTCCTTTCGCACTCCTTACTATTTGCTCGTACTTATACTGACTTTTGTTCATCTGAAGTCCGTCTGTTACAACCGATTTGCTTTAAAACTACTGGACCGATAGAATTGCAATTTGGCACAAACTATCAAAAAATGTCATGTCCATAATATTAAATTAAAACCGGCCAAGTGTCGGAACACGCACACAGAAGGGTTCCGTGCCAACACCTGCTAGTTCACATTTAAACCACTCTAGGAAACTCACGGCACTTAAGTCCTTTTGTTTGGGCAAGACTGTTTTTCAACGATATCTCAAAAAATGGTAAACATCTCTTGTTGAAACCATAAGTCGCTGAAAGTATTTACTTAATATGCACAATCTCAATGTTTTTCAGAATCTTAAACTTCAAAGTTTGGAAATTATATACAGTCAGGGGACACAATTTTTACGACTTAGACAGCTAATCTATACTAATATTATAAAAAGGAAAGATTTGATTGTTAGTTTGCATTGAATAGCTACACTATTCTTGGGTGACATTGATATGAGCTATATTATGTTTTCAAAAAATAAGGATTCTTACTAAAACTCCAATAATGTAATGTTGTAAAAAAAAGTAACTCAAATATTCTTTACATCGCGTGCGCTAAGAAAACTATTGATGATAGAATAAATTTTTGTTAATTATTTGTATGGGCCGGGGTGCTAGTATGTATAACTAATCTAAAGGTTTATTTAAATGGAAAAAATATAGAAACCTCTAAGTCGTTTTTAAAAGCCAATCCTTTTTTTACAATCCCTGGCATGTATGGAGTGCCTAATTTTAGAATAAATATTTTTTAATTATTTGTATGGGCCGGGCTGCAAGTATGTAATACTAATCTAAAGGTTGATTTAAATGGAAAATAATTTTTAAGAAAAAAAAACCGACTTCAATGGGGGAGTCCGGTGAAATATTATTCAACTTAGATGGTGCACTCTTAGATTCCATACAATAAAATAAAAATGGCTATAAGTATGTTTATAATGGTATAAGACTTAGACTTTCCATGATTCCTCATGGAATCATGGAAAAACCTTGCTTGCTTGACAAACAAAACGAAGAGAACAAATCGCCAAACGTGAACTACGCGTCGTTGAAGAGTTCCGTTCTGATCATCATCAGCAGTTCCACTTCATCAAATGTCACTTTTATGAATGAAAATGCTTGATTAGTTCATGAAAATACTAAAATCACTATTTGTGTGCCTTTCACATTTGAGGAGTTCCCTCGATTCCTAATGGATCCCATCATCAGAACTCGAGCATGTCAAAAATCAATCGTGAAAATAGAACTTGCTTAACAAACACAGCTAGAAGGACAAATCGCCAAACGTGAACTTTTCGTCGTTGAAGAGTTCTGTTCTGATCATCATCAGCAGTTCCACTTCATCAAATGTCACATTTTTGTATGATAATGCTCGATTTGTTGATAAAACCACAAAAATCACTATATGTTTGCTTATAAGATTTGAGGAGTTCCCTCAATTCCTCATGGATCCCATCATCAGAAATCAAGCATGACAAAATTTTATCGTGAAAATAGAACTTGCTTAACAAACACAGCTAGGAGGACAAATCGCCAAACGTGAACTTTTCGTCGTTGAAGAGTTCTGTTCTGATCATCATCAGCAGTTCCACTTCATCCAATGTCACATTTTTGGATGCAAATGCTTGACTTGTTGATAAAAACACAAAAATCACTATATGTTTGCCTTAAAGATTTCAGGAGTTCCCTCAATTCCTCATGGATCCCATCATCAGAACTGCGTTTTGACAAAAACGGGACCAACTTGGATATATATACTTACAATCAACGAATTTTTGAAATCGCTTAAGAAATGACGGTGTTATGGAGTAACAAACGTTAAAAAAAAAACATACAACCGAATTGATAACCTCCTCTTTTGAAATCTTGAAGTCGGTTAAAAATATAGAAACCTCTATGTCGTTTTTAAAAGTCAATCCTTTTTTTACAATCCCTGGCATGTATGGAGTGCCTAATTTTACCTCGGATTCGTATTAAGAGACCTCTCGGAAGCTCAGATATCGATTTTGAACGAAATCGGGGCGGAAAAAAGAAAATCTATGTGGCCGCCACTTTCACAAATTTTACCTCGGATTCGTATTAAGAGACCTCTCGGATAATCAGATATCGATTTTGAACGCAATCGGGACGGAAATTAAGAAAATCAATATGGCCGCCACTTTTTCCAAACTTTACCTCGGATTCGTATTTGGGGCCCTCTCGGACGCTCAGATATCGATTTTGAATGAAATCGGATTGGAAGGGAAGAAAATCAATATGGCTGCCACTTTTTCCAAATTTTACCTCGGATTCGTATTAAGAATTTTCTCGGACGCTCAGTCGTCGATTTTGAACGAAATCGAGACGGAATTGAAGAAAATCAATATGGCCGCCACTTTTTCCCACTTTTACCTCGGATTCTTATTCGGGGACCTCTCGGACGCTCAGATATCGATTTAGAACGCAATCGGGACGGAAATTAAGAAAATCAATATGGCCGCCACTTTTTCCAAACTTTGCCTCGGATTCGTATTTGGGGCCCTCTCGGACGCTCAGACATCGATTTTGAACGAAATCGAGACGGAATTGAAGAAAATCAATATGGCCGCCACTTTTTCCCAATTTTACCTTGGATTCTTATTCGGGGACCTCTCGGACGCTCAGATATCGATTTTGAACGAAAATGGGATGAAGATAAAGAAAATCAATATGGCTGCTCGTTTTTCCAATTTTTACCTCGGATTCGTATTAAGAGACCTCTCGGACGCTCAGATGTCTATTTTATACGAAATCGGGACGGAAATGAAGAAAATCAATAGGGCCGCCAGTTTATCCAAATTTTACCTCGAATTCGTATTAAGAATTCTCTCGGACGCTCAGATATCGATTTTGAACGAAATCGAGACGGAATTGAAGAAAATCAACATGGCCGCCACTTTTTTCAAATTTTACCTCGGTGTCGTATTAGGGGGACCTCTCGGACGCTCAGATATCAATTTTGAACGAAATCGGGACGAAAATGACGAAAAGCAATATGGCCGCCAGTTTTTCCAAATTTTTTACCTCGGATTCGTATTCGGGGACCTCTCGGACGCTCAGATATCGATTTTGAACGAAATTAGGAAGAAAATGAAGTAAATCGATATGGCTGCGACTTTTCCAAATTTTACCTCGGATTCATATTAAGAGACCTCTCGGACGCTCAGATATCGATTTTGAATGAAATCGGGAAGAAAATCAATATGGCTGCGACTTTTTCCAAATTTTACCTCGGATTCGTATTAAGAGACCTCTCGGACGCTCAGATATCGATTTTGAACGAAATCGGGAAGAAAATGATGAAAATCAATATGGCTGCGAATTTTTCCATATTTTACCTCGGATTCGTATTAAGAGACATCTCGGACGCTTAGATATCGATTTTGAACGAAATCGGGACGAAAATGACGAAAAGCAATATGGCCGCCTGTTTTTCCAAATTTTACCTCGGATTCGTATTAAGAATTCTCTCGGACGCTCAGATATCGATTTTGAACGAAATCCAGACGGAATTGAAGAAAATCAATATGGCCGCCACTTTTTCCAAATTTTACCTCGGATTCGTATTCGGGGACCTCTCGGACGCTCAGATATCGATTTTGAACAAAATTGGGAAGAAAATGAAGAAAATCAATATGGCTGCGACTTTGTTCCATATTTTACCTCGGATTCGTATTAAGAGACATCTCGGACGCTCAGATTTCTATTTTGAACGAAATCGGGACGAAAGTGAAGAAAAGCAATATGGCCGCCAGTTTTTCCAATATTTACCTAGGAGTCGTATTAAGAGTCCTCTCGGACGCCTAAATATCGATTTTTGTTGAAATCGTATCGGACGGCACTGATTAATAAAACCACTTACAATACATTGATTCAAGAAAGGTCGTATATTCATAGGGAATTCACGGCACTTCATGCGCCTTTAGACCTTATAAGGAACCTACATGCCAAATTTGATATCTCTCGAATCAGCAGTTTGGGCTGTGCGTTGATGTCACTCACTCAGTCAGTCAGTTTCTTCTTGCAATTTCGCACAAACTCTTAAAAGTTTTCATGTCTGCAGTATTAACTTTCAAAATCAATGCCATTTTCGAAATTAACGACCCAAAAAACCATAAAAACGACACCCATATTAATATTTAGACATTCCAACCCCCTCGCACCCCAACAGAGGGGATGGTATTTTACGTCCTCTACGTGGGATTTTAAAATCATTTTTGTTTTCGTAATCAGCGACCCGATAAACCATAGAAATAATACCCATATCGATTTTCAGAATTGTCACCACTTTTCACCCTGTTAGGGGTTGATTTCTCAAAAAACCTGAAACACATATTTACTCATTTATCGTTAGAAATACTCCTGTGAAGTTTCGAATAAAATAGTCCAACTTATCTTGATTCCCCATACAAACTTCGGACCCCCATTTCACCCCCGCCCCCAGGGGTTGATTTTTGAAAAATCCTTTCTTAATGCACCTCTAGACCTTATATGGAACCTACATACTCAATTTGGAATCTCTAGAACCAGCAGTTTGGGCTGTGCGTTGATATGTCACTCACTCAGTCAGTTAGTTATTTCTTGCAATTTGGCACAAACTTTCAAAAGTTATCATGTTCACAATATTAAACTTCAAAATTGATGCCATTTTCGTAATTAACGTCCCAAAAAACCATAAAAACGACACCCATATTAATATTTAGACATTTCATCCCCCTCGCACCCCAACAGGGGGGATGGTATTTCACGTCCTCCACGTAGGATTTTAGATTCATTGTTGTTTTCGTTATCAGCGACCCGATAAACCTGAAAAACAACACCCATGTCGATTTTCAGAATTTGTCACCACATTTCCCCCTTTTAGGGGTTGATTTCTCAAAAAACCTGAAACACGTGTTTACTCATTTATCGTTAGAAATACTCCTGTGAAGTTTCGAATAAAATAGTCCAACTAATCTTGTTTCTCCATACAAACTTCGGACCCCCATTTCACCCCCTTAGGGGTTGAATTTTGAAAAATCCTTTCTTAGTGCACCCCTACACATTATAAGGAACCTACGTGCCAAATTTGGAATCTCTAGGACCAGCGGTTTGGGCTGTGCGTTGATATGTCAGTCAGTCAGTCAGTCAGTCAGTCAGTCAGTCAGTCAGTCAGTCAGTCAGTCAGTCAGTCAGTCACTTTGTTATAGCACAAAGGGTAAATAAGCTAGGTATTTATAGCACAAAGCGTAAGTAAGAAGATTTTGTCTTTGACTAGATCTTATCTGTCTCTATTGTCAGATAATTGGATCGCGGGAAGAAAAAAGCAAAATATGTAAACTCTTTGTTAAAACCATTGTATGGTCGAACTCATAACTAGCTGGACACTTTGGTACTTAGTCGCTTTCAGCCGTTGTATACATGGGGGCACGGCAATAGCCCCGCTAAGTCGAGTAAAACAAAGAGGCACGGCTGTATCACCCTTTTCTCGAAACCATTCAGACCATTTTCAGCATCCTGTAATCTTGTGCTGGTTAAAGCTGGCATAGTATGACTAAGATATACTCTCAATAACATTCAATGTGAACTTGTATCTTTGTATTATATGCTCACGCATTACTTATTCTGCGGCTCACGTTGCTTGCGAAGTTACGATTTTTTTAAAGTTCGCAGTCACGATTTTGATTAAGTTCGCATAAACAACAAATGTAAAATACGAGCGTCATTTTAACACTCGAAATGTACCTATCCAAATGAAGTAACGTGATGTAAACGAAATGTGTTTTTTTAATCAAATCAAGGAAACGTCCATCGACAGCTCTCTAGATTTTGCACATTTATGCTCTATTTACAATAATCTAGTGTTACCCAAATGGGGACAAGCTTTTCACCAAATTAAAGGTGGATGGAAGTGAATATCAATTTACTTAAGTATATCCAATCACTTTGCTAAGCTACCGACAACTGGTTCAAATGAAAAATAGTTGACCTCGATTAGAAATTTAGTGTGCCAGTTCGCGATCACTGGGATGAGTTGGTGAACTAAAAGGATATTTTGTCGATTTTTGAATGGATTCCAATATTTCCAAATTATTAACGACTATACATAAGTATCCAGTGAACTCCTGGACCTTTACCAGGTCATCAGTCCAACTTGTGGGGGGGCTTTCCCACGCTCTAGGCAAGGTCCAGGTCGCAGGAGTCCGCAGGATGCGGGTGATGCAGGATCGGTCATTGTGGCACTCTTTGGGGGAGGCCTATGTCCACTTGTCCAGCAGTGGACTTCTTTCGGCTGATATGATGATGATGTTACAAAATTAAACCACTTTACAGCTTTAAATTTTCTATCAAACTTATTCGCCACCCGACGAGTGGGTTTTCAACATTTTGATGATCTGTAGAAATCATGTAGAAATGTTAATATCTTTAGGCGACTCACTAACTTGCGCTGAGTTTAGCTGTCGGTGACAACTATCAGTCGAGAAAGTACCACTTATTTATTGCGCGCCTATATTATATAACTAACGACTAACTATCATACATATTTATAACTGGGGAAGTACCTCCAACTTAGAGAAGACCGCATCCATAATAACGCCAGTACTTGCTCCTTGGGTAATTATGTTGAGTTATGGTCCTGATTGTGAATAGACCTGAACATAGAGGGACCTAAAATATCTCTAACTGCCAACACACCAAATCCTCAAGTTGATAACGGGTCGGTAATGCACTTGAGATTCTTCTGGAAACGTAAGCATCCTTGCGATGGAGTGTGCTTACTATCAGGCAGGACGTAAGCTTGTTTGCCACCGTCGTAGAATAAAAAAAATCAATTATCATCTTTGAAGGACAAAATTACCTTTGATATCAAATGCCCCAACGCGCGTTCAAAACCATACGCAATTACCCCGCCACCTGCTCAATTCTTCATGTTTTAATGGGGATTGGTATTATGTATGTATACTAGTAAAGTGAGCTCAAGCGAGTAGACGGAGAAAATAAATTATAAAATAGAAAATTATCAAAATATCTCACATCTATACATATATTAAAGCTGAAGGGGGTCGAAAGTTTGTACATGGAAAATATTCGAAAAAAAGTTGGCTGGGGATACTTAGAATCGATAACAGAACACGTTCCAATAGTTTTTAGAATTTTTGTCTGTTTATCTGTTTGGCTGTTTATATGAACGCGCATCACGTGAAAACGGCTGAACGGATTTTGATGAAAACTTTACTAATCTGTCGAGTTAATTACTAACCCGGTCAGGTTTTAGGCTATAAAAATTGTGCAGATTTGGGTGAAAGGGGGTAAAAAGAGGGGTTGAATTTTGTATGGGAACTCCTACAATCCATGAGTTACAGGTATGAAAATTGGTAAGCATTTACTTGACGACCAAGGAAAAACATCCTCATTCTAAATTTGGGAAATCTTAAGATAGAAACTGAAAAAAAGTAAACACAAGCGCTGCGCCGCGGCGCTGCCCAGTGTGCGCGCCAGCCACCACAGTCTATTCAAATTTTGAACACTATTATGATTTATTCCATTAAGTAACTGTGACTCTAAACCCAGATTTCAGTCCCGTTTTCTTGATTCAAAAACTACATATATAAGTTTGTAGCCCTATATAAAAACATAAAATAAAAAATAAGAGTGTATAAATTTTTAAAGGGTCGGCAACGCGCATGTGACACCCCTGGAGTTGCAGGCGTCCATAGGCTGCGGTGACCGCTTACCATCAGGCGGGCCGTACGCTTGTTTGCCACCGACGTGGTATAAAAAAAAAAAAAAAACATGCAATTACAATGTTACTTTTGCCGTTCACTTCATGTCCACTCACTTTATACCCTAAACCCACTACTTAATATTATAAATGCGAAAGTTTAGATGTTTGGATGTTTGTCACTGAATCACGCAAAAAAGGCTGAACAGATTAAGACGATTTGTATGCTAATAGTATATAATCTGGATTCACTTACTTATATATATTATAAATGTACTTTTTGTCCCAATGATCTTCCATCAAAGGGATATAAAATCGGGGATGCAAGTTAGGTCTATGAAACGGGGTGGTTTAATCCTCATACGCCATTATACGATTTAAGTTTCAGACAATTGGGAATATAACAGCGTGTCAAGAAATTTAACTTAAATTATAGCAGAATTGTAAACAAGTTGACGATTCATTATGTCCAAACCGAAGTATCATAATTCCTTCTGATTGTTGACGCTATTTTTGAGCACAACCTTTTCGCAATTAGTTCTACTTTGCGTGTATATATGTGTAAATACAAAAACAGCTGTTTCAATGCACACTTTGTGTCGTCGGTGTACCATTTAATTTTGTCGTGCGTTATTTTTTACGTAATTGTTGACCCTTCACACCATAAAACTGTTTGATATAAGAGATCACTTGAGCTGGGCAGCCCAATCGTCAGCATAGACAGTTGGAGCATCTTAGATGTACACTTAGAAGTGGGTCGAAAGTCTGTACATGGATCATATTCGAAAAAAAGTTGGCTGGGGATACTTAGAATCGATAACAGAAATCGTTTCAACAGTTTTAAGAATTTGTGTCTGTTTGTCTGTCTGTTTATATGTCTAGGCATCACGTGAAAACGAACGAATGTAGTATAATTTACCCTCATTAATATGGTAACTGGATCTTCGGCGACGACATAGCTCGGCCTTCGGCCTCGCATGCCTTGCCACTCTCCTTCGGCTTTTCAGTCATCAACCTTACATGAAGAATCTACTCTGTTGGGAGGATCGGCCTTCAGCCTCGCGTGTCTCGCCTCTCTGCTTCAGACCTTCGGCCCTCAGCCTTACATGAGAAGCCCGCTCTGTGTGATTATTCTTGCATGCCTTGCCGCTCTGCTTCCGGCCTTCGGTCATCATACTTACATGAAGAACTCGCTCTGTTGGGATAACGTTTTACGGCAGATCTGCGTAGCGAGACTTTTACCATTGTATAATGTACATGTAATGTTTTTGACGAGATTCATTCGTCTAGAATCGGTACATTTGATATTCCGAAATAAGCACTTAATTATTCGTTTCTAGGGAATGTCATATTGACTGTAATCATTTCTTAAGAGTTCGTAAAGAAGGGTGAAAGATTGTATCATCATCATCATCTGAGGCGTTATAGCCGCGGGTGGGCCCTAGGCTAGCCTGGTCAAGGCGAGAACTACCAAATAAAGATATTCAAGTTTTATGTGTGACTAGAGGAGTACAGTTAGCATCAAAAGAAGGTTTTGAAGGATTTGAAAGGTTAAAAAGTCTTTATTATAAGGGAATAAAAGATTTTTACACCTTTATATGCGTAGCTACTTCTGATGCTGACTGTACCTATACTAATATCAATATCCACAAATTATTTTAGAATAATATCAAAAGTTATAGGGAATTACAAAAAAAACTACACTGTTGGCGTCTATGGTTATAGTCGAATTTCACTCACTCACACTTCAGAAGTACAAACGCAGATTCACCAAACGCTAAATTCGCTAATTCAAATGAGTTTCAAATTAAAAAAATAATTAACTATGATGCCAGTTTGAAAATCGCAAAAGTCAACGCTGGGTTTTCGAGACTATCATTTAATAAGAATAGAAAAGGTTTAAGTTAGTACTATTAATAAGCTCCAGTCCCTGTTTACTCAAACTGAATAGAACCTCAAAGAGTAAATCTTAGGGCTCCAAACAAAGATAAATTAAGCCTCGGCGAGATAGGTTTTTAGTATTAAGATGAATAAACAATGGGCCGGGCGCACATTCAAATGTAAATGAACCGACGTTTTGAATCTGTCGTCCTATTACACAGTACCGTCTTAAGATACATCCTGTATACTCACGTGACATGACAACGACTCTTAAAATAGAAGTAATGAAGCCAAAGAGTGTTTTCCACCTCAAATCTAAATAATTGTATAAGGACGAGTGTCGAGTATGTCAATATTATTGTAAGTTACGTGCGTTATTTAATAAAACATAGCATTTTTTTCTCATAAATAGTCGGAAATATTCCTGTTACGTTCGTAATTATAGGCCAGTATGGACGCTATTTCGGGGCGCACCTAGCGCGAGACGTGTAAAGGATTTTCATACAACATTACATCATTAAGCCTGTAAGTAACGCGCGGCGCCGAGCGCCACGCGCACTCGGCCGCCGCCACCGCCGCCGCCGCCGCTGTGCGGAAGGGGGGCTGCGACGTGTCTATTTATTACTGCATACTTTGAATACCGTTGTGTAAGTTGAGTATATATACTCAACTTACAGAACAACTTATCCATCTAGGCCTTTAAATTATTACATTACTATAGAGGCCGGGAAACGAAGGGTTGTAGGCCAAGTAGATGTAGATAGCCGAATGTAGCGAAAGAGCATTGGAGAGGGCTATGCTAGTAGTATCTCTGCGCGACCGCATCAGAAATGAGGCCATCTGTAGTAGAACTAACGTGACCGACATAGCCCTCCGATTTGCTCAACTTAAGTGGCAGTGGGCGGGGCACATTACACGTAGAATCGATGGCCGTTGGGGCGGAAAGGTTCTCGAGTGGCGACTACGTACTGGAAGGCACGGCTTCACATATTTTTTCTGTAGCGGTTTATATTATAGAACATACCACAAAGTCTGCGAGTAAATCGACTGTAACTTACGGAGGGACGTACAGACCGACTATAAGGGTTCCGTTTTCCTCATCATTTTGGCTACAGTACCCTTCAAACTCAAAGTTAATTTAGACAAGCACCTTCTTTTTAGTATGGAACAAGAATTATGTAAGTACGCGAATGAATATATCCCTACGTATAAAGATGAAAATATAGTTAGTCTTGCGTAGTGTTTTATTTTAAGCATGTATGTTAAAAAATAGCTTTATATTATTTTATAAATGAAATTAATGGTATTATGGTACTACGAGTAATATATGTAATGAATGAACATAGCGATAAACTGATCGCTCCTGTGTAACAGGCAGTTTTCTGCAAACAATGTTCATAAAAGGTATTTTGTTGAACAAAACTGTCAGTTGTATTGAAACAGCCTCCAAGATAAGAACACAGCTTTGGGACTCACCCGCACATCATAGGGTAGTTAACTCTTATTCAAAAGAATAATCGTATTTCGCCCTTTTATTAAATATTGTTCGTAATTTATTGTTGATCAAATATATTGCAGGTGTGTGCTGTTTCGATTTATTGAAAAAACCTGCATTTATTATTAGTACTTATGCCGATTGTAGCCGTGATAATTTGTATTGGTCGCTCGCAAATTTTAGATCGATTTGCTTTACTCGTCGCCCGTGCCCGGAATCATGCGAAAATAGGATTCAAAATTTCATAGTTCATTATTTTTTCATAGTTACAAAACGGATCATTCATTACCTATTTAAAATAGTAAGTTTTAGATTAAAACATAATGTATTCGGTTTCTTTTCCCAATATAGTAGCCAAAGTATCACGTATAATTGTTTAAAAGCAGTACAGATTTTTTTGTAGAAAATATCCTAGTATGAAATATGAATAGGGATTTCAAAACACCAGACTTCCTATTTTCAGAATTTTTTAAAATAAATATAATTTTCTTCTACTTTAACAGTAACCTAACTTTTAACTTATTACATACCTTATTAATGACTTTTCAAGCGTATGATGAGAATTCCTTGCTACGTTCCTTGAATTTGGATAATAATACAGCCAGTGTTGGTTGCTAGATAGGTAGGCGCTGCGTGGGACTTTCATCAGATTCATCAGATTTCATATATGTATACGTAATGGTTCAAATTGAGGATGATCCCGACATTTTGATAAATATATTTCGTCCTATTTTCAAGCAATCGAAAGATTGTAATATATCAGGAATTATTATTTATTAGTTATTCTACTTTTTTCTTTAACGACCAACCGTTAATAAGTATTTTAAAATAACTTATTGATTAAGTTACGTACTGCTCCTGGCGAAATATAAAATATCAGAATGAGTTATGATGACGTTAAAAATTGGTACATATATATATATATACCTAAATAATTTATTAAATCCAGCACCCCGCACAAAAGCTTACGAGCAGACTAAATTTAATACATCCAAGTGACATATTACTTGAATACCCTAGTATGTCGTAACGGACGAACGAATGTTAACAACGTAATATGTTGCTTACAAGACAAGTAGGCTATCTAGGTTAAATTTCCTTTCTGATATTAACTTAGGTACTTCGTGTCCGAAATATCTATTTCCACAAGCACTAATTATTGTCTACACATGCCTTTGCATCCTAAGCGTCCATACATAGACTATTTAAAGGTAGCTGCCTGTAGCTTTTACCGGATGCTTTTGTTAACTCGCAACCAAATACTGGAATAATATCCCTCCACCTATATGATGCCTTAATACGAAAATGTATTTTAAATACAACTAAAAATCTGGTGAAAAAACAGAACGCAGGAATACCTTCCAGTTATTTGGTTGACATTCTAAGAATTTAATCTTAGACGGGAGTTGCCTCAAGGTGACATTGTAAATACCTCCGATAAAGAATGTATTGTATTTTTTTGGGTTTCTATATAATTAAGTTGTAAGATTCAGTTCGCCTGGTCAGTCCTAACTGAATGATCTTTAAGGTTGACTCTCCTTGGTGGATTCGTGACTCGGATTCTGGCAGACTTTCAGTGAAAAAGTGTAGCGTATCACTGATACAGAACCATTTTGTTTTACTGCAATGCACTCAATAATTGTATTTTTATTTTTTAAGTGTTTTTTTATTTTTTTCTTTGCAATGTTTTTTAGATTTTTTCTGTTTTTGTCCAATTTTGTATACTGTGTCACTTATAGCAAGCAAATGAATGTTGTATCTATTTATCAAAGGTACATATGCTCGATTTCCAAATCGCAATAAAATAATTACCTTTCTTCATATCGGCATGCGTTGAAAATTTCCATGGGTATTAACACTATTCAATCAGATTTAGCAAACACGTGAACCCAACAGCCTACAGTTATGTTTTATGTTTGACGCCACGCTACTGACAAATATTTATAAAATATCTATGTTTAAAAACCCTTGTAACAACGTTTTACGCCTAAAAAACTCGCAAAGTAATTTAATATACTTTTAATGAATAAGACAATCAACATTTATTTCAAGCGGGATTTTATTTAACTCCCTATCCAACGGGCCAAAATCAAAGTTCAAACAGTATAAAGTCACGTCCGGGGACTTATCAGTCACAAATATCCCTAGAGGTCAATTACTCTGATTGCAGGTGGAGGAATGTCCTTAAGAACGTTTAATGAGTCAGTCATTACGAGAGCGTGACCCAATTTCCATAAAGAGGGAGGGATTCTGACTGGAAGTCGCAAGAAAAAGACTAAAGAATTTAACTTCATTACATTAAATCTTGAATGAAGGTCTAAGAGTTAGTTATACCTAAAGTGACGCCTGTGTTGCCAAAAAGGGTAGGCTGAGAAAATTTAATTTTATTAAATTGTACCTTACTGAAATTGGATAAGAAACAAAACATAAGAGTATATTCATCATCATCCCCCAAAGAGTGTCACCACCCAGCAGACTCCTCTTTATCCTGTGACCTATACTAGGTCATCAGTCCACGTTGTGGGGGGCTTACCCATGCTGCGCCTTCTGGTACGTGGTCGCTACTCGATATGATGCCTACGGCCACTTTCTATCATCGCACCTTTCGCAGTCAGCAGGGCATCCATCCTCACACCTGAGAACCTATGTCGTGTACGGTACGGTTTCAGAGGAATTTCTTCCCTCGGATCCTGCGGTTTAGGAATGAGCTCCCTGCCGAGGTTTTCCCGAGGGACTACAGTACAGGGTTCTTCAAGAAAGGAGTGTAGGCATCCAGTCCAAGCCAATTTTAAGGGGTCTGCAACACGCATGTGACACCCCTGGAATTGCGGGCGTCCATAGACTGCGGTGACGGCTTACAATAAGTTGGGCGGGTACGCTTGTTTGCCATCGAAATTGTATAAAAAAATGTTTTAATTTCTTATTCTATTTCCAGTTAATATCAATCTAGGTAGAGGAGGAGTTCATTACGTTTATAATGGCGGCTATTCGGACGACGTCCAGAAACTCTGATATCATACAATTTATTTGACTACTCTATAAATGCTCAGGCGGGTCGTCTCTGGTCAAAATTATATTAGTTAATTCTACGGCCCCTAAAAATCTTATTGAATGGCTTAATTCAAAATCAACCAAATTGTCTCTTTCTGATTATTTAGTTTATTAATGGTATTCATTACTTTCCCAATTAAAATACGCATTTTAAACTTATTCCACACGGAACAAATTAAAAATACCTATTACCTAAATCATATCATTATCATCCTAGTATTATCCCAGTACAGTTGTATCCAGAAGGATGCCCGGGTCGCGTTACCTGATCCCGAGAATTGGCGTAGGCACTAGTTTTTACGGTAGCGACTGCCATCTGACCTCCCAAATTTACTGTTAGAAGTTCTCAAGTTGTCCGAGGGCCTCTAACTTGGCTTAACGACTGCTGTCATAGACAGCAGCCGGGATTAACGTCTTCCAAAGCATGGGAGCGCTCAATTAGTAACCACTCAAAGCGGTCACCCATCCAAGGAATGACCCCGGCCGACGTTGCTTAATCTCTCATACCGCACACATACATTACCTGAATACATTTATAAGGAGACGACCACAGCTGTTTATTATTAGGCATCGATTATTTAACTATTATTTCATTTTTTAAACGACGACTATAAGTTCTAATTTTAAATACATAAACAAACACGGAAATTCCGGGATATTTCCTTTTTAAGAGCTTTCCTATTGAGATACAGACGGCATTGTATTGATGTCTACGTGCCAAACAAAATAAATGGTATAGACACTTCTCTATATAATAATGATACAGGCTACAGTAGGCATTTTATTTTAGATTAGCATGCTATGAATCTTTTAACACATTCAGCGCCCGATTTTCGGGTACTCTGTTCCTAGCTGCTACGGGCTACATGCTAGAAATACGTGGCTACGGCCTACAGCGTAGCGCGTAGCACTAGCTGGCAGTAACAGTGTTAAACTTAAAGTTTCTTAGACAGTGCTCCGAGTATAAACTTTGTTCGGCTCAAAATAAACCTTCATATACATAATATTGGTTTAAACACCAATTGACAACAGTAGATACTTAAATATCAGTCATGGCAGTCTATGAATAGAACTGAATTTTGAGTAAAGAGTAAAAGGACAGTTGTATGCAAGATTGCACCATCGTTGGCATTGCGGTCACGTGCTTGCTGTTTCGTTCGGGCAAATCCCGTGGCACCGTTTCTGGGATCAGACGAACACTTTGTGGTGGGTTTACTAAAGTTTTGAACATATTGCGTCATAAAGTGATAAACCGCTTTGAAACTATGCAAACGGAGAGATATAAATTAATTATTTTGAGGGTTCTGTACAAACATGGTAATAAGGACCACTTACATGGTGCGACCGCGGCACGGAGAGCCGTGGTCGCATTTTACACCGACTTCAAAAGGTGATAAAACATTAAGAAATTGTATAGTTGTTAGGTGGCTAATTATTAAAATGGTCTCTCGTCTTTATTAAATTAGTGGTTTTTAATAAGGGACTGGAGTATGTTTAAAACATTTCGTGTAATGAAATCGTAGGTATAAATTTAATATCATGCTGATTGGATTGGAGATCTAAGTTTTTTTTTTGCTTTTTGGTTTTTTTTATTTATTTATTTAACACTTATTAGTGAATCATTGTCAGAGTGCTCCTTGTAATAAATCTAATAAGTCCAAACACGCCTATTTAAGCTACATCGTTTTATTAAGGAAATTCTGTTGCCTATCTTCTGACTTCAATCTGACTCAGGTTGATGGCAACATTACACGATGACTTCGTCATAGTCGCTTCTTGATCGAAATATCTTAGCGCCACCCATGAGACACTTGGAGTTATTAATGATCATCCGAGGTCTTCTTCTTAATACTAAAATTGCTATATGGATCCCAGCATCGGAACCGGACGTGGTAACAATGGGACAAATCTGAAACATATGATTTCAAACAAATACACAAAACAACAAACAGACTAATTGAGAACACCCACATACGTGGCATGAATTCCCGATAACGTGATTTGCCGGCCTTGGCGCTCAAAAGGAAGGAAGACACACACTGTAGGTACATATTCTTTTCATGAATAATTTTTAAGAAAAAAAAACCGACTTCAATGGGGGAGTCCGGTGAAAGATTATTAATCTTAGATGGTGCACTCTTAGATTCCATACAATAAAAAACAAAAATGGCTATAAGTATGTTTATAATGGTAGAAGACTAAGTACCCTCAATTCCTCATGAAATCATGGAAAAACCTTGCTTGCTTGACAAACAAAACGAAGAGAACAAATCGCCAAACGTGAACTACGCGTCGTTGAAGAGTTCCGTTCTGATCATCATCAGCAGTTCCACTTCATCAAATGTCACTTTTATGAATGAAAATGCTTGATTAGTTCATGAAAATACTAAAATCACTATTTGTGTGCCTTTAAGATTTGAGGAGTTCCCTCAATTCCTCATGGATCCCATCATTAGAACTCGAGCATGACAAAAATCAATCGTGAAAATAGAACTTGCTTAACAAACACAGCTAGGAGGATAAATCGCCAAACGTGAACTTTTCGTCGTTGAAGAGTTCTGTTCTGATCATCATCAGCAGTTCCACTTCATCCAATGTCACATTTTTGGATGCAAATGCTTGACTTGTTGATAAAAACACAAAAATTACTATATGTTTGCCTTAAAGATTTGAGGAGTTCCCTCAATTCCTCATGGATCCTATCATCAGAACTGCCTTTTGACAAAAACGGGACTAATTTGGATATATATACATACAATTAAAAAAAGAATTTTTCAAATAGGTTAAGAAATGACGGAGTTATGGAGTAACAAACATTAAAAAAAAAAAACATACAATCGAATTGATAACCTCCTCTTTTGAAATCAAAAAATCAAAATCAAAATCAAAATTCAATCAAAAACAGCATTCCCGCGTGGGTTTGCAATGGAAATTCTCTGTCAAAGAAAATATTGAACTAAAGATATTCAGTTAAACTGCTCAGTTTACCACTTGTTACATCAAATGCATATTTAAGTAAGCAAGTAAGTCTTTAATCTATATCATAAATTGTAAATCAGTTTTATTTAAACGGAAAACGACTGCCATCTGACCTTCCCACCCAAGGGGGAAACTAGACCTTATTGAGATTAGGCTTGTCCGCCCCAAGAACTCTAACTTGGCTTAAAAACTGCTATCATGTCTCCGGGATCAACGGCCTATCGTGCCTTCTAAAGCACGGAGCGCTCGGTTAGTAACCACTACAGTATAAAGCGGTCGCCCATCCAAGGACTGACCCAGCCCGACATTGCTTATCCTCGCATACTACGCGGGCGCCGCTAGGCCGCGATTGAATTTTATTTAAACGGAAAATGAACCATTAATTTTCGATGGCTTCTGATTGCACTTTATGATATGAGAGTTTTATCAATTTACTTCCTACCTGGCCGTGTTAAAAGCTAATCTAATAAAGCGTCAATACCACCATGGTCCAAAAGTAGAACTTGGTAATCGATTAGACCGATAAACGAGCGAGATTGAGGCTGGCACAGAAGACACTCCAAACTGCACCCTCTTATCAGTGAAATAAGACTGACTCACTTCTATCATATGATTTTGGGAATAACAAGATATCCTAACTTAATGCCTCTAGACTGCCCACAAATAAGTTCTACATTGAATTTAATTAGACTGGATAATATAGGTTAAAATTAATTCCTGGTCTTACTCCACGGGGTAGAAGAAGCAAGTTGGTGATTATGATGTTTTTAAATGGTAATTATTGTTACGTATTTGTCACCTTTTTAAATTAGATATGAAAATATCGCAAGTAAAGACACCACGAGCGTTTTAGACTACTTTATACACCGTTGCACTGATACTTTTCTCCGATTCATTTCAAATCAGTAGTATTATTTTGTGTTTTCACGCACCATGTTTTTGTCCTTTAGTTATTGTGTGAGTTACGCAATTTCTTCGAGAGTTCAGTTATTTCCTTTTTCATGCAATTAAATAAAACCAACGTACAATTTTTTTTTCACGAATATAAATTATATCTTTAGATACTGAAAAATATTCAACGTGAGAAACTATTCTCACGTTGAATATTTTCGCTTTCAATCGGAATTTTGGTGGGAAATCTTAAATTCTTGTTTATGATTTGTTTTGTTTTTATTTGCTCCATCTGGCATCCAAACCAAACTGAAACCGAATCCGGACCGAAACAGAATTGTTAATGTTTATAAATATTTCTAGAAATAGATATAATTTGTTAACTAACACAAAATGGATCAGGAAGGTATTTATAATAATAAATAATATAATTTATATAATATTAATATAGGTAACAGCCTCTATAAATGTTTGCTTTGAAAATCATACATATTATTTTGGTTGTTATTCGTACCCAGCGAATGAAAAAAACATAGAAGCACCACTAGCGTCGCAAAATGACACCACCAGACCTGTTTCCAAGAAGGTGGGGCGTAAAAACTGTGTCCAACGGCTATCTAGTTTGCACATGGCGGAGCAGTGTCAAAAATAAGAAATATGGCTTATTGGTTGGTGAAATGGTGTGTTAATCACTCTTTAAAACATAAAAAATATATGCAATCGCTTTTCATACATAAATAAAGCGGTAAACATATTTGTTTGATTTTGTTAGTCGGAACCGATTTTGTAAAGGGATGGTGTTATTACATCATCAAAATGTTAATAGACGAATGAAAAGGTACCTAAGATACCTATTAAACATTTTAATTTGTTGACATACATGCTTTCATGCAATTAACTAATTTGTGTACAGTGTTTGAAAAAGGTAGACGAATTCCATAATAAATATTAATAATAAATAAATATTATTGCGCCACCTGCATCCGCTGGATGCGGGTGGCGCAGGACCGGTCATTGTGGACGTCTTTGGCCTATGTCCAGCAGTGGACGTCATTCGGCTGAAATGATGATGATGATATATTAGGGGACATTTAGCACAATTACAACTAGACTATTGATTCTAATTAGACTTTATAACTTTATGAGAGAAGCGAGAAATTAATATATTTTTAACAATAACTAAAACCGAAATAAAAATAATAGAATAAGTGTGTAACTACGCTATACACACAATATACAATTATTATCAAATTACTCAAAGAGTGGATTTAAAGAGCCCAAACTCGGTATGATTGTGTTAACTTATTACAGAGTTCCTATGACCACTTTCCGGTTCCATCATCAGATCAGCTAGATAATAATAATTAATTAACATAATATTGCATTGTCAATGAATTTACATATACTCGTACGTCGTTAAGAGTCCGCAGTAAGCTCGGTCCTCCATGCAAACGTAATTCCGCTCTCATTTTAAAACGCCATTCAGGAATAACTTGAAACTTTGTATACACAATGGAATCCGGAATATCTAGGTCGGAAATTGGTTTCTGTTGCTTGAAATTATAATGGAGAAAAAATACAGCGATTATTAAGATTTTCATGCAAGAATTAAAAAACTCTAAAACTCGCTGTATTTTTTTTTCTATTACAATTTCTAGCTACAGAAACTGATTTTTGATCTAGATATGGCGGCTCCCATTGTGTACACAAAGTTTCATGTTATTTCAGCAAGGCGTTTTAAAATGAGAACTTTCGTTACTACGTTTGTATGGAGAATCAAGTTCAGCCGAGCGTACTGGCGACTCTTAACGTCAAATATTAGCTCAATCGGAAATCGAGAAGTGGGTCTAATTTAGTTTCTAATATTTGACTCACACAAACAAAAAAGACATAAGTTACTGACACGGCAGGTTAAATAAAAGCTTGTAAAAAAGGAGTTAACGTACGTATGTTAAATGTTTGCGTTGTCTGAATATACTCTAAAAGTTTCGATTACGAAGGGTTGTTGTTCTCTATGTCTAACAATGTTTAGCAAGCTATAAATTTTGTACATGGTCGTCCATTATGTATAGTACGAGTATAAGTCTGGTACAGCTTAATTAACGACTAGTTAGATTTTCGTAAGGTTATCCTATGATATTTTAAAATAAAATAAAGCTTAAATTCAAATTTAAATAATATGGCGGTTTTGCGTATGAAGATGACTTTTTATTGCATGCAACCATCCACCCGCTAAGCGTTGTCGTTGTCGCCGCCATTTTGACACATAAAATGTCGATCAGCGCTAGGATACCATACACAGCCGGTCATTTTGAAATTTACCAATCACGTTTATTTGTTTTGGGTAATAGAAAATCGGCTGTTTTTGGTACAACACCGCGCGTGCGTATTACGAATAAATGCCCCGTTTTAAAGTGAACTTTTGTAGGAAGCTCGCATTCTATGCTTTTTCCGTTCACTGTTCATACCACTGTAAGTATTGTACGTAGAAAAATTAGGACCGAACACTTGCTTTCAATAAATCAGCCAAGAGTATGTCGGGCCATGTTCAGTGTAGGGTTCCGCAGTTGCCCAATGAAATAACTCTAGAGAAATCAATAACAAGCAAATGGGAATACTTTCGCAGCGTTTCATACGTCTTTTACAAAGAAGGGAAGACTTTTTACGGCTTAACTGAACATGTCGGCTATAGTTTTCGTTGAAATTCTTTATAAAGCTTTACTTTCATGATTTTTCATATTTTTGGACCCATAGTTCAAAAGTTAGAGGGGGTGGGGGGGGATATTCACTACTTACTACCGATAGACAGACAGATGGACATGGCGAAACTATAAGGGTTCCTAGTTGACTACGGAACCCTAAAAAAGTTAACAGTGCTTTTGTGAAAAATTAATAAACTATACAAGCACGCTAAATGTTTCGTGTATCAGAGAGTATAGAGTTGTCACCGACTTATAATACGATATCATTGTGTATATGTATGAGTCGGCGACTATATAAATGACAGATAAAAGTACAGAAGTACAAAATAGTACATAACGATACAAGTGCAGAGAACAGGAAATTCGCAACGAGCGGTGATAAATTGAAACACGACCGAAGGGATTGTTTTAAATCGACACGAGTTGCGAATTACCTGTTCGCACGTGTATCGTACGACGTTTTACAGTACATATGGCTCTTTTAAGTTTCGACATATGCACGTAATCTGCTGATTACCGCACTCGTGCGGTAAAGTAGCACCATATGTACTGTAAATAAAATAACAGTACTAGCGGCTGAATACGTTGAGTAATCAAACGCTTTTAAGATTGTTAAATTAATTGTCTCCTAATTAAAAATGAAATCTATTTCTCAAGTCCTAAAATTCAATTATACGAATGACCTATGAGCACAAAATCCATCTATTGTACTGTGATAGCATAGACAGGAAACACGAATCTTGTAGCTCAACTTTTCCATAATAATAATAAAATAATCGAATGGCATTTATTTAAGACAAGTACGGTTGCCAGTTTTGTTGCCCTTTGTCAAGTGTGTGGGCAGCTTGACTGTTAGAAGTTCTAAGCCGCCCGAAGGCCTCTAACTTGGCTTAACGATTGCTGTCATATACAACAGCCGGGATCAACGGCTTAACGTGCCTTCCAAAGCACGGGAGCGCTCAGTTAGTAACCAATCAAAGCGGTCACCCATCCAAGAACTGACCTGCGCCCACATTGCTTAACCTCGCTTACCGCACGCGGTTCGCGGGCGCCGCTGGGCCACGAACGCGCCAACTTTTCCATTATAAACGGAATTATTAAGTAGCGTGTAGGGACAGTAAGCTATACAAAGCAATATCGCCCACTGAGAAGTATGCCGTTCTCAAACTACATAACAAGATTTGTCGATATGTTAGACTACTGGTAATCACTCATGACTCGGCCGGAACTTCCGGGTAAGTTGGTCCAATTAAAAAGTTATATTGCACGAGTCTTTCAAAGAAACATGACGTTGCCTTTCTGGTTTTTGGAATGTTTCTGACGAAAATTAAGTTAGAAGGATGTTTTTCGACACGGATTTGATAGAGTACTTACACATTAAAACTTTAGTCTTCAGAGCAAGCGTAGCGTATTATTAATAATTTTTACTAGACAAAGCGGCCAAAAGCGTGTCGAGCCACAGGAAATGTAGGGTTCCATAGGGTTCACCGTTGACATTATGCGAATTTAAAATGTCACAAACTTATATTTAATAAATATAATTAATTACACTTGACATAACTACTCGTAAGTTATCAATGAAAATCTTACAAAAGTTTGCTTTCCCAAGTACATTTCTTAAGTTCGGCTATTACTCGTAAACTAATTATCTCTATTTAGCTGTGATAGTTTTCCTTTTAAATTAATTATAACTGCCGCTATTACTGCCACGATTTTTGTTACATACCACATAACCAGTACGAGTGGCCCAGTAGCAACCGTTAAAAATTAGCACTTTAAAAAATAAAAAAATATTAAAAAAGCTAACATTCCTTTTAAACGAGCTATCTGGATGGATTTTGCAACACGAAAAAATTGCTTCACCACTTTACGTGTAGGGGAGGCGACCTAAAAATTGTTGTTTTCAAGACTTTATTAAAGCATTTTGTTGGCATGATTGATATAATACACTTATTCAAGCTTTCTAAATGTAACGGTTCTAATCAAAGCGGCGGACATACTGATGGACAGACGGACGGACGGAAGGACGACTGGACGGATATTGTTATTTGTTTACTACGGATTACCCTTATTGCCCTACCTAAGTCTTCAAAGGTAGATGCCTCACTATGGCGTTGTAAGAGGGAACTAGTGAAGGATTTCGTGCCCGAGCTTGATTGTTCCGATGGGTCAGTGGCTAGAGTGATGTGCCGCGTATGCCAGATGTCGATGTCGAAGGTTCGAATCCTGCTCGCGCATAATATTTTTTTTCCTTCGTTTGAAATTTAGAATTTTCGTTAGCAGCGTTACTGCTTGACACAAAATTAACTAACTTTTGCTCTTGACTGTACTATTAACCATAACATTATTGGCTAATGGTACTAAAACCAACATGACATGTGTCGCTAGTACCATCAGTTAAACTAGCGATACATAACTGTGTCACTACGTGATGCCTTGTTTCGCTGACAAAAGTTTGATAAATGTATTGATTCGCCGAATTATTCATTTCAGAAAGCTTTTTTTCGAAACCGTTAACTTTCTAGGTAGGCTTTTTAGGTCATTGTGTAGAACTCATTTAGGTCTACCAGAAAATTAGGTTAGGTAAGGATTGAACAGCGACCCTTTATGAAAAAAAAACTTTGAAATGAAAATGAATACCTGCTCACAAATAAATTATAGACTGACCAAAATCGGGCACAACGGTTAAGAAAAAATAGGTACAGTCGCGGAATTTGAAAGTTGGTCACTTTTGTCCCCTCATCATCATCATTATGTCAGCCGAAGTACGTCCACTGCTGGACAAAGGCCTCCCCCAAAAACTTCCACAATGACCGGTCCTGCGCCACCCGCATCCAGCGGACACCCGTGACCCTTACCAGGAGTCCACCGTCCGTCACCGTGTGGGGGGCCGGCCCACGCTACGCCTTCCGGCACGTGGTCGCCCGAGAACCTTTTCGCCCCAACGGCCATCGGTTCTACATGCTACTTTACTTTTGTCACCGAATAACGAATATTCCAATTCCGCGACAGTGATAAAAATTAAAAAGAGGAATCTAGAACCTTCTTCCTCTTGAATCCGATTAGAAAGTAAATGAGTGAATACTGTTGTTAGGTGACGAAACGTGTTGCAATTTGCATTTGTGTTGTGCTCACCTGAATTAACCTACGTTCCGGGATATAATGTCTAGTTGTTAAATATGTTTCAAAAATGGTTTATTAATGAAGACACTTGAATGATGACAGAAATTAAACACGCTGTAATTACCTGTATCTTGACAGGCAAATTCAAAATCCCAAAACCTTTTATGTACTTACCATTAATAATACCGGTAACATAAATCTGAAATTCGAAGGTACTCATACTCCTACATCGGCATTGTGATTTGTTATTGACATATATGGCCGGGGAAGGACAGGATACTTTTTATCTCGGAAACCTTCCCCGAAGGGTATAATGGGTGTTGGAAGTTTTAATGGTCATGCGATTAACGAGTTTATTGTACCTACACAACACAGGGCCGTCTTTAACCTATTGGGGCCTTGAATTTAGGATAGTGAGGCAGGGGCCTCACCAAGGTTATCTGTCTAGCCTAGCCTGTGTGTCTACAAGGCCGTTATTCCCATTGGCTTCTTTAGGCAAGTATTTATAGGGGGTAGAAAATACCCTTATTTTATATACTTCATTTAACAGCAAAGGAAAGACAGGTACCAGCGGACCAAAAGTTACGGAACACTGCAGGGTACTTGCCCAGAGTAGCCAGTGGGAAGAACGGCCTTGTAGTTGTAGGTACTCTTCCTAATAAAACCACATACCCAGTAAATAAACATAAACTGTAATAATATATTACGATACAAGTGCAGAGAACAGGAAATTCGCAACGAGTGCTGATAAATTGAAACACGACCGAAGGGAGTGTTTTATATCGACACGAGTTGCGAATTATCTGTTCGCACGTGTATCGTACAACGTTTTACAGTACATATATCTTTAAAGTTTCTACATATGCACGTAATCTGCTGATTACCGCACTTGTGCTGTAAAGCAGCACCATATGTACTGTAAATTCATTTTTCTCAAACATGCGCCTAAATGTATGAATTAATGTCACGAAAAGAGGACATGAAGATACCTGTTTATAGAATGTAAGAAACTAACATTATTGTCCGCTGCTCTAACTTTTTTTAAATTTGCTTACTAAAATCAACTGATAAAGGAAATATTACATAGAGCCAACCGCCACGATTTTGTATATATATTTTAAATTTGTTATGTAAATTGGTATTTTTTAGTTTTTCCCGGTTTTTTTATCGTTCTTGTATTTTTGTATTTTGTTGTTTTTTTTCGAATTTTCCGAGTATATATATATATTTTTTAGTTTTTTAGTGTTATTTTGTAGCGTTTTTTGATAATTTTGGACTTTTTAAAAGTTTTTTTGTATTTTTTTTGTACTTTAGACATTTTTTTTAGTTTTTCCATATTTTTTGGTATTTTTTTAGTTATTACGTGTTTTTTGGTATTTTTTAGTTCTTTCGTGTTTTTTTTAAATGGTGCTTGTATTTTGTAGCATTTTTCGTGTTTTTGTTTCATGTTTGTCGTGATGCTTTGCTATTTTCGGACGTTTTGTATTTTTTAGTTTTTTTACATTGTAGTTCTTTTATTGTTTTTTTTTTCTAACATGTTTGAGAAAAGTACTATACAATCCTCGACTGGAACTGGGATTGCAGGACTCGTTTTATCCGGCCGAGTCGTAGACGAGGCCGTTTATCCCAAACTCGTCCGGCGATCCCGGCCCTTCACGGCCTCTGCAGTAATGTACTATTTTTAAGCTCTTTTACAGTCATAGGTCACTTGGGACACCTGTTTTCACCTGGAACTTTTATGTTTTTGTCTGTAGAAATCATCTTGACTTGTGTTAGCGGTAGAGGTTATACCAACCCATTATACCCCATTGCATTCGCGTATCCCATTTTAGCCCAGTTGACGGTACAAGAACATAGGTAGGAAAGCTAAGTGGGCATACCTAATCAAAACAATGTTCTTTACCTATGTATTGAACCAACTTGCAATGTCGTACCACTCAATCTGAGGCCCTCCAGCTTATTAAAAAAATAAGGCAAAGGAAAAGGCTCAAGGGAAATAAAATAAATAATAAAATAATGTGCATATATTGTTTTTGTTAATATTAGTTAGGGTAGGTTTTTGACGATGTTCGCGTGGAATTATTCCTGTGCAATATAACGCAAGTTAATTAAGTATTATCATCCTCTTCATCATCATTAGTCCCCTCAATATTTAAGATAGTAACATAATGCCAAATTCATCAGATACTCCATAGGCTCACCATATGTGCCTTGTGCAGATGTAATTAAAATGGTACGACGATGTTACTGCTTCATCTGACGCGTGTTCTGCATCATGACCTCTAGCCTTCAAGCAGAAACTAACTTATTACAAGTCAGGTCAGCAATCTTTCCTCTATGACTAAAATAGTTTCATCATGTCAAACACAGATTGATTTATTGGAGACACGCGGCATGTGTCCGGGTGAGCCTTCTGCGGGGTCGGAAACTGAACCCACATTTGCATGCCGCGTCGTCGCTGCATAGTAATAAGCTGTAAACTTTATGTGGACCAACTTGCTGAAACTGGGCCGCTATTTACCTAATAATAATGTAGTTCGAGTAAGGTAAACGTCCACAAGCGCACCTTAATGCCCTATAGATGACACTTATTGATGACCTGTCGTTATGACATTAAGAATGATAGTGTTGTGTCAGTGTCGAGCACCAGGACATATTTTTATACTAACGTGAGATTAACACTTAAAGAAAGAGATACAGTTTAAACTTACTTGTAAAGTCAGTATTTGCGACATGTTTCGGATTAGAATTCGAGTCCTTCATCGGGATGAGTGTTGACACTGTTACCGACCGCGCCGTACTGAGAGTACGCGCGGGTACGGCGCGGTCAGCAACCGTGTCATCCTGATGAAGAACTCCAATTGTAGTCCGAAACATGTCGCAAATAGTGACTTCACAAATGAGTTTCAACCGTATTTCTTTCTTGAACAGGGACATTTCGTCACTTCTTTTAAAAAAACTCGTATCTGAAAATCATCAAGTTTCTAGGAGGAACAATAAACATTCTGTAAATTATTGCGAAATTGCGATTGATCAAAAAAGTTCTTGTTAGTTTCATGAGATACTTTGATAGCCAGTCATTAATTTCACATATATTCGAATAACTCACTCAAACATTTTTTATAAAATTTACAGTTATTCGTAAGATACAAGATTTTTGTTTTAGTATTGACTGAAAGTTGTTAAGTTACGATAATTTTGCTTTGAATTTTATGCCACTAAATAAAACGAAATGTATGTTTTTATGTTTATTAAATGAACTAAGTAAACTCTCTTCGAGTAACAATAGACGAACTTAAATAACAACGTGCCTACGTAAAAAAAGATCGGGTCGAATTATTTTTTCTCTACTATACATGCAATAAACTATCGTAAAATGCATGAAAGTCTTTTGGAAAAATCGGCTTTAGAGATTGCAAATCATCATACTTTCGTTTTTTAATGGGGACGGGTCCAGAATATAGCTGAGGAATCGCTTGATCTTCGGAAATATTATGGAATCTTTGAGGTAGAACAGTCCAGATGTCATCAAAGCGAAGTTTAAACTCAATAGAACTGTGAGGTGTATATTTTAAAGCCCACAATTTTACCACACATGGGTCACCTGCTCTCTTTCCAGGTCTTATATGTAGATGTGTAGTGCTTAAGTGCGGCTTAGTTTTTTGCGGCAAAGAAAGGAAAAAGGAAAAATAAAACAGATACGAGTTTTTTTCAAAGTAGTGAGTATAATTTGTTTAGATACGATTTTTTTAAAGTAACGAATACTTACTATAATGACGATTTATCGTCGTTGGAGTTTGTGCATCATACGAGGTGCATTTTTATTAGTTTAATGCGAAAATAAACGAAAAAAAGGAAAAAAATCAGATACGAGATTTTTTTTAAGTAGTGACGATATACCTTATTTTTATAATAATGCTTCGTGTTCGTGGCTTTATCAAGGATTGCAGGACGCTGGCAAGACCTACGTACATTATTGTCTTGTTCGCTCATTAGTGGTAGCTCGATATAACGTGCTCTTCACACGCGTACGTACGTTCTTATAAATCATAAACTAGAAAACTGATCGTAAAATACACAACTTCGCACGGGTATTTAACAAAAAAAACACACAAAGAATTAAAAATATATATTCTATCGTCAATAGTTTTCGCAGCGCACGCAATTTATGAAAATTTTAGGTATTTTTTTCACCTAGATTTACATTATTGGAGGTCTAGTAAGGATATCTAATTTATCTAATATAAACCCGGGGAACGGTGTAAGAATTTCTCAAATCGATTTATTAGTTTCGGAGCCTATTTAATGCTAACAAAGAAACAAGCAATAAATTCTGTCCTCTTTATATATTATTTTAGTATATATTATTATTTTATTCTATCATCAAGTTTTCGCACCGCACGCGATGTTAAGAATATTTTAAGCATTTTTTTACTCCTGGGGTTACATTAGTGGAGTTTTAGTAAGAATCGCAAAAAAATATATATATGTATATATAGCCTATGTCACCCTGGGATAGTGCATGTGGCTTCCCAACGGTGTTTTTTTTTAAATCGGTTCAGTACTTTCGCAGCCTATTCTATGCAAACAAAACAAAATATACTATATTACTATATCCATACTATACTATACTGATATTATAAATGCGAAAGTCACCCGTCTGTACCTCTTCACGTTTAAACCGCTTAGCCGATTTAGATGAAATTTGGTATAGAGATAGTTTGAGTCCCGGAAAAGGACATAGGATAGTTTTTATTCCGGAAATCGTTCCTAAGGGGGTGAAAAGGGGGGGGGGGGGGGGTAAAAGTTTGTATGGGCGCCTACAGCAATTGAATAGCAATTATTTCTATAAATATTGTGTGCTAAGAGTGTAAACCTGCTAAATCCATTTCTTTTTTTTCGTATTATGTTCCAAAAAAAGATGTATCGCCTGAGAAAAACACACGATAAGATTGTGATAAGCAAGACATTCAACTCCACGAGTTTAAAAGTCCAATATACCCGCCATTTTCGTAAGAATTTTGATCGCCTATATGTGTGTTCTCACTAAAGATAACTTTGTTTGGTGTCTTTGGTGTTAACGAAGAAGGAGTCCAATTCGTCGCATTTCAGTTATAAATCTAAGGTATAAAAGCTGGAACAATGAACGTTTGGGTATTTCTTATCAATATAATCATATCATCTTATGCTGTGAATAAAAATAAATAAATAAATATTGGGGGACAATCTTACACAAATCGACCTAGTCCCAAACTAAGCAAAGCTTGTACTATCGGTACTACATCGGTACTATATATACATACTTATTTAGATAAATACATCCTTAAACACATAGAAAACATCCAAAACGTCACGCTGACACGTAGACTTTGGCTTGCCGGGCAGTGCGAGCAAATAATATATATAAACGAGCGATTGACAAGAAACAACAGGTCCCTCTTTTACCGTGCACGGGAAGAGTGCAAGCGGTTGAACTGGCAATTCTGCTGGACGAAGGATGGTCGTGTATATGTTCGTCAACTCAAAGACTCCAGAGTACTTAGGATACGCTCAGAAACAGACGTGGTACAGGTTTTTGGAACTGTTACTATTTGAAGATTATGTTCAATTGTACATAAACTAATTTTGAGATTGATACCTATTTAAGCTTGTTACAAACGATTCAAATTTCAATATTTGTCTATATTTATTCCTATAATAGTTATTACTATTTATATGCCTATATTTTACAATTCGAGCACCTTCAAACATTGTTTATGTACATACCATCGCTCACTCAACGTTCTATAAGTAAAATTATGTTATTTACCTTGCCCACTGCCATTATAATAAATGTGTTACTTTTACTCACCTCACTGTTCGTATTCATACTCGTATTTGTGCAGCCACCATACTAATGTTAAAAATCTAAACTTAACATTTTTAGAGCGTTCTACTTTACTTTGTCTTAATGATGGGAAAAAATAGCAAGTTATTAGTTGGTTTACTGAATCCGTGCTCATTAGGAACTAAACACGAAGAGTTCATTGTGGCAATGCAGGCTCATTCTGCCGACATTACTGCAATAAACGAGACCTGGCTTAGACAGAACGAAAGCGGACGCGCGCCCAGCGTGCCGGGCTACATACTAAAGCATGTACTAGGCCGCTGGACGTGCGCTCGCGATGCGGAGGGGTGGGGGTTTTATGTTAAACGCGGAATTAATGCGCGCGTCTGCCGACAGCATCCTGTTACCCCGCCCGTGGAACAAATGTGGCTAACTCTCAACATCAAGGGTGCGAGGGTTGCTGTTGGTACAGCATATCGCCCCCCCATGGTTATGCGTAGACACATTCATAGATGCATTAACAGCTTCTGTGAGTTCATTTGCGAAACATGACTTCATAATTCTATTGGGAGACTTTAATATTAATATGCTGAACACTACTGATACAAGTGTACAAAAACTTTCGAGTTTCTTGCGATGTTTTTACTTAAAACAGTACGTTACTGAACCTACGCACTTCACTGAACACAGTAATACTCTTTTAGACCTGGTGTGTTCTGACGCCCCTGTGTGCCTCACACGCGTGGATTATATTCCGGATCTAAGCGCGCATGCATTTGTAACTAGTCAACTGGACATTAGATTAGAAAAACCACCACCTACATGTTTTACGCACAGACCCCTGAAAGATATTAATATCAGCGAATTTGAACGAGATCTAACAAGTATTCAGTGGGATAACATTGGCCGGTTACCTAATGTAAGTGAAATGGTAGAAGTCTTCAACGTTAACATCAGTTGTTTATTTGACATACACGCTCCTCTCAAGACGATTATTATTAAGCCTCAGAATTGTCCATGGATTACTCACACCGTGCGTAAAATGATTTGCCTACGGAATAGTGCTTATGCAAGGTACAGGGACACAAAGTTGGAAGTGCACAAGAAGTACTAAATATAAAGACCTCAAACTTGTAGTCACCTGTACCTTATTTAATGAAAAGCGCGCTTACTTTGAGCAAAAAATTATGGCAAATGTGAGCAATTCTAAAGCTTTATGGCACAATTTAAAAAGAGATATTTTTTCTGACGGTCGTGATGCAAAACAACTGCCTAATCACTTCAACAATCCTGATACTCTTAACCAACATTTCCTCATACTACCCGCCGAAAATGAAATGAGGATTAGTGCCCTAACATTTTTCGAATATCATCGATTCAGCACATCAACATTTACTATAAAACCGGTCACGCAAGCTCAAGTTCTCAAAACTATTAAGAGTCTCAAGTCAAATGCTTAAGGTATTGACGGAATGACAGCAGATATGATCTTGCTTACCCTCCCTCACACCTTAGGAGTTATAACGTCCATCATAAATGCATCAATAGCCACAAACTCGTTTCCCGATGGTTGGAAGACGGCATTGATACGTCCCATCCCTAAAGTCCCCAATCCGGAACAAACTAAAGATCTCAGGCCTATAAGTATACTCCCTTGCCTGTCCAAAGTTCTCGAGAAAATTGTGAGTCAACAGGTTACCGAGTACTTGGAACAAAGTAACATACTACCGGTACATCAATCAGGCTTTCGTAAGCACCGTAGTACAGCCACTGCTCTACTTGATGTAACGGACAATATTTTAGCCACACAAGATAATGAAAAAGCCACTGTACTGCTGGACTTCTCAAGAGCCTTCGACACCATTAATATCTCCCTATTATTATCAAAGCTGTCCTACTATGGGTTTGACAGAAATTCTGTTGCGTGGTTTGCAAGCTATCTTAGCGACCGTAACCAACTTGTACAACTGCAGAAACCTAATGGTGAGAGCGTGGTTTCTGAAATACTTCCAGTTTCCAGAGGAGAGCCACAGGGCTCAATCTTGGGCCCGGTATTGTTTATTTTATATAGTAGCGATATGACACGAGTTATAAAACATTGTAAGTATCACATGTACGCAGACGATCTGCAATTGTATGTTCCGTTTAGTTTACAACATAGTGAAGTGGCCGAGGTCAATATGCTTAATGAAGATCTTGAGCTCATTGCTAGATGGTCACTTGATAGTTCGCTTTCCTTAAATCCATCAAAGTCTAAATACTTAACCCTAGGCACAAAAAAGCAAATTGATAAGGCACCAAAAAGGAATCTTAACGTACATATATATGGTAATACTATAGAGAAGGTGAATGAAGCCATGAACTTGGGTCTCCTCATGGACGAAGAATTGCGTTTTGGAACGCATTTATCCAACATGATCCGCAACTGTTTTTATAGGCTCAAATTATTATATAAAATTCGTGACTTCATTAGCACCAGGCTTCGAATAAGGTTATGTGACGCACTTGTACTCTCCAGGCTGAACTACTGTGACACTGTGTACGGGCCGCGGCTGCTATCACGAACGCAGAGATTGATACAACGAATTCAGAACGCTTGCGCTCGTTATTGCTTCCATATTCCCCCTCGCACACATGTGACGCCGTATATAAACCAAAATAATATTTTTAAAATGTAACAAAAACTACATCTAGCCTCACTTATGTTCGGTGTGGTAAACCGCCAGTTGCCCTCGTGCCTCTACGATAAGCTGACCTGGGCACATAACTCCAGGTCTAAAGAAGTCAGGTCCTTTAGATTTCTGCAGCTTGTCTGTCCTCGTCACCAATCAGCCGCATTTCGTGGCAGTTTTAGATTCGCTGCCACGAAATGCTGGAACAACTTACCTCCGCCTATTCGTCCGCTAAAATCAGTCACTACTTTTAAATTAAAATGTCGGACACTACTTATAAAAATTCAATTGGATTGTTAGTTTTGGATTTGCGACCCTTTTTTATGATTTATTTTTATATTTATAGGTATTATAATGTTTGGATATGGTGGCTGAACTCATTTCACAATTGTTATTTTACTCAATTTCTTACCTTATAATAGTGGCATTTCTTTGTATTTGTTTTTTTTTTACGTACGTACTCTTAAATTTAAGCCCTAATATCATACTCACAGCAGTTACGTCAAATGATTTATTTTTCTCTTTATTTAATATAATTTATGTTGTTTGCGCCTGTGTCGTCATTCGATAGATTTAAGGCAGCACCTTACTGAAAACTAGCGTCGCGGTGTGCCGTGGCATTATGCTGAGTGGGGCCCCTTTTTAGCGTCGTCTGTTGTGTATTCATGAATGTTTTGTAAAATGTTGTGTAAAGACGTTAATAAATGTATTTTCTTTCTTTCTTCTTCTTTCAAAACCCGAGAATTTAGAATTTTGGCACTCTGTTTTTATCTAGAACGAAGTTAGGGTTCAAAAATCAGACGAAACGTTTCGAAAAAAGGTAGGTAGTGCGACGTCTTCTTCTTTGTTAACAGTCGTGACTTTTTTGGCCTTTCAAAAAAACTGAGATATAAAAAAACCTGTTCACAAAATTTCTCGATAATTGGCTCAGAAATGCGACGTTTAGAGGAGAACTTCCGGATATCCGGACATATGAAAGCGTTTTCTCCAAGCTGAACAGGAGACGCATCGCTCGCTCTTCGAACTCGATCAGAAAAAAAAATGGGTATAAGTAAAACATACCAAAATCACCACATAAAGTTGTTTTATAAACTCCCAATAAACTTTTATACACAACATATATGAAATCGCGTGTACAAAGAATATATATATATATATATATATATATATATATATATATGTATATATATATATATATATATCTACATACTATATCGTTACAAAAAGAAGTGTTTGAGGAAAGCTATAATAAGACTTTAAAGATCTTTTTTATATGTGCTCACGTCACACGTCAGCTGTCTACAAACTTTATTTCGCAATTTTGTTTCAAAACTGTATACGGACTCTCAAATACCTTAGCAACAATACATATTTTACTCATGAAACTACGGCTAGAAATATGCTTCTTCTAAGTTTTTGTAGTGACGAAATGATATCATACAAACGAGACGTTCTCTTTCATTTATTATTTTTATTAAAATGTTTTTAAAATCTCAATACAATCTATTTAATAATCAATTTTACACTTATAATATCTGAAAAAAAGCTTAATACAATTCCTATATTCGAACGTTCGAGGAAAATTGTACAACAAAATATCGCGGCATTAAATTCGCACCTGTTTATGGATCACAGTAAAAATAGCCGAAACGGTATGTAGAGATAAAGTGGAAAGTGTTGTTGCTAGAAAAAAGTCCTAATGGCAATGGCATGCGTTTTATCTTTAGTCTAACTTCTAAAATATACCAATGTCAATGCACTGCCTATGCTAGTACTAAATAATAATTTTAAGCAAATTCACTTTTCTCTGAAAGGACGATCAGTTAGATAAAGTAGTTTGATTACTTGCACTCAGTCTTGAGAAAACGTGACCAATTACGATATCGACCCAAACATTTATTTGGTAGCTAACACGAATGCATGATAAATAGAAACTGGCGGCTATCTTCTTGGATCTTAGTGTGAACATAGCATCTTGTTAAAATAAAGTTCTAGCAGGAAGGTTCAAAATGTAATGGCAATATTATTTAAACTCAGAAATTTTAAATAGTTCATTTTTATTCAGAAAAACATGTGAAATAAAATAGAAATTACTCTGACTTAAAAATAATCTAAATTTGGCCCCTTAGGCAGGGTGCCCATCAAGCAGGCAGCATTCCCGCGCTGAATTGCAATAGCGATTCTTTGTGCGAGAAAGCTGCCCGCACGAGGATCGCCTGTTGCCTCCCGCAAACGTTTGCTGAGCATCCTGTGGAGTCCACGCGCGCCTTTGCCCCACGAGCCGAGAGTCTCGACACCGAATGCAGTGAACTCGTATTGGGTGCCGAGACACTCGTATTTGGTGGCCTTAAGTCGTTCGCGAGCGGTCCAGCTAGCCAGGCATTCGAGGCTTCAACCAAGCACGCAATCTCGCAGGTTGTAGCCGGTGAGGTCTTAAGTATTTTACCTGCAAGATTAGAATGCCGAAATGCCGGCAGAGCTATATCAGAAATTTTGCGGGGTCGAAGCCTGCTCGCTAAAACGGATATTGAAGATGGATTCAATTTGGGATTTTAGAAGCAGATCGATAAGTCGAACCAAATGAGGGAATATCCAAATGGGACAGCAGCGCAGCAGGTAAGTAAATTTAGGAACAAGAAGGCAGAACTTTAAAACAAATAGGGCAGAGTGACTATTAATTTTTGTAAGACGTTCTGAATGATCATTAAATTTAGAAATTGATTTGGTGCAATTCTGTTGAAATTTTGAATAATCTCTGATGCCATAAGAGGGTCTATTTTGCCGGAAATATATAGCTCACATTTGTTAAAATTTAGTTCCAGACCAATATCAGCAAATTTATTTTTAATTTGAAAAAAGTCTGTCAGAACAGTCTGTGGGTGTCATCAAGGTACCATACGTTTAGTTTAGAATTTAGACTGTCATTATCGAATTAAATAATAGCCAAACTAAAAATAGCTGGACCAAGGGGATCACCCTGCTGACAGCCCACGGCTGAAAGGATCTCATGGTTTTTATGTATTAATTTTGAAGGCGAATGATAGCATTGGAGTAAAAAGTTGTAAATTTCAGGAACATGTATTTTTATTTCGCTGAGCAGGGTGTCCCTGTTGACCGAATTGAAAGCATTTTAACGTCTAATTTGAGAAGCCCAGCCTCACACAGGTCGCTTTGCACAAAGGTACGCATGGCATAAACAGCCGCTTTGCAGCCTCCGCGGGTTCCGAAGCCACCCTGTATGGGTTCAAAAAGATTTTGAAGTTTAGTACGAATCAATCGAACACAAACTTTTGCAGCCAAACGGCGAAAAGTCGACCCTACGGCAATACGGCACACACCGGCATCTTTTTTGGTCCGGGCAATGAGATTGGCCCCATAAAGTACTGACGATACTTCCTGGCAGACATCTCCCAGCAGCGTAAGGTTCACTAGCTTAGTTAGGCTTTTAATGAGGTGCTCACCAGCTACATCTGTGCCGTGACTTGTGTAATAGGTCCACGAGATGCTGTGGAGAGATGCCTTCCAGGTCCGATGCCGAACCCTTTGGGAAGGATGCGAGGGCTGCTACCACGTCTCGCTCAGTGGAACAGATGCAAGTTGAGGGATCAGAAGGCGGGTCGACAAAAAAGGGAGTGGGTGGGCCTGGGGGGTGTTTGGAGTGTAATGCAGCCGCGGTCTCCGGTGTATCAGGTGCTAGTGTATCGTTAGAAAACAAGAGACGTGACGCTCCTTTGAGGTCACCGTCTTGAATTTTTTCCTCTACTTTCTCGAATAGGTCGTATTTATTCCTCCCCGATAAGGTCGGAGTTTGGGTGTATTTTTTATATTAAATTTGTTCAACTTTATGTAAACTTTAGCGGTATTAGATGGGAATAACCCAAAAACACAATATGAACTGCCGTTTTTTTCTTTAAGTTTTGTGTAGTTTACTGGGATCCGAGTTTCCACATGCAAAAGATTAATTCCCGTATTGAATAATAGAGTACTAAAGAATTTAGCAATATGCTTACTGTTTTAATGCTACCCAATGTGTCAGTTAGAAGGTCGCGGGTTCAGATCCCGGCTCTAAGCGGCTACAAGAGATTTACGAACAATAAAACTACTGAGATAAACCGCTAGGAGAAAGATTTATTTTTTCCAATTGTAAGGCTTTTCGAGGCGACGTTTGTCCTATTTAGGGGCCGTTACCTTTGTACTTACTAAAGACCTATTGCACCTATTGGATTGCTCTTTAAAAAAAAACATAAATTGAAGGTCAAACTTTTCAAGGGCTAAACTACAGTATGAAGGCATTGTTAGATAATACAGGAGATTAGTTTCAGCGCCTATAGGAGCCCTAATCTGATTACTTAGATACCTGTGTTAGTCGTGTCAAATGTTTAGTAAATATAAGTTTGTGAGCTTTTAAGTCCTCATAATGTAACATGTCATTCTAACGATAAATGAGTAAACAGGTGCTTCAGGTTTTTTCAAAATTCAACCCGTTAGGGGGAGAAATTTATTTATTTATTTATTTATTTATTTATGAAATGGGGGTCCGAAGTTTGTATGGGGAAACAAGATTAGTTGGACTATTTTATTCGAAACTTTACAGGAGTATTTCTAACGATAAATGAATAAATACGTGTTTCAGGTTTTTTGTGAAATAAACCCGTAAAAGGGGGAAAGGTGGTGACATATTCTAAAAATCGACATGGGTATTGTTTTTATGATATAAACGCGGGTCGCTGATAACGAAAACAACAATGATTTTAAAATATCACGTGAAGGACGTGAAATACTATCCCCCCTGTTGGGGTGCGAGAGGGATGAAATGTCTAAATATTAATATGGGTATCGTTTTTATGGTTTTATGGGACGTTAATTACGAAAATGGCATCTATTTTGAAATTTAATATTGTGGACATGAAAACTTTTGAAAGTTTGTGCCAAATTTCAAGAAATAACTGACTGACTGAGTGAGTGACATATCAACGCACAGCCTAAACTGCTGGTTGGAGAGATACCAAATTTGGCATGTAGGTTCCTTATAAGGTGTAAAGGTGCATGAAGTCACGGCACTTCATTTCTATGAAGATACGACCTTTTTTGATTCAATGTATTTTAAATGGTTTTATTAATGAGTGCCGTCCGATACGATTTCGACATAAATCGATATTTGTGCGTCTGAGAGGCCTCTTAACAGGAATCAGAGGTACCTAAACTTTGAATAAAGTAACGGCCGAATTGATTTTCTTCATTTCCGTCCCGATTTTGTTTAAAATCGATATTTGAGCGTCCGAGAGGTCCCCTAATACGACTCCGAGGTAAAATTTGGAAAAAGTGGCGGCCATATCGATTTTCTTCTTTTCTTTCGCGATTTCGTTAAAAATCGATTTCTGATCATCCGAAAGGTTTCATAATACGACTCCGAGGTAAAATTTGAAAAAAGTGGCAGCCATATTGATTTTCTTCATTTTCAACCCGATTTCGTTTAAAATCGATATCTGAGCGTCCGAGAGGTCTGTTAATAAGTATCTGAGGTAAAATTTCGAAAAAGTGGCAGCCACATTGATTTTCTTCATTTCCAACCCGATTTCGTTTAAAATCGGTATCTGAGCGTCCGAGAGGTCCCCTAATACGAATTTGAGGTTAAATTTGGAAAAAGTGACGGCCATATTTATTTTCTTCATTTCCGTCCCGATTTCGTTCAAAATCGATATCCGAGCGTCCGAGAGGTCCCCTAATACGAATCCGAGGTAAAATTTGGAAAAAGTGGCAGTCATATCGATATTCTTCATTTCCAACCCGATTTCGTTTAAAATCGATATCTGAGCGTCCGAGAAGTCTCGTAATACGAATCCGAGGTAAAATTTAGAAAAAGTGGCGGCCATATTAATTTTTATCATTTCCGTCCCGATTTTGTTTAAAATCGATATCCGAGCGTCCGAGAAGTCCCCTAATACGACTCCGAGGTAAAATTTGGAAAAAGTGGCGGCCATATCGTTTTTCTTCTTTTCTTTCACGATTTCGTTAAAAATCGATTTCTGATCATCCGAAAGGTTTCATAATACGACTCCGAGGTAAAATTTGAAAAAAGTGGCAGCCATATTGATTTTCTTCATTTTCAACCCGATTTCGTTTAAAATCGATATCTGAGCGTCCGAGAGGTCTGTTAATAAGTATCTGAGGTAAAATTTCGAAAAAGTGGCAGCCAAATTGATTTTCTTCATTTTCAACCCGATTTCGTTTAAAATCGGTATCTGAGCGTCCGAGAGGTCCCCTAATACGAATTTGAGGTTAAATTTGGAAAAAGTGACGGCCATATTTATTTTCTTCATTTCCGTCCCGATTTCGTTCAAAATCGATATCCGAGCGTCCGAGAGGTCCCTTAATACGAATCCGAGGTAAAATTTGGAAAAAGTGGCAGTCATATCGATATTCTTCATTTCCAACCCGATTTCGTTTAAAATCGATATCTGAGCGTCCGAGAAGTCTCGTAATACGAATCCGAGGTAAAATTTAGAAAAAGTGGCGGCCATATTAATTTTTATCATTTCCGTCCCGATTTTGTTTAAAATCGATATCCGAGCGTCCGAGAAGTCCCCTAATACGACTCCGAGGTAAAATTTGGAAAAAGTGGCGGCCATATCGTTTTTCTTCTTTTCTTTCACGATTTCGTTAAAAATCGATTTCTGATCATCCGAAAGGTTTCATAATACGACTCCAAGGTAAAATTTGAAAAAAGTGGCAGCCATATTGATTTTCTTCATTTTCAACCCGATTTCGTTTAAAATCGATATCTGAGCGTCCGAGAGGTCTGTTAATAAGTATCTGAGGTAAAATTTCGAAAAAGTGGCAGCCAAATTGATTTTCTTCATTTTCAATCCGATTTCGTTTAAAATCGGTATCTGAGCGTCCGAGAGGTCCCCTAATACGAATTTGAGGTTAAATTTGGAAAAAGTGACGGCCATATTTATTTTCTTCATTTCCGTCCCGATTTCGTTCAAAATCGATATCCGAGCGTCCGAGAGGTCCCTTAATACGAATCCGAGGTAAAATTTGGAAAAAGTGGCAGTCATATCGATATTCTTCATTTCCAACCCGATTTCGTTTAAAATCGATATCTGAGCGTCCGAGAGGTCTCGTAATACGAATCCGAGGTAAAATTTAGAAAAAGTGGCGGCCATATTAATTTTTATCATTTCCGTCCCGATTTTGTTTAAAATCGATATCCGAGCGTCCGAGAAGTCCCTTAATACGAATCCGAGGTAAAAATTAGAAAAAGTGGCAGCCGTATTAATTTTTTTCATTTCCAACCCGATTGCGTTTAAAATCGATATCTGAGCGTCCGAGAGGACCCTTATACGAATTCGAGGTAAAATTTGGAAAGTGGCGGCCATATTGATTTTCTTTATTTCCGTCTCGATTTCGTTTAAAATCGATATCTGAGTTTCCGAAACTTCTCTTAATACGAATCCGAGGTAAAATTTGTGAAAGTGGCGACCATATTGATTTTCTTTGTTTTCGTCCCGATTTCGTTCAAAATCGATATCTGAGCGTCCAAGGGGTCTCTTAATAAGAATCTGAGGTTAAATTTGGCACTCCATACATGCCAGGGATTGTAAGAAAAAGTTTAATGTTACTATATAAGCGTGTGGGGTATCTATGGATTGGCTTTTAAAAACGACATAGAGTGAGATCTTAGAGAAGACAAATACGGTTGCCAGTTTTTGTTGCACTTTTAGCACCACCCAGGGGTACGTGTAGGGTAACGGTGGGTACTCCCTACGGACGTGGTGCAACTTCGACCCCCCCTTTGTCAAGTGAGTGGGCAACATGACTGTTAGAATTTCTCAAGCCGCCCGAAGGCCACTAACTTGGCTTAACGACTGCTGTCGTAGACAGCAACCGGGATCAACGGCTTAACATGCTTTCCAAAGCACGAGAACGCTCAGTTAGTAACCACTAAAAGCGGTCACCCATCCAAGAAGTGACCTGCGCCCACATTGCTTAACCTCGCATACCGGACGCGGTAGGCGGGTGCCGCTGGGCCACGAGCGCAATAAATTCTTCAAAGTTTGTGCCAAATTGCAATTCAATCGGTCCAGTATAAGCCACTCGGTTGTAACAGACGGACTGACAGTAAGGAGTGCGAATGGAAGTGAGGCCAAATTTTATTTTTGGATGCGCTAATGGGAACTGGTAAAACATACCTAATAAATTTTATTTTAGGAAAAATAAGGGTTACACGTGATATTGAATTATCCTTATTTCTTTACTTCAAAGGACCAGAGATTAAGAACGCTGCTTGGTCGTTTTCAGACTTTCTATTGGTGTTACTGTAGTACACAGATGCTTTTACTAAGGGCCATTTAAGATATGCTTTTATTTCATCGGCCCTTTCCCCTTCGGCCTCTCGGAAATGTATGATAATAGTTTTCGATCCTTATTTTTGCCAAAATCAAATGAAATTTAACAGTTTGCCGGTTCTCAGAATGTATACTGACTTTCATCTGTTCATCTGTTAATGAATCACAATCACCAAACTTCGTATACTGAAACCCCCAGAATGTAACAAATACTTTTCTGGAAACCGCATCTAAATCGGTTCAGACAAACGCGAGATAATCGTGGATAAACATACATACACACCTACATACGTACATACATACATACGGGTCAAACGGAGAACCTCTTTTTTGTAGACGGTTAAAAATTCCGCTTAGTACGCGGGCGAAGCCGCGGGCAAATGCTAGTTATATATAAAACGGCTAAATGACGCTTGCTGTATGGGAGCCCCCTTAAATATTTATTTTATTCTGTTTTTTTAGTATTTGTTGTTATAGCGGGAACAGAAATATCCGAACTATCACGGTTCATGAGATACAGCCTGGTGACAGACGTGTGTCCACAGACGGACGGACAACGGAGTCTTAGTGATAGGGTCCCGTTTTACCTTTTGGATACGGAACCATAAAAAGGTATGCAGTATTACTTATTTGTATAAACAAATTAATGTCTCCATAGATCAAACCTCCTATCTTCAATATATAAGACACTTTGTCTTCATGTAACATAGTCGAGGACACCCTGTATATGCATCGGCGGAAATGGCAATCCGTGGATTCCTATTTATATCTCAATTTACTTTCACTACGTCCAACAAATGCTATTTTTTCACGAATTACTTTATTCGCGCTCCATTAAAATCATTATTACCAACATCTGACGATAATTGGAGAACAGTAATTTAGACACTCTCCATTTCAACAAAAAATAGTTAACCTCCGTTCGTTCAATTCCAATAATATTTGAAGAATTTTTATATAGCAATCCATAAAATAAACTATATTTCAAATATATTTCATAGTAATAAAGTAATCGTCAAACGTTTACGCTCACTCTATTAACGATTTCCTTAAGAATACTGTATTATTCCCAAGAAGCACTGCCACCTCATCATAATTATTTCGCTGACTTTAAAGAAAACGGCCGATGCCTATGATATTCCGCGGTAACGCCTCGTACGGATAGCACGCACACGTACCTACGTGCGAAAAGTGTCGAATCTACCCGCATAATGAGCAAGTCTAGTGTTTGTAAAAAAGCCGTTAACAAAAAATCTCCAGCACTAACATGCAGCAGATGCGATTCAATCGTCCACAAAAGGGTGGAATGCAGCGGGCTCAATAACAAACAGCGAACTGCTTTGCATGCGGCGGAAGCGCTAGAGTGGGTCTGCAAGAGTTGCCACCTGTCTTCGACTAGGAGGACGTCGTTCCTGTCAGCCGAGGAGGATGACGATGAGGACGGGGAGAGTGATAGGGAAGGCACTGAGATCGCCTCGTCTTCTACTTTTGACATAAAAAAAACTTCTCAGTGATATCTCCATAGAAGTCCATAAAATCGTCATGCGTGAGTTAGAGGCCCTGACTAGGGCAGCGCAACATGCAAGTGACAAGATAGATGAGTATGAGGAAAGCGCGCAAGCTGCAAAAGAAAAGCTGAAGATCCTCGAGCGGCAACAAACCGCTCTGAAAAACCAAAATACCCACCTCGAAACAAGAGTCGCCGTGCTCGAGCAAAAATTATAAGAAACCAAGCAGGCGACCCTAAGCAGCTTTATTGAAACAGCAGGGATCCCCTACCAAGAAGCAGAAGATACAATGCAACTGGCCCGAAAAGTCGGATCCGTACTACAGGTCGTAGATGAAAATGTTTCGCAAATTAAAACAGCTCGCCGATTACCAGCCCGTGGTGGCCAGCCTGGTGCTATTTTAGTAAAGCTATCAAGCGAGGATTTCAAGTTGCAGTGGCTAAATGCTGGCCGTGACGCGGAGCTAACTGCTTCTAGCTTATTACCAGATCTAACTGATGAGACTGCCACAGGGAAAATTTACGTACGAGAGGCGCTGACTAAACGTACTAAGTATCTCCTGTACCTAGCTAAGTCGAAACTTAAAGAAACAAAGCAGTTTAAGTTTGTTTGGTTCAAGCAGGGAAAAATCTTCGCTAGGAAAGCAGAAAAAGAAACAGTCTACCAAATCGGACGGGAAAAGGATATCGAAACTTTAGTTGCTAATACCCGTTAGTATTGATTATTTGGACAATGGATCATACAGAATTAATAGATTGCATATATATTCACGATTTTTCAAGTCACCTACCGACAAAAAAATGTAATAAGCTAATAGCAGTTCATATAAATTTAAAATCTCTTGTTAAGTATTTTAGTAACCTACAACAAATTATTTATGCACACAAAGTGTCTGTTATTCATGTAGTTGTAGTCACAGAAGCTAATATCTCCGATACACTAATAAGTAATTTGTTCTGCCTGCATGACTATAATATGTATATACAGTTAAGAAAAATTGGAAAGGCGGTGGTATTATTGTCTACATTCATAAAAAACATGAATTTAATCAAATAAAATGTACCACTATTAATTTTGAATGTCTTGTGGGTACACTCATGACACCGTTTAAGTATAACGTATCACTATGCGCGGTATACCGCCCCCCGAATTGTAACACTCATGACACCGTTTAAGTATAACGTATCACTATGCGCGGTATACCGCCCCCCGAATTGTAATAGGCACTTATTTGTGTCCGAGCTAGAACGCACTCTTCAGGGTTTGGATTTACTTGTCCTGGGAGATATGAATATCGACCTTAAAAGTAACGACTCTGTAACAAAAGCATACAAGGATATGATGTGCGGCCAGGGCCTTGTAAGCGGGATCACGAGTTACACTAGAGTTGAGGTCCGGAAAGACGATGTAACGAAATCTTGTATTGACCATATTTTTACGCGATCCCGGTTACAAGATGTTTACTGCGCCGCGCTCGGAACCAAACTGGCCGATCCACCATATCAGCCCTAGGAAGTCCACTGCTGGACATAGGCCTCCCCCAATTTCATGGGGGGTAAATGCCATAATCGCCACGCTTGGCATGCGGGTTGGCGATCGCAGTGTCTCCACCGCACTCCAGGGATGCTGCTGCCCATCCCCCGGTGGTCTTGGTCGTAGTTTTAGGACATACCCGGGTCCATATATAACTGGCCGATCATATGACTGCAATTTCACTAGTAAGTAGGGAGCGTGTACAGGATGCTCCAAGTTATGCCACTAGAATTAATAAATCTAAATAAAAAAATGTACTTTGTAATATCGATTTTACTGCAATTGAAAATATGAGCTATCCATCACAAATTCACAAGGTGATCCAAGAAAAACTTATTAAATGCTATAAAAAATCAACGTTTACGCAAAAAATAAATACTTCGAAACGAAATAAAATGCCATGGGTTTTTGGTCAGGTCTCAAAGGAATGTCAGAAGAGAGATGCACTATATCTAAGTTGGACAAAGGACACTGGTAACATGGTAAAAAGGCTCGAATACAACAAACAAAGGAATAAAACTAATAAAATAGTCGAAAAATGTAGGAACAGGTATTATAAAAATCAAACAAATCAAAATAAAGGTAATACAAGAAAGCTTTGGCAAATTCTTAACGAAATATCTGGGAAGACAGCAGCTTCAATTAATGATGTTATAATTAAATCATTTAATGCCTTGGGGTCAGCGAAAATGATTGCTGATGTATTTGCGAATAATTATAAAAAAATCGTACAGGACATAGTACGAAATTGTAATACGCCCTTGCTAAACTAGGTAACGTACAGGAAACCGTGCGATAGGTCCATGCTACTTAAAAATGCAACTCCGAAAGACATTTTTAAAATAATTACAAATTTACAAAGTAAGAAATCTCGGGGTATAGACGGCATCAGAGTAATTGAACTTAAGTACATAGCAGACAAAATTTCTACGGCAATAGCCCATCTTATTAATAAGAGCCTTACTAGCGGAATATTCCCTGACGAGCTTAAGACAGGTTTGGTGCCACGTATATTTAAAGGCGCAGACGCATAAAATTGTTCCAACTAATATGTGAACAATATATTAGTAATAGACATGTGTCGTTCACGAGTGAGTGATTCAAATGAAGGATATCATTTGACTGAACTCGCTCACTCTTCAACTCAGTACAGATGTAACTCGCTCATTTCGTTCAGTAACTCAGTGTTACTTGCTCGCTATTAATCCAAACAAGTGAGACGTGCTATGCGGAACGACGGTTTCGTAACGTTTTGGAAGAATTCGGACCGTTAAGAACAAACGAACCAACTATCCAATCAATCTGATTGATTGACATCTCTCTCAACTCACTAAATAGTCTACAGATCCACTGAGCGAACTGAGTGAAATGAACGAAATGAGTGATATATATCACCGCGAGCGAAAGATATCTGTATTCAAAGTTAGGGTAAGAAGCACTTACAGTCGTGAGTGTACAGTGGAGTGCGGGGTGCCCCAGGGTTCGGGCTGTGGTCCTATTTGCTACCTGATGCACGTCAACAGCTAGTGCGGCGTGCTGCAGCACTGCTAAGCGGTCAGCGCACATGTTCGCAGATGACCTGTGTGCCCTACGCGCGGGTTCGGACCTTGAAGACACCTTCCGCCTCGTACAGCAAGATATAGACGCTGTAGTTAAGTGGTCTCACGACAATGGGATAGTACTCAACTCCGACAAAACCAAGTTCCTGTTAATCCACTCTCCATATATATCAATCAATAATACCCATCCTCACCTGTATGCTCATTCTTATCAGTGTTTCTATCAAAATATGTGTAACTGCACCTGTGAACCGATTGAAAAAGTCAAATGTTTTACTTACTTCGGAATGAAAGTTGATGAACATTTCTCCTGGATATATCATGTCAACTTTATTTGTGATAAACACAGAGTTTTACTAGGTAAATTTTATCATTTAAGATTTAGAGTTCCTATTAGCACACTAAGATGTCTATATATGTCTTTGGTAGACTCGATATTGGGCTATGCTCTAGACAGCCATGGACTCACAACCAAGACTAATATAGATAAACTAGAAGCCATTCAAATTCGATTTTTAAAATTACTGGTTAACGATAAAACTAAGCTGAAATGTAAAGGTAACTATAAACAACTATTTAAGATTTGTAAAATATTGCCAGTAGGCCTTAAACATAAATATGTACGCGCTTCAAATAATCATCGCTGTCAGGAGCCTAACTCAGTTTATTCATTATTAAAACCCATTGATCATACCCATAGTACAAAAGCTATTGTGACTGGAAAACTATTTGTTCCCAGAATAAATAACTACTATGGGGACAGAACCCTAAGAAAACGTATCCCATACCTTCTTAACAGTTTACCTGAAAATATCAGGTGTGAAATAAACAAGAATAAGTTCAGGAGACTGCTAAGGAAGCATTACCTAGACTCTGGGTAGTGTTTAATGCTACACTTGTAATTGTATACCTACCTACTGTAAGTAATTAAAAAATAATAATAATGACATATTAACAGACTGCCGACCCCACAGTCAAACTGTTGCTACAGTTTTGTGGGGCAATGTAATATGTATAAGTTCCTACCAATGTGATATTAATAATAAATAAATAAAAAATTACCTCACAAGAATAATCAAATACATATATGAAGGATGCATCGAATTCATTCACACACTTTTTACGACTTTGACAGCTAATAAAAGTTTTTAAAAAGCACTATGTCATTTATGAAGGCCTATCCATGATACCTAACACGCCTATGTGCATTTAAAAATATTTTGTCATCCCCCTGTTACATATATGGGGTGCCCCCGCAGTTTAATATTTATTTCGTAATTTCACATCATATTTCTATAGCGGTTTATTGCATACACCTTTCTACCAAATTTTATAATTGTACCCGTGAAGGTGAAAAAAAAAACAAGTCATTAAAATTCACTACAATTCAATCGTTGGGAGTGGGGGACCTTACATACGAGAATGTCATAGCGGTTCCCTCACTCTCAACGCAGCGCTTCCCCAAGTCAATAAAGGGTCGGCGACGCACTTGAGATTCCTCTGGAGTCCCAAGTGGCAATAGGCTACGGTGTCTGCTTACCATCAGGCAGGCCGTAAGCTTATTTGCCACCATCGAAGTATAAAAAAATACCAGTATGTTTCTCTAGAAATGAAAATACTAATACGGATCTTCTTCTTGAAAATGTACGGCTTATAATTGAATAACTAAATATTTCCCATTTTGTGACAACATAGGTTTTTAAGTAGGTACTCGTACTTTGGAATCAGTATATAGATTTTTTCAGTAAGTAGGTACTCTATATTTCATTAATTTACATCCAAGTATCATAATATATCATCACTACATACACTTCAATAATTATAATGCAAACCTATAATACATACAAAATCAAACTGCGTACCGTACTTAATCTATCACTTTAGTATTTACACTCTAGAGCAAACTAATCGAGTAGATAGACTTGGTATGGATGTTCGATTCAAACGGAATCCGTTTTATTTGGACTTAGTGTAGTTTCAATTAAATAACACTAATATGAGAACATCGTTCTTGGCGTTGGGACCTCACGCTGTATCGAACTAAGCAAAATCGTTTAGCGAGTCACCGCGATGTTTACATCAGGGGAAACGGAACAGGCCGAGAGGTGCGGGTGAAATCTCAAGGTCAGCTGGGGCGTGGAGTCCTCTTAAATAAGACATCGTCAGTGTATCTAGGTTCTTCTTTATAATAATTCCAAATTTCAAATCGATAGTATAAGTAGTTTTTGACCATTTGATACATTTAGCAATGTGACAAACAGACAGACAGGGCGGTACCATAAGGGTTATTTTTTTACCATTTTGGTACGGAACCATAAAAATAGCAACTAAGGCGTTATTCACCTCGCTAAAAAAACTACTTTAAACGGAGTTGTTATCAAAGTTGACCCGCAAATCACAGTAACCTTGGTTTACGGTAACACGTAACCCTTTAAGTACTAATGTGCTCGTACCGTACTGAGTACGGTTTGCTGTGACTCATCCTGTATTCCTTAACCAAAGCTCCGATACGTTACCTACTAAATTAGCCAATCGCGTGTCTGGCTCAACGTTTTTACTTGTATTTATTTCAGATAGTTATATAACAGAAATACTGTGTGCCTGTATCTTCGCTTACGTGAGATTATTATCACCACTCCACTGGATGACGGGATTAATAACTAAGTCTGAACTAACATGGGATAAGTTCCTAATTACTAATAATTTGATGGACTTATTTACCTTATTATTTTTACTTAAGTTCTCTCTCTCAAATTTAAGAGCTGTGCTCTTGTCGGTGTAGCTCAAAGTGTTGTTTCCATTTTCTTCGGTCCCTGGTAACCTCTTTTATCTCTTGGTATGACATGACATTATTTTACGCTTAATATGCTCCATTACTTAAGTTAGGTTCCTTAAAATAAGTAGATTAATAAATCTAAAATATAAACATACAGGTACATTCAAAATATAAAAAATCCTAACCTAGGGTGCCACCGGCAGCGAGGCAGGACCTAAGCCACCACAGTGAAAATTTTCAAGGGCAAAATTAAGAAGGTAAAGTGTTTACAATATTATAGACATAAGGCTGCCAGCACCTGATCAGTTAGTTTTCCTGTTGTCCTACTGCTGAGTAAAGATATCCACAGAATTCATATCAACTTAGTTTAAAGCTTAATATGCTCCATTACTTAAGTTAGGTTCCTTAAAATAAGTAGATTAATAAATCTAAAATATAAACATGCAGGTACATTCAAAATATAAAAAATCCTAACCTAGGGTGCCACCGGCAGCGAGGCAGGACCTAAGCCACCACAGTGAAAATTTTCAAGGGCAAAATTAAGAAGGTAAAGTGTTTACAATATTATAGACATAAGGCTGCCAGCACCTGATAAGTTAGTTTTCCTGTTGTCCTACTGCTGAGTAAAGATATCCACAGAATTCATATCAACTTAGTTTAAAGAAATTGCTCTCCAATAAACTCTTTTAAGCATTTTATAATATTTGTTTATTTATCGAATATTACTCATTTAGAGAACACTACAATTTGAAAGGGGCACATAGTGACTTACGACTTTTCTAAACGCTCGAAACAATTACAGACTACGTTTTATGGGTTCGAATTAAACGTAAGGAGCAAATGTAAACATTTGCCTGGTTTAAATTTAAAATAGGGAGATTTATCGAAGCGAGACTTTCGAGGCTCGGGGGAAATACTGTGGGACCGTATACCTGACAGTGACATGTTTTACATTAGTCATGTGTCGGATCGGTACACCTACCAAATTACTACAGTAACAAATTACGGTAACGGCAAACAAGAAGTTTAGTAGAAAAACACCGTTGGTTTTTTTTTGTAATTTATAGGCTAGACAAAATGTGAAATGACTCCACAACAAAATAATGCAGGTTAATTGGTTGTTGAGTTGTGATTAAAATATGGTGAATAATTTTATTATGTGTTTAGTAGCTATTGGTTTCATATCGGTTCCTATATCACTGGCAGGTTTTTTTTGTATTACATGCCTATTCCTTATGAGTGGTAAAAGGGACTTAATCGCGTATTGTACAACTGACCTCTCAGCTCAGATCGTCACCACGGATGTTGTGATAACAATATACCAGCCGAAGGACGTCCCTCAATTTCAAGGGGGGTAAAAGCCATAATCACCACGCTTGGCATGCGGGTTGGCAATCGCAGTACGTCCACCGCACGTAGCTGACGAGCTGGCCAGGAGAGGTTCTAGCCGGCCTGCGTTTGGCCCTAGTCCAATACTCCCGCTACCCTTTAACCAGCTAAGATCATGGCTACGTCGCAGAACATCTGAACAACACGCTGATCAATGGACAAATACCAGTACGTGCAGACAATCCCGGGAAATAGTGCCACACCCGGAGGCACGATTTACCAGGCGTCTGTTCTCTCTTAACAGAGCGTCACTACGTATAATCGTAGGCACCATCACTGGACATTGCTCACTCAACAAACATTTATATGTTCTAGGTACGACCGACAGCCCCCTATGCAGGGGATGCCTGTCGGCCGATAAAACAGCTCTCCACGTCATCCTGGAATGCGAAGGTGTAGCTACACAACGGACTCAAATCCTCAACGCACCGAGGTCACTCCGCGAAGCCTGTGGTGACACCAGGAGGATCCTGCGCTTCTGGTCGGAGTTAGGCTAGCTAGATCCCTTGCCGGCGTTCACGTCACGCACAATGGTCCGACTTTTACGGACTAAGTGCGGAAAAAAGAGTCCATAACCATAACCATACCTCCACCGAATTATACATAGATACATTCGAAACAAACCTCAAACAAGGTGAATAAATTTCAGTTGTAGTCTTAACCAAGTACTTAATCAAGTCCCGTTGAAATGTGCAAAAATTGTGCAAATTTAAATCAATATAATATGCCTATTCATACCAACCTAAGCTTTATTGTGGTAACCGTAGTATGTAATACTAATAAGGTACGAGTATATTCTGGTAACTGTAATATCATGAAAACCTTAACGTGATCTATAGGTATGTAGATATACTGAAACGGATATCTGACTTGAGCATGGTTGGGATACGAAGTTACGAACCCAATACGAAGAGCTCAATTCACAACACACACACACACACACACACACACACCACGAGTGTTTACGCTTAATTTAATCCGATGGTGAACTGAATAGAACAAACTGGAATCAAAATGTAAACAAAGATGAAAGGTAAAAAACCTACTTAATTTTGTTACGGAAGTCCAAGCGCGCAAATCCAATCCATGTTAGTCCCATCTTGCATTACCGATTGATTTATAAATGAAAGGTCCTCAGTTCTAATGCTTTAAGTCGTCAAAATATTATTTTGATGTTTATAAGATTGATTATATGCGGCTTATGGACCCGGGTATGTCCTAAAACTACAACCAAGACCACCGGGGGATGGGCAGCAGCATCCCTGGAGTGCGGTGGAGATACTGCGATCGCCAACCCGCATGCCAAGCGTGGCGATTATGGCATATACCCCCCGTGAATATGGGGGAGGCCTATGTCCAGCAGTGGACGTTCATTGGCTGATATGGTGGTGGTGGTGGGCTTATGAGGCCTGAACAATCGCCCTCGAGCAGGGAAATTGTGTTTTTCTTAGCGAAACGAAAGCTATGAGTTCTATATCCAATGCCAGTGAAAGTAAATCAAATGAAGGCCAACTCACCCCAATTTGCCCGGCGAACAGCTGAGTCGGTACCGACAGTCCACACCGGTGAGCTGATGATGTACTGGATGATGAGGGGCTTCCGAAACAATGTTAACGATATTTGTTTAGCGCGACGACGGGGCTTGCGCGTGCAGCCGTGAGCAGCCATCAAGAGCGATATACCTTCAACTGGCTTTATTAAAATGTCAAAAAATAAACGAGAAAACTACCTTATTTAACGGTCGCTAATGAACGCGTTCCTTTTCACGATGTAATGTAATAACATGCATTGAACATAACAAATAACTAATCTAAGCAATGATGTCCGGAACCAACATTCCGCCCACCAAAATACGAAGTATTTTACAAATTAATCTAATCGATAGGTAAAGGACACAGCTTCACCAAAGGCCCTTGCATGAGACCTGACTGTGTCTTAACAGTGGCTACGCGAGATATGCCGTCTTTACCCGGATGCAGGGTAAGAATGCGGCCAAGAGACCAATTGAGTGGCTTTAGTTGTTCATCTTTAAGTATAGCTAAAGCACTGATTCTGGGTTCACTAGCGTCCGAGTGCCATTTCGAGCGTTGATTTAACGTATGTATATACTCTATGTGCCATCGCTTCCAAAAGTCGCGATGTAGCTTTTGCACTAGTTGCCAGCGATTCGAAATAGAAATGTTTGTGTCGTTAGTTGGAGCTTCTAACAGCGACCTTAATGGTTCTAAAGAAGGATGTGTTTTAAATGGCTTAATGTTCACTTCCCACAGATCACCGAAATGTGACAACGCGGGTGGGTTACAGAACTCGGTATTTTCGTGAGAGGCCGCATTTTGCATGAGAGGTGACAAGACGTTGTAGGCGCCTACGAAATTGGTACCCCGGTCGCAATATATGCGTTGGCAACGGCCTCGATGAGCGATGAATAGACGTAGGGCAACAAGAAAAGCCTTGGTCGTCAATCCGATTACAAGTTCGATATGAACTGTCACGAAACATATAACAAGATAAATGTGAGTTTTGATCGGACTAGCCCCACGATGGCGTTTTATATAAGTGGGATAATATCCAGCAAAATCGATACACCGATACGAGAAGGCCTTTACCTGCGAAACTCGTGTCTTTGGAAGATCTGCCATACGAGAAACCAAAGATTTTAGAGTGGCATGAAAGCAATTTATGCATTTTGACAAACGAGAACTGACTGCACGCTTGGAAACGAGAATCCAAAAGTTTTGTGCAATCAAGAAATTCAAAGTACCTAATCCAGGATGTTGATTGTCATTATGTATCTGATCGATAATAAGGAGGGTTATACGATCTTTACTTGGGAATGGTAGAAGATGTTGGCACTCATAATCGAGCTCAGAGTGAGTAAGTCTACCGCCCACCCTCAACAAACCGTATTCATCGATATAAATGTCCCTTTTAAGAACGTCAGCTGCACGAGGAGGATCGCTGCCCTCATCAATGCCTAACTGAACTAAAGCGCGAAAAGCGAGAAAGCTAGACGAAGCTATACCGTACTCGTACGTCACGGTGTTTAAACGAAATTCTCGAATAGGCTCATCGGGGGAGAACCTAAATAAGATGCGCTGAAAGTCTCGATCGAGAAGAGAGACTAGCATATGTCGAAACATTTGACGAATGTCGGCTGTAAAGACAACCGTATGTAAACGAAAGCGAAGCAATATCGAAACGAGGTCAGATTGCAGTTTATGATCAACGAGCAACTGATCATTCAAAGAGAAGCCTCCAGCAGGCTCAGGGTTGCGAGAGAGCATATTTTCGAACGAAACTAGGTGGTGCTCAGCGAGGGTGCGTGAGTCGCCGAAATGAGGAACGACGGTCCGAAAAGGCGAGCTAACGATGTACCTCCCGTTGGAGTCACGTGCGTGAGTCGAAGCGAATATTTTCTCGCACATGACTTCATCGTTATTTAACGGCGAGGCATCAGGGAGATTTTCGATTTCCCGGAATTTTCTACCTTGGTTTTCGAGTGATTCGATTAAGCAAAACAACGACGATTTCAAATGGGGAGGCGAGCAAGAGACCTTTCCCATGACAATCCAACCAAGTTTAGTTTCGAAAACTGAGGGTCCATCTGGATCATAATCGTGACGGTTACCCGAGAATATATGGCAAAATACATCCACTCCCATCAAAGCATCAATACCTCCCGGTGTAGCAAAACTAGGATCGGCGAGTTCAAGTGTGTTCAAATGGGGCAACTGATCTGTGTCAATTTTAACAGCAGGCAATTCGCTACAAATTTTGGATGTGACAAATGCATCGACACATGTTTCGAAATCAGCCTTAGTGTTACGAATATTTAATGTTGCACAGGAAGTTGCCAGCGAAGTCACCTCACCGATACCCTCAATAGATGCGGTTGTTTTGCGAATCGGAAGTCCAAGGCGTTGTGCGCAACGTTTTGTGATAAAATTCGACTGGCTGCCGCTATCAACGACGATACGAATTTTTCGATAGCTTCCAGCACTGTCTAATACATCTACGGAAGCAGTGGCGAGAAGAGAAGTGTGCCCCATAGGTTTGGCATCAGAAACGAGCATGTTTACTCGATTGTCGGTCACGTGACTCAAGTTGTCAGACGATGAGGAGGGTGCCGTTGACACGGCGGCGCTGCTGCTCGCGATTGGAGTACAGCCAGTGGCCGTGGGATTGGCGACATTATTATCAAAATGTATAGTAGTGTGATGGGGAACATTACACTTCAAACAACGAGACTTCGAAGGGCAAGATCTAACTACGTGTCCAGAACGTAAACAATTTACGCACAATCTATTATCCTTAACGACCGCAAAGCGTTCGTAAGGCGTCTTGTTGCGATAATCGACACATTTAGCGAGGTCATGGTTCGACTTGCAAAGTACGCAGGATGATTCAATTGGAGTAGCGTTACTCGCAATTAGAGTCTTATAAGCTGCGCCTGTGGGCGCTCTGTCAGGCCCGGGCCTCCAGGGCGCCGCGCGCGGGGCGCCCTGAGTGCGAGGCGTGGCGACCGTGCGAGCCACGGCGGGGGCGGGGGCGCTCTCTGTGAGTTCGGCCAGTTCCAAAGCCTGCCCGGCCTTACTCACGTGTTCCAATAACGAGTTGAACGAAGGTACATCCTTGCTATCATTTTGTAGTTCGAAACGACGACGGGTGTCTTGATCCAATTTATTGATCAATAAATAAAACAATGGGAAATCCCAGTCATAGACGGGAAATCTCAAATTCTTCAACACTGCTATATTTTCCTTGAATGTGTCTACAAGGCGACGTAATTCGCTAGGTGAGTTTGATTTCAATGTGGCGCCTTGAATCTCCTCCCAATGACGAAATGCTAATTTTCGTTTGTTGTTGTACCGATCGATCAACGCGGCGTAAGCGTCTAAATAATTACTATCTGATAAGGGAAATCCTTTTATTAATTGCAACGGTTCCCCTGAAAGAAGCGAAATCAAAATCGAAAATCGTTCAATGTTTGACAGTCGTTTATTCTGATGTACCATTGTGTTGAACATGTCATAGAACGTACCCCATGACCTGATATCACCCTCAAAATGTACCAAATTCAAACGAGGCAATTTCACAGACAAGTCAGTGACGGCTGACCCACTGTCAGTACTAGCGCCGGAGGACAATAAAGAATGAATTTCAATAATTTGAAAATATTTATCATCGAAATCCTGACGTATCGAATCTTCCTGGTCCAATTCATTTGAATCCGTTATCTCAGAAATAATCTTAAAATGGTGTGATTCAAAACTCGAACAATAACTATCTATTTTGCTGTATCTAGACAAAAACAACGGTAATCTCGAGGAGTCCGCCTTGGCTTGCAATCCAGCCGTTAAACACTCATCAATTCGTTTAATCGACATTTCGCGTTTTAATTGCAAGTTGCGGCGAGCGAGTGTCTTAGACATTGTGAATATGTACTAAATTGACCACTATCTAACTCGTGATCAAATATTATATGTATATAAAGCGAATTTGAACCTTACTGCTTATGGAGTAAGATCTAGAACTAACGACGCTTACGAGTAATCGAAACTACTAAAACAAACAATTTAAGAGAAGTTTTACTCTCTTGAAAGCGGTATTGAAACAAATTACTTATATAATTTTACAATTATCGAATTCCACGCAATCGATGTTTCGAAATATTTACCTATAAATTTATGAACGAAGCTACGATAAAACTTCGGGTACACAAATTAACGTGACTTATTTTAACCTAGACAACACAATACCTAAACTAATTAAGTTGTACGGTTCAATGCCGTTGAAAATACAACCTTATTTATAATCGAGTTTAAATTTCCTCGAGCCAAATTCTATGATAAGTATTTATGTAAATGATAAGTCATTGATATGTTTAGATTCCACAAGGCAACTATTTGAATATTAATGGACAACTATCCGTGAACATTATTCAATAATAATGCACGATATTTGTATAGCGACAAATAATATATATGATATAAGTATTGTATGTTTTATACAGAACTGCAGTTTTGAACAGTAATAAACTTGTAATTGTTATTGCGTGATATGTATATTTGTCTATGTGTTATTCACCTTACAAAACAACAATAACTTAGTATAATTATCGCTGTTTTTAAAGTTACCAAATCAACCCGGTATTTATAGGTTATACCTACAATAGTAAATGGCACGCGGTGCAGTATTATCCGACTAATTTTAGGAGTACTTGGTTCAAGCAGTATATTGGGTCACGTTAATGTCCACTCAATTTGGTCGTGTAATAGATTGCATCATCCTAATATCTATCAATTTATCGGTATACTCGTATCAGTATTTGTTATACTATAACTGAATAGAATTGCTAAGACTACGTGATTAATTAATTAAATTGCTAGGCGCAAGTATTAAAATATTTGATCTACGTGGGCATTAAATGATAAATACAGAATGATGGCTACGGATTCGATGCTGCTAATGCAATGTTTTAACGATAATACAATTGTAATGTTATACGATTGCGAAAGATTTAGCGAAACGAAATTGGCGAAAGATTTAGCGAGACGAAATTTGCGAAATATTGACGAGACGAAATTAGCGACAGTTTTCAGGTACAAAAATGGTTCAAACGTCACTCCTAGCCGTGAGGCAGGTTAGCTGTTCTCAGTTTTAGGAGGATCCGGAGTCGTAGGACCAATGAACAATCGCCCTCGAGCAGGGAAATTGTGTTTTTCTTAGCGAAACGAAAGCTATGAGTTCTATATCCAATGCCAGTGAAAGTAAATCAAATGAAGGCCAACTCACCCCAATTTGCCCGGCGAACAGCTGAGTCGGTACCGACAGTCCACACCGGTGAGCTGATGATGTACTGGATGATGAGGGGCTTCCGAAACAATGTTAACGATATTTGTTTAGCGCGACGACGGGGCTTGCGCGTGCAGCCGTGAGCAGCCATCAAGAGCGATATACCTTCAACTGGCTTTATTAAAATGTCAAAAAATAAACGAGAAAACTACCTTATTTAACGGTCGCTAATGAACGCGTTCCTTTTCACGATGTAATGTAATAACATGCATTGAACATAACAAATAACTAATCTAAGCAATGATGTCCGGAACCAACAGGCCGTATTACCTCTTTTTCGAACTTTAACTATATTTTTTACAAACATAATGTGATACTTTATTATAACTGCGTAAAGTTCGCATTTCAAAGAGGAATGGGGATATTATAACTTAGTAACAGTAGTATAACTAAGTAACGTCGTTACTCACAGACGAATGCATTTATACCACTTTTAATGCATTATAATGTAATGATAGATTGTTTCAAGTGGTTTTCCGCCTAACGTCACCTCAACCACTTAGGTTCTGTTTTCTAACAAATATTATATCAAACCACTATCATTTCCTTGTGACGACATCAGCTTTTTTGATCGAGTGAAACGAAAGTCTCCGAAGGCTTGAAAAAAAATCGTATGTCCGGATGTCCGGATTTCCGGTTGTTCTCCTGTACAGCTCGCAATTTTCGCAAGGTTACAATTCACAGAGCCGCTAGTAATTAGCAAGTCGTGGCTTATGACGTCACAGGCTTTCGACAAATCGCAAAATATACCAGCCATTAGGTATGTATTGTGTCGTCTAAGCTGGTACCTGAGCTGTATTTTCTGTAAGAAAACTGTTTGTCGGTCAGTGAATCATTCTCAAAGTGGTTCATTAATTGCTAAGATAAAATGAACTTAATAAATTTTGGATATGTTAGGTGCTATCGATGTGTTTTGACTGATGATTTTTCACCCTATTTCATAATTTATACCAAAATAATTTTTAAGAAAAAAAAACCGACTTCAATGGGGGAGGCCGGTGAAAGATTATTATACTTAGATGGTGCACTCTTAGATTCCATACAATAAAATAAAAATGGCTATAAGTATGTTTATAATGGTCGAAGACTAAGTACCCTCAATTCCTCATGGAATCATGGAAAAACCTTGCTTGCTTGACAAACAAAACGAAGAGAACAAATCGCCAAACTTAAACTACGCGTCGTTGAAGAGTGTCTTGATCATCATCAGCAGTTCCACTTCATCAAATGTCACTTTTATGAATGAAAATGCTTGATTAGTTCATGAAAATACTAAAATTACTATTTGTGTGCCTTTCACATTTGAGGAGTTTCCTCGATTCCTGATGGATCCCATCATCAGAAATCGAGCATGACAAAAATTAATCGTGAAGATAGAACTTGCTTAACAAACACAGCTAGGAGGACAAATCGCCAAACGTGAACTTTTCGTCGTTGAAGAGTTTTGTTCTGATCATCATCAGCAGTTCCACTTCATCAAATGTCACATTTTTGTATGATAATGCTCGATTTGTTGATAAAAACACAAAAATCACTATATGTTTGCCTTTAAGATTTGAGGAGTTCCCTCAATTCCTCATGGACCCCATCATCAGAAATCGAGCATGACAAAAATTAATCGTGGACATAGAACTTGCTTAACAAACACAGCTAGGAGGACAAATCGCCAAACGTGAACTTTTCGTCGTTGAAGAGTTCTGTTCTGATCATCATCAGAAGTTCCACTTCATCAAATGTCACATTTTTGGATGAAAATGCTCGAATTGTTGATAAAAACACAAAAATCACTATATGTTTGCCTTTAAGATTTGAGGAGTTCCCTCAATTTCTCATGAATCCCATCATCAGAACTGCGTTTCGACAAAAACGGGACCAACTTGGATATATGTACTTACAATCAAAAAACAGAATTTTCTAAATCGGTTAAGAAATGACGACGAATATGGAGTAACAAACATTAAAAAAGAAAAAAAAACATACAACCGAATTGATAACCTCCTCTTTTGAAATCTTGGAGTCGGTTAAAAAACGACTTCAATTTTGTACTTCGCTATGACACACATGACATTTTTACATATCCTTCCCTCTTCACCACCTGTACTGCTTTCCAATAGCAAATGAGGTGGTTACTACATATTCCAACTAAGTCTCTTTATATGTGCCGATGATTCCTTAGGGAATACATACAGACCTTCAATTCGTCATAATAATTTCCACTTAAAAATGTGTATTGTTACGAGCATTGCTACAGCAAAAATATTTCACCGGAATCTGTGAAGAGTTGAGGAGTTCCATATGACAACTGTGATCATCATCACCAGTTCCGCTTCATCAAATTTGTGGTTTCCGAGAGCCAATGCTTGGTTACCTAGAGAAAATACCGAAATCAGCCTGCCTATCAATTTCGAGGAGTTTCCTTGATTCCTCCTGGATTTTATCACCAGTCCTCCACCAAATTTTTAGACCAATAGTTATATATATGGGACCAATTCCGGGGTACCTCCTTTGAACCAAAAAAGAATTATCAAAATCGGCCAACGTGGTCAAGAGTTATCGGAGGACATACATACATAAAAAAATAAAGCCAACATGCAGACAAATTGAGAACCTCCTTCCTTCCTATTGAAGTATGTTAAAAATTGCCCTTGTGATATATTTTCAGAATTAATATTATGATTGATATTACGGGTTGACTCAAAAAATATATCCTAAAAGAATGAGATCGATGGGGGTTGTTTCCCAACATTGTATTGTATTGTATATTTATTGTCACTTAACCTACTATCTTTTGCCCTAATGTTTCATTAAATGTTTTACTAGACTGAATCCATTTTCCTTCATAACAGTGAACTTTTCGGGTTCTCTTTGAATGTTATCAAATATGAGTCATTAGGTTAGGTTTTGTAATAAACCTAAAAAGTTTTCTATTTAAGAAAAAAAATCATTAGGTCGATGAAACATTAGTTAAAATGAAGCATTTATGGCTAAATTAGTTACTTAGGTCTTACAAGGAAAAAAATCATTTTTTCATTATACTTTGGCAGGGAACAATTTCTTCATTAATAAAGTACGAGTACACAAATCAAAAAATTCTACTTTTTCAAAGACATTAAAAAACACCAGCAGTCGAACTGTCCAACCTGTCTTATATTGTCCATCCAATATTTTACATTAAGCCAGCAAATACCAAATACGCTAGTTAACTCTAGCGAAGTTCCGTCAAGTTCGACGGAGTTGGAAACAATCTCTGCGAAGTTCCATTTTACGCGTGACGTATTTTTCGAAGATAAGTTGAAATGAAACGGCTGTGACGCACTTTCGACTATTGTGAAGGTAATGTTGCCGTGTTGTTGCCATAAAATCATAGAAAATAGTTATTTGTTCAACAAGAGAGCAAAGTAAATTTTTGCTGCGAGTGTTGAGTCCCGAGCAAGCGAAAGATTCATAACTAGAATCTTGAGCGTAGCGAGGGACGCAAATATCTTTGCTCTCGTGTGATACATACAACTTTTCACCTCAGCGGCGAGAACATATAACGCAAAGGAATAGTGATAGAGAGAATAAAGTTACTTAAACTAACCTACGATATGAAAAATTAAAAAGTTAGTTTTTTAATTTTTCATAAACCGCTCGCAGCAAAATTGCATTTTGCTCCCTGGTTTCAAGCCGGAAAAGTCGTTTTCACGCTCGCAGCAAAATTGCATTTTGCTCACTGGTTTCACGCAACAAAACCGCCATTTTCGAGCCGCTGAGGTGAAAAGTAATTTTTTGTAAACATCCGCATATTGTTTATAATTATCTACAGGTTCTAATTCATTTAAAGACGTTTTTAGCTTTGGTTTTGTAGAATGATATATGACTTCTGTTCAACCGTATTCTTACTCAAACTCCTTTAACATACAAAATTGTAAGCTTCTCACAGAATAGCTACTCATAGTATACTACTACTACCTGAATAGCATTGCTATATGTGTAATCGTCTTTAGTTTCAAAGCAGGACTAAATATACAATGAGCGACTAAGTCGGTAAATTATACTTATATTTCACTGCCCCTAGTTCGTGACGCAGTTTATACGGGTTTGACGGCAGTTTTTTTTTTCTTTCATTTAACTACCTTTTTACCCACGACGGAACGGAGAAGGTATATGCGTTTAGGGTGAGAGGTTGTTTATTTGTTTGTGTGTGCACCTCAATATTTCCAAAACGGCTTGACCGATTTGGATACGGTTTTCTGCAATGGGTTCGTGGTTCATTCGGGACGAACCCCATAATAATTGTACCATAAATATTGTAATAACGACCATAACTCGCGCTGCACTAAGCATTTTTTGCTTGAAAGTGCGTTTGAGCTGGTTTGAGCGCATTTTCTCCGGAACAACTTCACCACCGTGGATGATTTCGATAGTGCTGGGTAAAGAGTACATGTACTTGAACTCTGAGGATGATGGAGAAAAACACATAATAGGGAACTGTACAGGGGTTCGATTACTTACTGTTCGTTTTTGGGCCCTTTTGTTTATGTTTGCTTAGCAGCCATTGTAAATGAACTTCCGAGGGTCTGATGATGGAGTAAAATAACATCACACAGAACCTTTCGAAGGAATATAGGTATTTGGCCGTGTTTGGGCTCTTTTCATTGTGTTTGCTGAACCGTGTTTCGATTGTTTGGCTAGTATGAATTGAGAAACCTCTTCATATGAACTGCTGAAGGTCTGATGATGGAGCAAAATAGCACCATAGGGAAGTTTGCGAGAGCACATATATATATGCATTAACGTGTCATGTTTCTTTTGATAGTATTTTCTGAGTAGCTTCTGTGTATGAAATGCTGAGAGCTGTAGGTATGATGAAACAGAATAACATAGTAAGGTACTTTGTGAAACCTCATGGATAGAATACCGTGATATAGCTCTTAAAAAAGTGATGACTGAGTCACTTCTCTACCTATCTACTCATGAACTGCTAAGAGCAGAATTTTTGTTCTTTATAGTTTAGTTTAGTTTAGTTTTATTAATCACACTATACAATTCTCATATAACAATTTTTTGCTTCTACTACATATTGTATACTGATCGTTAGACGCAACCATTTGCGTTACAATAATGAAAAATAACAATAATATTTTAATAATTAAGAATATACAATAGTATATATAGGTATCCTTAGAAAATACATCATTAATAAATTGAAAAAATCCAAAATGTCAAATCGAGTATAAATAAATAAAACAATATTATACCCGCCACGGAAGAGTAGGCGTAAGTCAGAAAAATCCGTCGGGGCTGCCATTGCCATGTCTGTTCCCAATTTCATTAAAATATTAATAATAGTCAAGCTCGATGTACATTACATACAGCAACTTAAATTGAAGTAACTATAACACGAACTTCGTAATCTTACTTCATTTCAGGGCAGGCAATGGCAGCCCCCGACGGATTTTTCTGGCTTTGTAACTATACCTCGCTACCATACAACCGTTTTGGAAATCTATTTATTATCTCTATGTACTTACTTCGTAAATACCCAGTCGGGGGATTCAGATTTACTTTATTTTATAATTTTAGAATTAGGTTAATCCGTCGTAAGATTTTCATAATTTTTAATTTTGTTTTTGTTACTGGCTTTTACCTTTTACCGTACGTCTATCTGACAGACAGTCAACAGTGTGTACGGTACAGGTTTCCCACTCTGTAATTATGAGGCCTTTTGAGATTGAAAAGAAATTGATATGCAAGTGCAGCTAGGTAGGTAACGCAAATATTTTTACAGAGGCACTTCATACTAGTTAGTGAGAACTCACACTGCACAAAAAGTATAAAATGAATCTACGCAATCACAGTAAGTCGAAAAGTGTTTGAGTATTTACGATATGTAATTTTTTAATGGAACCTTGAATGTGCGTAACTTGTCTTACTTTCCCAATCTCAGACAAATCTTGATAGAAAAATGTTATAAAGCCTTTCAAACTGCTTAGGTATATTGGGACACCCCATCATCCCTCCCTCATCACAATTTAATATTTTCTCGTTTCCAAGCTATTTGAGAAGCACTGCAACTGCAATAAACATTATATTCAGAACGCAAAATTACAAGACAACTTGAAAATAGAATTCTCAATCCATCGCAAGGTTTACCTAAGAACATTTTCCCTGAAGGATGTCCTTTAATTATGCCCCAACAAATCCGCTCCAAGCTAGGGTTGCGTCGGCATGTTAACTGCAGTATTTTTATGTAATATTAAATTTAATTAACAATGTTGAGTTGGTTATTTTGAATGCGTTAATATTAACTTTAATTTTTAGACTTTCATTTTATGGTTCCGTACCACAAAAGGAAAAACTCCTTATAAGATCACTTCGCTGCCCGTCTGTTAACCTTCGACCCTTTTTCTAAGGAACGCGTAGAGGTTCTATAAAGTTCAAACTAAATTACTTGTAATTAAAAAGAGGCAGGCGAAAGCGGTATGATATGTCTCGCTCAAATTTGGAGCAGGGAACTGCTGGGAACGTACCTCCACCTCACAGAAGACCGCAGCCATAATAACACCACTACTTGCTCTGTAGACATTTGGTGTTGTGGTCCTGGGAGCAACCTGGGGGTGAGTAAGTTCGCCAAAGCTTCCGAGGATACGCTGTATTGGGAGTGGCGGTGAGAGGACCTGCATTGTCTCCAGCTGTCATTATGCAGACTTAAGAGTTCACAAATTTATATTTACTATGTTTTTTATACAACTAACAACTTTAACTTAACATGCCGAACACCCAGGTACAATCAAATGATCCGAATGATCAATTCAAAATGCTTATGAATACAGTGTGTAACGAATTTAATAAGACTTGTAGTAAAAAGCGTATTAAGATAAACAATAAAATGAGATTTAATGAGTGGGTAACTACCGGAATTCGGAAAAGTAGAGATAACTTATATCAACTTTATGAAAGGAGATCTTGCACCACTGACGAATGTTTCCATCAGTATGTTAGGGATTATTCCAAATTGTTTAAAACAGTGTGCACAAAAGCAAAAGCAATGCACTTGAATAATAAAATTAAGTCCTCAGATAATAAAGCCAAGACAGTCTGGAAAATAATAAACACAGAGACTGGGAAGACAAATAATAAAGAGTCCACAATTTCTTTGAAAGTAAAGGATAATTTAATAACTGATGCAGTAAAAGTAGCTGATGAATTTAATAATTTCTTTTCTAAAATTCCTATAGTAGTGATGGGCATGTTGCCAGGTCAAGAGAAGGAGAAGCTTTATGCTCAGAATCTACAGGATTTAACGTTGGCTAAAGCAGTCCAGTTGGCAGAAAATGTTCGCTGTGCCCGCGAGGGGGCTGCGGCCTCTAATTCAGGAACCGGAAGCAGTGCGGATCAGCTGTTTAAAATTACGAAGGGTTCGAAGAGAAATGAAGGTCACGCCAAGGTTCAGTGTATAGTGTGCGGGTACACTAATCATAAAGCTACGGAGTGTCGGTTAAGTAACCTTGTATGTAAGAAGTGTAATGTGAAAGGCCATTTGCGTAGAATGTGCACGAAAATGAAGTACGTAAATTTCGGTACCGAGAACGAGGGCGATGATGACGGTAAGTTACAAAACATTCGTTCAGTTCGCGGAGAGCCTATGGTAGAAACGGTAAACATTCGTGGGGAAGATTTTAAATTTGAAATCGACAGCGGAAGTGCTGTTACCGTTATTTCACAAAACACATACGAGAGACACTTCCATGACGTAACCTTGCACCCGACGAACAAAAGACTGTACAGTTATACCGGGGAGCGTATTAAGTGTATAGGAATGATTGCGATACCCGTGACGTTCGCGGAAAAAACACGCTCGCTAAACGCATACGTAGTCTGCGATGGCGGTCCCGCACTGCTAGGAAGGGATTTTATTTCATTGTTCAATTTACAGTTAACCCCGGTACTTTATTGTAGTAACGGAAGCTTCATCAAAAAATTACACGAGGATTACCCGCACCTGTTCTCGGATAACCTCGGATGTTGTAATAAAACTAAAGTTCAGTTAACGTTAAAGGAAAACTCTAAACCGGTATTTTTAAAGCACGACCGATTGCGTTTGCTTTGCGAGATAAGATCGACAAAGAGATAGATCGCCTAGTCAAATTAGGGATCCTCGTGCCGGTCGAACATTCCGATTACGCCTCGCCAATTGTTCCGGTGTTAAAACGTAACGGAACCATAAGGTTATGTGCAGATTACTCGGTGAGCATTAATAAACAATTGGTGGTTGAGCAATATCCATTACCTACGGCGAACGAGTTATTTTCTAAATTACACGGTGGACAAAAGTTCACAAAACTCGACCTTTCAATGGCATATAATCAATTTATGCTCAGCGAGGATTCGCAAAGCATAACTTGTATTAATACTCACCGGGGATTGTACAAATATACCCGTCTCGCTTTCGGAATACGATCTGCGCCTGCGGTCTTTCGGCGTGCCATGGAGGGTCTCCTGGCGGGTATGGACGGAGTGTTGTGTTTGTTAGATGACGTGCTTATTACGGGAAGCGATGAAAAACAACACTTAGACCGACTGCATACAGTTCTTAACCGGTTGCAATCTGCAGGGTTGACCTTGCAAAAGGAAAAATGTGCATTTTTTCAAGACGAGGTTTCATATTTACCAACGAATTCCTCGCTTACGCCAATGACGCCGCCACCGCCACCGCCGTCGCCGCCGTCGTCGCTGCCGCCGTCGTCGCCGCCGCCGCTGTTGCCGCCGCCGTCGCCGCCGCTGACGCCGTCATCGCCACAGCCGGCGCCGCCGTCGCTGCTGCTGCCGTCGTCGTCACCACCGTCGACGCTACAGCCATCATCGTCACCACCATCGTCGTCACCGCCACCGCTGCCAAAAACTCCGTTGTTTACGCCGCCGACACAAATGCCAAAGATTGCGTCACAGTCGACGCAAGCCATCCCGGATCCGTTGCAATTGTAGCCCCGGGCGTCTTCGGATCTTGCCGCCGAGGACGGGGAAGGAGATAACGGTTCGCCAAGCTCAGATGACGATGATGATTTTCATGAGGCGGTAGAGGAAAGTCGAATTGTCCCAGATTTGCAGGGTCAAGCTGGACCTGCGCCCGTATTACCCAAAATGGTATTGCGCAAGCGTACCAACCTTAATTTTAAGAAATACTTTTAGCTAATAGTACTATGCTTAGTAGTTAGTGATACGTAACTAGAGGGAGGAAGTGTTATGTATGTGTGCGTGTGGCTGCGCCCACACATCCCCGTCGAGAATAAACGCCAGTGCGCTATCGATCGTTGTTTCACTCGCTCCCGTACATATCATTACCAATCACGTTTATTTGGTTTGGGTATGTTTGGGTAATAGAAAATCGGCTGATATTTTAGCCAATTCTTATTGGTACTACAACGCGCGTGGGTATTTAGAATAAATGCCCCGTTTTTAAGTGAAATTTTGTAGGAAGCTCGCGTTTTATGTTTTTTTCGTTCACTGGTTTAGCCCAATGGTTGGCTGATAGAGAAGGCCGTTTGGCATTAAGTCCGCCATTTATACATTTTTGTTATGTACAATAAAGTTAAAATACATAAATAAATATAAATACTGTTTATTTGTAACCCTTGTAAAGGGACACGCAGTCGCCATAAACATTCCGTGATATGGAACATGATGCACTAAACTGTGCTTAAAGTAATTTTTAATGAGTTAGAAATATGTAATTCGAGCACGGTACGAGTAGGCAGCCCTCATGGGTGGGTCTAAAGTCCAAATCACATTTGTTCGATTTGGTCACTCATCGAAATGACAAGAACAGTTCCGCATGGCCCCACTTTCTATTGCCATTATAATACTATCAAATCGTAGTAGGCATAATGGTTCATCGTCGTCTTTCCGACTTAAAAAGATGTAAGTAAATACAAAAAAAACTCAATTCAAGTCAGAATTTGACTTACAAGATTTGAAATTCACATAAACGCGATGAATATTGTAAAATAAAAAATAAGATAGAATAATTTTAACGCAACCATGAGGCGAGACATTCGGAAGACTGGATCGTTTCTTCTCTCTCAGCCTTGAGCTGTTGAGAAAGACAGGCAGGTACTACGCAAATCGGTATTTTCCTGTCGACAATTGGTTTGAAAGCACTCTGTGTTTATTCGAATTTACGCTCCACTTAGTGTTGCTACAAACTTTTGAGGATTTTTGATTTATGTCAATAGATGGCGTTAATTAATTTCACGGACTATTATAATCTTAGTTGGAAATAGTTTTGAAACTATTCGTTAATTACAGAGTCATTGCTAGTAAATAACGTATCTTCATACTCCTCGATAGAGAAAGTTATTCCCCAAACTTATATCCTTTTCACGTAAGCCTATAAGGAGATACTTTACCTCTATCGTTTATGTGGTGGGCTGTAGTCCGAAAAACTGTTTGACGATCACGTCAAACAGTTCATCAGCCCATGGCCGCTTCTACCACCGTATACCTCTCGCTGCCAGCGGGGCGTTTATCCTCACGTCTTGTTACAGAAATAATGGCTATGGAATGAGCTTGCTGCTATGTTTTTGCAGAGGGTCTACAATCCGGGGTTCATCAAAAGAGGAATGTACAGGTACAGATCAACGTGCATGTGATTACCCTGGAGTTTCAGGCGCTCTTAGGCTTATTATCATGCAGGGTGGACGCTTATTTGCCACTGACGAAATAGATAAAAAAAATAAGAGTCATAAGGCGAGCCGTACAACAATACAACTACGTATTACTTTATTTTGATTGACTAATTTATCTTCTTGAGTGTTTCATATTCTGGGTATTTATTGCAATGACATATGGCCGCGCATGGCAAAAGTACTAGCCACCGCTGTTTGAGTACACTTTAAATTTACTGTTCTGTCATCCTGTCTTTATTATTATTATCTTTTCAATATTTCGAATTAACTTAAAACATACTTAGTTTTTGTTAACGCAAGTGGGAGCATGAACATTTCAATCAATACTTCAAAAACGTCTAACTAAACTAAACCTACTCTAAGTATATCCTATCGCCCACCACAAATGCTTTACCACAAATAAATGAACGCAATTTTCACCTCCATACACTTGACACTAAAACATTTATTACCGATCATACGAGTCGGGTCTGGCGTGCAGCCAGAATCAGTCCATTTTACCACCAATGGCCAATCATAAACTATTTTATACCCCAACCCGTGCTCGCAGCGCATCTATGCAATTCACAACACAACTGAGGTTATTCACAGAACATACTAAACCTCGCCTGAAGCTCACCAGTATAGAGGTACATCTGACGTCCAATAACTCGCAGCTGTTACTAACTGGCATTCATGAGATACTGAGCAGCCCCTCACCAAATTCAGAAAAATTATGAATAGCGATGAGATGACAGAATTAAGAATATATTTGGAAGACTGTGCTGAAGAGGAATCACCTAAATAGGTTCTGGATATAGTATGTAATTCCCTAAAACTACCCAAATATCATTCGAATACTATTATCAAGTGACTTCTGTTCCGAATGTCAAACTACTTAAGTTTTTTGGAGCAATGTTGCATTTGCTGAACACGAAATAGTTCGGAGGTCTCTATCGCTCTAACCACCGGCCAACCTCGCTGCAAGCGGCACCCTAGGTGTGTTTTTAGGGTTCCGTGCCTAAAACGTAAAAAAGGATGCGAAAATGTCTGTCCATCTGTCTGTCACAGCACTAAATATCTCAAGAAATACTTATGCTATCGATTTGAAGTTTGGATTACTTATAAACAAGCCCAACTCCGATGCATTGAACTGGTTTTTTATCAAAATGAGCAATAATAATATTTTATTATAAATGCAACAGATGGCGCTGTACCCTTGGCGTTAAATTTTTACATCGCGCTCATAAGATTTTTCCTGAATTAATGGGGTCAGGACGGATACACGATCAGTGTTGATGCGCGAATCGGACTCAGACTTGACCGGTATAAAAATACCTATTTTTCAGTGTTTTACTTTAAAATTCTATAATGTATAAATAATAAATAATAATAATAAATATTAGGGGACATTTTCGACACAGTTTTTTTTACAAAACTGTTAATTTGATATTATCTAAGTTATAAAATAAACAAAGTACGTAGAGAGCATACCAGTTTTGCCTGGCCATATGACAACACTCGCACCTGAGTCCTAATCTTCTCAACACGAGATTGGACTACAATTGGAGGCCAGATTCATACTGGATTCTCAAAGGCGCATTGTCGGTGAGTTGCATAAATACTAGGGCAATAGTCGCGGACATAGATCATATGCGACGTGACTAACGAGATCCGGTGAGAAGCGAGACATTTGTAGATATTTCAGGAGAGCCATACTGGTTGGGGTATTATCCTCGACATTTTAATGGCATCTCTTGACGCGATAGTGTATGGGTTGTGAGTGCTATTCGTGTAAAGAGGTTTACTGAAACGGTATTATTGTATCAACCTGTTTTATGCAACGCCTCTTTTGCCAAGCATGTGTGTGAGACAGCAATTGTCGGCGTAGTAAGCATTTTGTTGATCAAACTGGATTGAAATTAATTATACGATACATGTGCTTGAAAAGAGCGTTTTTATTGTAGGTAAATGTGTGCAATAGTATCTCCGCACCAATGCTCAAATTAGTCAATTACAGATTTTCACTCATATAAAAAGGCACAATAAATCGAATACTACATTAAACCGGTTAATAGCCTGTAATGTTTGGCTGAACGTATATTTGCAATTTTTACGTGTATATGCCAAACGACTCAGAGGGTAAATACACACGCGTAGAGAAGTGGATACGTAAGGCGCGCATAATAAAAAATAAAATGCCCACCATTTTACTTTTTTTTTGTTTAGCTTAGAGTTGATCTGTGTAAACCCGGAGAAAAGTCCAGCTCAAGTGTCGAATCAATTTATTCAACCCCAGAAGATGTTATTTAATAACCATAAAATGCTAACAATAGCCATCTCCCGACTAAACAAATAAAAAATATTAAGTGTAAACTTATTGCGATGGAAAGAAAACAAAGAAGGGCCAAGTGCACGTAAGACTACGCATTAAAAAAGGGTACCGCATCTACTACTGCTATTCCTAATTTAAAACCACTATGTGAATTAAAAAAGGTCCAGTATTCAAAATTCAAAGGAAGCTCAGGGTACTTAGGCAGTGACATAATTACACTATAAGGATTCTGGTTTTGCTACTTTAGCCAAAATAAAAAGCCGGCTTATTTTCTGAAATTGCTCTCCAGGCATAAATCAGTAAATTCTATTGGCCAAGAAATATAAGCCAAGAAAAGTTAATTAATTATAGTTTCTTAATTATACAATGTTAAGTAGTACAATGAAATGTATAAAAGTTATGCAAAATTAATTACGTTTCTGAAACGGGAAAGCGATGATCAATACGAAAAGGTCCAAAGTCTTGACAGCAAACGACGTGAAGTTTTTTAAATGAGGTTCCAGATAATAAGTACCTACCTGGCAACCAATGTAAATAAAATTAAACCTACCTATGTAATTTATGTTAATGACTTTAATAATGAAACGTTGTTCTTACCAGGTTGCCTTGATGGTATTAGGGTGCATGCGGGAGATGAGAACTCGCCAAAATAACTGTGAATGACATTAAAAATCACGGTGAAATGCTTTCAGTAGAAATGCTAGACTATATAACTAAAATGTCAAAATCGTTGTAAACTTTCCAATATCTTGGTACTAAGTTTGGCGTCAATAATTTTTAACAAAAAAAAACCGACTTCAATGGTGGAGGCCGGTGAAAGATATTATACTTAGATGGTGCACTCTTAGATTCCATACAATGAATTAAAAATGGCTATAACGGCTATAAGTATGTTTATAATGGTAGAAGACTAAGTACCCTCAATTCCTCATGGAATCCTCCATTAGAACTCAAAATTGTCAAAAATTTGTCTTGAAAACCTAGCTTGCTTGACAAACATAACGAAGAGAACAAATCGCCAAACGTGAACTATGCGTCGTTGAAGAGTTCTGTTCTGATCATTATCAGCAGTTCCACTTCATCAAATGTCAATTATTTAAATGTAAATGCTTGATTTGTTTATGAAAATACTAAAATCACTATATGTATGCGTTTTTTCATTTGAAGAGTTCCCTCGATTCCTCTTGGACCCCATCATCAGAACTCGAGCTTGACAAATGATTGTCTTGAAAATCTTACTTGCTTAACAAACACAGCAAAGAGGACAATTCGCCAAACGTGAACTATGCATCATTGAAGAGTTCCGTTCTGATCATCATCAGCAGTTCCACTTCATCAAATGTCACTTTTGTGAATGAAAATACTAAAATCACTATACGTGTGCCTTTCACATTTGAGGAGTTCCCTCGATTCCTCATGGATCCCATCATCAGAACTCGAACATGACAAAAATTAATCGTGAAAATAGAACTTGCTTAACAAACACAGCTAGAAGGACAAATCGCCAAACGTGAACTTTGCGTCGTTGAAGTGTTTTGTTCTGATCGTCATCAGCAGTTCCAGTTCACCAAATGTCACTTATTTGGATGAAAATGCTTGATTTGTTATGCACTATATGTTTGCCTTTAAGATTTGAGGAGTTCCCTCGATTCCTCATGGATCCCATCATCAGAACTGCGTTTTGACAAAAACGGGACCAACTTGGATATACTTACAATTGTAACACCGCTAACTAAGGAAAGCACTAAACAGTAAGATGTGAACACAAAATTCACCGCCACATGAAATACGCCGTATCTGTGAAGCCTACTCGGGTACAATGTAGATGTCGCTGTTCCCACCGTGAATTCGCCATACTATATTGTAGAACGCGCTGTTAAGATTTTTCCTGATTTGGTTAGGACCGCCGACTGTAATTTGTATTGTATCGAATCGAATTGTATCGAATCTTAGGGAACGATAACTATACCTACATATAGCCCCCTGCTTCCCTTGTGGAACTACGCGCTATATCTAGGTATCGTTCGTAGAGGTTGCTTCCGCTCCAATTCTACCTACCAATTGGGTAGGGAACTCCTCTCGGACCTATCTTGTAAAAGTTAGTCAGTAATCCGATACAAAATACACCTCTTCACGACTCATCACCGTCTTTGTATCTCGCCCCGCACGCACCTTCGCTACAACTGGCAGCCCAACGTTAGGCCACGCGAACCTACGAACAGCTGGAGGTGCTGCAGCACGCAGAGAAACGGGAAACTGACCGAGACCAAGGAAGAGCCCACGGCATCACCCAGCGCCCTTAAACGTTGCTTAACATTAGGCCACGCGAACAGCTGGAGGTGCTGCTGCACGCAGGGAAACCGATGAAGACCCAGGAAGAGTCTACGGCATCACCTGGTGCCCTATAACGTCATTCTTGAGGCCCAAACTTTCCGAATGCTGGAAGACCTGCAAGACCTGGAACGACGTGGAAGCCCTGGAAACCCAACGCGATGGCAGTAACTTTGTCGGAGGAGCAATCGGGGTGCATCATAGCCATGCTGGCGCTGCTTTGGCGCGCGCTCATTGGATTCGCGGTGCTCTTAAAGAGTGCCGCTACGACTTGGTGGTATGGCGCTAAGATGCGCCGACAATCGCCGCGTCGATGTAAGTGTTTTTGACCTCAATGATGTAAGACATGCCATCAAAAAGTTAAAACCTAATACGTCTCCGGGACCGGATGCGTTACCAGCATTTGTCCTCAAGGGATGCGTGGACGAACTTCTGAATCCGATTACTTACATATTCAATCTAGTTTTAAATACGGGTCAATATCCCTCGTGTTGGAAGAAGTCACGCGTTACACCTATTCCGAAATATGGTACAAAAACAAAAGTCGAGAATTTCAGGCCAATAGCTATACTTTGCGCACTTGCTAAAGTGTTTGAAACTGTCATGCACGGCAAACTTCTGCCGCAGTGTTTACCGCACATAACACAAGCCCAGCATGCATTTCTCCCACAAAGATCTGTGGCTACAAACTTGGTAACTTTAGTGGACCAAATATCTTATAACTTAGATAATAGAAATCAAGTCGATGTCATTTATTTAGATTTCCAGAAGGCATTCGACCGCGTCGATAATGATGTTCTACTACTTAAACTGGGCATAATGGGTTTTACACCTAGACTCCTGAAGCTATTTGCTAATTATCTTGGCAATAGGGAACAGTACGTAAAACATGGTCCCTATGTCTCTGAATAATACCCTACGAGATCTGGTATAAGTCAAGGATCAAACCTTGGACCTCTCCTGTTTGTCCTTTTAATAAACGACTTGCCGGAGGTAGTCCGAAGCTCCTCTATATTAATGTTCGCGGATGACGTTAAACTTGTGAAAGCTTGCAAAACGGTGGCCGATTGCGAAGCGCTTCAGTGCGATGTCAACGCGGTCTTTGAGTGGAGCCTAAACAATAAATTGTTGTTTAATCCTGCAAAGTGCGAAATGATGTCATATACTCTGTCGCGGGCCCCCATACAACATCAGTACTCAGTGGGCGACGAGGCGGTGACGCGTGTGGAGCGCGTGCGCGACTTAGGCGTGCAGTTCGACACTCAGCTGACGTTCCGCGCGCACGCGCTGCACGTCGTCGACGTCGCGAACCGTCGCCTCGGCTTTGTGTTGCGAAATACTGCTAACCTAACTCCGACAGCGACGAAAACTGTATACGGTGCCCTAGTTCGCAGCGTCCTAGAAACTAACGCAGTTGTGTGGAGTCCGCACGAGGCCAAATATATCATTCTCTTGGAACAAATTCAAAAAAGATTCCTTAGAGCCCTATACAAGAAATCGTTTGCGTACTATCCTTACTTGTACCCGACGCTTTTTATACAAGGCCGACTAGGTTATCAGTCGCTAGAGGTCAGAAGATCCTTGGCCTTAGTTAAATTTGCTATCAATGTCGTAAGGAACAGACTGGACTGCAACGACCTGGTAGAAATGTTTACGCGACTAGTAGTCCCTAATTTACAAATATACGCATACCTACGGGCGCGCACACGACCGGTGCTGGCGGCGGCGCCGGCGCGCGCTCCGCCTCCTCAACTCAGCACTCGAAGCAGCTCCGCACTGTGACTTCTTTACGACTGGGATAGGATGTTTGATGATGGAGTGTAAGAAGGTGATCGAGAAGAATGCAAGGAAAAGTACAATTTTATAACTAGTTTTTTTTTATTTTTTACAAATTGTTGGTTTCTATATAGTAGTTTTACAACTTTTATAAATATTCACATGTACCTGAAATACTATATTGTATTAATCTTTCATTTATTGAATAGAATTTTTTCATTTACATTGATTATTTTACCTGTAAATCTGTTTAAGTACAAAAATGCATGACGGAGCTAGCTAGATGAATGTTTGATGACTATGACGAACCTATATTAAATACGTATGAAGAACATTTTGCAACGATTTGGTGATATCATTCTATTACTGTTATGTTGTAAGTTAAATAAATAAATAAATATATATAAATGCCTTTCGGGTTACGGAACGCGCAAGCTAAAGTAACTAAGCCGTGCATAATTAAAACAGACACCAGCAACTACGCCGTCGCAGCACTCCTGGTTCAACGGGAGCACGAAGTGGAGCAACCAGTAAAATACGCCAGCCGTCTGCTGAAACCCGTGAAGCGGAACTACACCGCGACCGAGCGGGAAGCTCTGGCGGTATTATGGGCCGTTAACAAATTTCGGTGGTATATTGAGGGGTGTCCCACCACCGTACTAACGAAGCATCAAGCCCTTAAACTGCTGATGTCCTTGAGATCCTCTACGGGACGCCTAGCACGGTGGGCCTTGTAGCTGCATGCTTACGATCTGTCGATTAAGGGCATACGAGTAAAAGGACGGACCAACGTTATCCCCGAACTCTGCTAAACTGATCCCAAGGCACCAGAAATTGAACCCCGACCATCATCAATTAAGATGTGAACACAAAGCAAATTCACCGCCACATGAAATACGCCGTATCTGTGAAGCCTACTCGGGTACAATGTAGATGTCACTGTTCCCACCGTGAATTCGCCATACTAAATTGTAGAACGCGCTGTTAAGATTTTTCCTGATTTGGTTAGGTCCGCCGACTGTAATTTGTATTGTATCGAATCGAATCTTAGGGATAGATAACCTACTATACCTACATACAGCCCCCTGCTTCCCTTGTGGAACTACGCGCTATAATTAGGTATCGTTCGTAGAGGTTGCTTCCGCTCCAATTCTACCTACCAATTGTTTGGGGAACTCCTCTCGGATCTGTCTTGTAGAGTTAGTCAGTAAATAATTGATACAAAATACACCTCTTCACGACTCATCACCGTCTTTGTATCTCGCCCCGCACGCACCCTCGCTACACAATACAAAAAAAAAAGATTTTTTAAAATCGGTTCAGAAAAGACGGAGTTCCGGAGTAATAAACATTTTAAAAAACATACAACCGAATTAATAACTGCTCTTTTGAAATTTTGAAGTCGGTTAGTAAAAGGAAAAAGCAGTACAGTAATACACTTTGGCAAAGTTCTGAAAGGAACGGTTGCTGTGTATTGGTGTTAACAAGATCGGCGGTAGGTATGCCAAAAGAAATTACTGCGTTTCTTAGGCTAATTATATCCAGAGCGAAACTAGACCATGATATCTTTTCCATAACACTTACTTAATTTATATTTTTTTATTTCCCTCCACAATTAATTAATGTTATATGATACAAGCGCGCACACATGATTTCCAACTTTTTGTCGGCTAATAACCCGTCGGTAATTACCTACTTGTAGCATAAGTAAGTAAATATTAAAATAATGTATTGTAAATGTATTTACCTTCATAACTTCATGAAAATATTATATTGAAGGAAAATATGTCTCTGTCCTCATCATATGAGCGCCATCAATTTATACTCTAATAGGCAACATACAGATTGGTTGCTGATTGCATTTTATTTAATTTAATTAACAGCACAAAATCACGTTTTACTGTTGAATATTGTACTCACTGTTAAGTTTGATGGCATGATGGCGAGAGACTCGCTCAGTTTCGACAATGATACTTCTAGGCGCATAAAATTAGCAAAACTTAGATATAATTCGATAACTGTAATTTTCTTTTTCTATGATTTAAAGTATTGTTAGTTATACTTAATATAAAAAGAATTAAACATTTTAAGGCGTCAATGGTAAAAAACAAAATACTTAATTTTGAACACATTTTGATTTCGTAAGAAAACCATAATAAATAACTTTGTAAAAGTACCTGTATTATCATATGAAAAAATATCATTTAATCAATTATCGTGAATATCTTTTGTTCAATATGTTTCTTATAGTACTAATAAAATGTTAACGGCATCAATTAAACACTTTTGACGTAGTTATGTGCATAGACAAGCCGTTTAATTTTTAATAATTTATCACCATATTTGCAGATCTCCAAAGTCACAAATATATGAGTAATTTTTGGAAAACCAAATACATAACTACGTCAAAAGTGTTTAATTGATGCCGTCAAAAAAATTTTTTTGTACTATTTTTTTATCTAAGTAGAACGAAACGTGTATGATAGCCGCCATATTGTGTCAAAAAGATTTTGACGACTTGCCGAGCTCTGATTGGCTACTGACATTCGACGTCAAACGTCAAAACAAAGTGACAAAATAAAATGGCGTCTCCTCGGAATTTCATCTATTCGTCTCTGAACATTTTTTTTTTTCATTTTTGTTGCAAATGTTGTTATTTAAATTGTCGTATTGACAGTTTACTATGCAGTAAACAAACGAAGCAGTATGTAGCTAATCTAAAATTCATCTGGAAGCGCTTAATAACCATTGTTTCAACAACAAATGGAAAATAGTGAAGTGCGTCGTATGTGGCATGGCATGCAAGTTCTCATTTTGTAAAATGTGTGAGTGTTGTGGTTGTAAAACGTAGAACTCTGTGAAAGGACGAAGATATATCGTTTTCCCGGATATGAGATTAGATACATTAAAAAATAAATCTGCTGATAAGTAAAATGTTTGTTTAATTTAATTTAACTAAGATACGGCTCAACATAGTTCACGGTATTTCAATTGAACACCAGTTTTATTTTACATCGGACGTTGGTGTTCAATTGAAAATACCCTAAGCTTCTACACAAAGTTAAATTTAAATGAGCTATATATATTTATCGTTGGATGTTCACAGTAAGAACTTACTGTGAACATCCAACGATAAATATATATAGCCACACTGCCAATAAATAATTAAAAAAAATAAACGTCAAAAATCATGAAGTAAGGATAAATCTGGAGTCCGCATTGCACACATACAAACGTTGGGGGGAGAGATGAAAGCATTGACAAGTACACACGTAGGGTAGGAACGAGATACAATGTCACATCTCATATTATATAAGATATAATGTTCAGATATAATGAATCAGATATAATGTTCATGTTGTCCGAACTGCAATTAAAGTGTTTACTCCTATATATACATACAAATAATTTTATTCTTTGTGAAACGCGGTACTTTCGTCTCTGCGGAACACAGTTAGCAACTTCTATATATATTATACTCGTAAACTTATTGATTTTTTCTCTGAATACCCATATTAATGGCTATATTTAGCGGATATTACCAAAATTACTTTTTTTCTCAAGTAGCTAAGTCTAACTATGATTTCATTTGTTTATCAGAAACATGGCTGACGGAGGACTTCTTTGACCGTGAATATTTCGATGTTAGATTTAATGTATTTCGTAGCGACCGGTGTCCAGAAGAGAAAGGTGCAGCGCGCGGGGGAGGGGTGGCGGTGGCGGTACGCTCGGAAGTACCGGCCGGTGCGCTGCGATTGGCCGATGCCCCCGCACTCCTCCTGTGATTGTGTTTGGGTATCAGTTCCTCTAAGAACTGATAAACAAGATGTGTCTTCAACCACGTATAACATTGGCGATAGATGTAGGTTTTTAAACATTGCTTGTATATATGACGTCCCGTCGTGTTTGACGACCTGTTTAGCCTAGTTGGTAGTGACTCTGCCTCCGAAGCTAGAGGTCCCGGGTTCGAATCCCGGCCAGGGCATTTATTTGTGCATTTTTCACGGATATTTGTTCTTGGGTCTTGGATGTTTTCTATGTACTATATAAGTATGTATTTATCTATATAAGTATGTATATCGTCGTCTAGTACCCATAGTACAAGCTTTGCTTAGTTTGGGACTAGGTCGATTTGTGTAAGATTGTCCCCCAATATTATTATTATTATTATATATCCCTAATGGACCTAACCATCGTGAGGCATTAACGGGGTTCATTGATCTCGCGGGTCAAATTATTATCGATAAACCTGGTGAGTTATTCTTAATTACCGGGGACTTTAATATAACTGAAGCTGATTGGATTAGCGATTTGAATCTAGGTTTAATACTAACAACAACGAACAGTTTTGGAACACGATTAAATAATTAATTCAAGAATTCCTATGTTATACCGGAACGACACAATATAACTCCATCGTTTGCGATTCTCCACTTACGCCGGAAGATCCAAATCACAGATCGCTTTGTATGGATCTAAAACTTGATCTTTCGCCTCACCTTAAGCCTGCTTCAAACTTTGTGTACAATTTGCACAGCGCTGACTTTCAAAAAATTAAATTGGAGCTATCAGCAATTGATTGGGTCGAGTTTTTTTACAATTTAAATATGGATGACTGTACACTAAAATTCAATAACTTAATTAATGATTTGATTCATAAATATACCCCGCGCCAAAAACCAAATCAGTTTAGTTCTGCCACTCCGGTTTGGTATAGTAGACCTTTGCGTAAAATTTTAAAAGACAAACGTAAATACCATAAACTGTGGAAATTGTACAGAAACCCACTAGACTATGAAAGTTTTACTATCTTACGTAAGCGTGCTAATAGATTAGAATTGGAATGTTATAATAAGTACATATCTCTATCTGAAAATAAAATAAAAACACACCCCAATTTTTTCCGGTCTTATGTAAAATCAGTTTTCTCTAAAAATAAGCCGCCTCAAGTATTTTGTTATGAGGGGGAGACCAGCTCTGACGGTGAGCAAATTTGTAATTTTTTTAATAATCATTTTCGAACGGTATTTGAGAAGCCTAATAATCTTAACACAGACGACATAGTGCGCAAAAGCGCCATAAAATCGAATTTATAATACGACCAACTAAATCACAAAATTTCTACTGCATACTCTCAACTGAAGAACTGGTTCTCAGCAAATGGCCTAATACTTAACGTGAATAAATCCAGCGTCATGCTCTTCTCTGGTAGGTGCGCTCCACACGTGAGCATCCAGTGTCCCATACCAATGAGCAATACTAGCAAGTTTTTAGGTTTCACGCTGGACCCGACATTAAATTGGAAGCAACACATAGACTCGCTCTGTGATAGGCTGAGCGGTGTGGTATTCGCGTTGCGTAAACTTAAACCGTTAGTCTCTTATGCTGCGCTGCGCCAAGCTTACTTTTCACTGTTCCACTCGTTAATGACTTATGGTGCAATCCTGTGGGGAACTCGACTGATGCTGGAAGGGTAGTGCGAATACAAAAACGGGCGCTTCGTACTATGCTAGGTCTAAATCAGAGAATCCTGCAAAGAATTGTTTATTGGGCACCGGATTATGACACACTTACTTATTACCTTTTTGAGGTCATTATGTTCACGCGGAGACACTTGGCTCAGTTTAAGCGGGTGGAGGTGACGGGTAAGTGCCTTCCTAGTACGGGTAGACTTCGGACAGTCCCGCGTCGTACGGTACTACACGCAAAAAACGCGCGGGTCATAGGGCCAACATATTACGAGCGCTTACCGACTGAAATAAAAAATGAATCATGCGAAATAACGTTTAGGCGCAAACTGAAGAACCTTTTATTGGAAAAGTCATTCTATTCAGTCAAGGAATACATCGACATTGTACGATAATACATTTACGAAACTATTTTGTTACATTTAGTTACTTCTTATTTATTTGTCATCAAATCATTAGTTTTGTTATTTGACATTGTTTTTAATTTATTTTCTTATTTGACAAGTACCTATTTCCTAGGTACCTTCATTTTATTTTACTTTTATAAGTGTAAATTCTGACATACGTTCCTTTGGTGACATTGTTTTTATATTTTTTGATTTTATAACTATGATATGCATAAAACATAAAATTAGCATTGAATATTTTCTATATTGATTTATAATTTTGTTTTGACATTTTTTATTGCATACGCGACCTTTTATTACTTATTAATTTTACCATATTTTTAATTTGTAGGTATATATAGTGTATATATCATGCACATCGTTATTTTTTAAGTTATTTTCATTAAATATTGTATTTGAACGATCACTATACGATAAGTAATATAAGCCGAATGTAATTGTATTATATGAACATGGTATAATGAGATATAATAAACTAAAACTAAAACTAAATTTAGATAAGTGCAATGTGATTACCTTCTCTAGAAAGAAAAAGCAAATCAAATTATATAGACTGTCAGACAGAATATTGAATAGAGTCACAGAAATTCGCGATCTAGGAGTAATTATGGACAGTAAACTATCATTTGTTCCACATGTCGATAGAATTCTAGCGAAATCTTATAAACAGCTTGGTTTTATTTTACGAGTAAGTATTCTAATATAGGAAGAGCGGGATCTTCTGCCACAAGTATACATATGCAATACTTACTATAGGTAGAAGATTCCAACCCTAATCTACTGTACCCATTATTGTAACCAAATAAATATATTTCATTTTTACTTTCATTTTCATTTTTCATTTAAAAACCCTTATACTTATAAAATTCTATGCAATGGTTTTGTTCGTAGTCACTTAGAATTTGCCTATTCGGTATGGAAACCTTACCATAATATTCATATAAGCAGAATCGAAAGGCTACAAAAAAAGTTTCTAAAAGCACTAGCTTGTAGGACCGGTAAAAAATATACTGATTATGAGGACACATGCAACCATTTTAATATAGAGACATTAAATGACCGCCGTGATTCTGTGGATTCGGTTCTACTGTTAAAAATCATCCACTCACAACTAGATACCCCTACATTACTACACAATATTAGTATTAGAGTTCCGCGTAGACGAGAGCGTCAGTGTCGTAAATAAGATTTGTTTCACATTTCTAGAAGTAGAACATGTTATGCTAGAAATTCGTTCATTAAGCGCGCTTGCAAATTATTTAATGATGCCACAAAACTCAAGGATATTGACATATTTAACTGTTCAATTACATTGCTTAAGAGTGCATTTAAACAAAAGCCAAAATAGTTTTTACTAATATATTATACTAGTATAATTTCTTTAAAGTTCCCAATCAACTTAATTATATAGAATTGAAATAGAATGCTTTAGTGTTAAAATACTTAAATTGATGTACGATATTTTTGTTAATCTAATCTTTAAGGAAACTCTAGGTCTACATTTATAGACATTATGTTCATACTTTAATTTATATAAAACTGTTTGTTTTTCTCTCTCATCGCGTACAGGCTTTTATTGTTTGTCACCAGCTTATTTGTCACCGGAATGTCATCGATGAACCGTCACCATATATAACACGACTAAAGTTGAGATGTCATAAACGTGTTAAAGGATGTATCAGTCACCTGATACTTCTCGATTTAGTCAGGTTACCATAACATCAGGGTGCCCAGCGAATAGAAATATATTTTACCCATAATGTTAGGTAATCCAGCCCGAAGGTTATAAATTACAAAGTAATTTTTTTCTTGATTATATTAACCTTTTGGCCGCCAACTACGCATATTGATCCGTACCATCAGTTCAACGCCAACAAAGAATACATCGGTCACGGCGTGCAGTGCTATATCAACCTAAATGCATCTCAACAGGGCTCAACTTCGTATTTGACATTTCCTTTGAGTGCCAGGTTTTGTATTTGACATAGCGTTGAAAAGGTTAATGATTGATGTTAGTTAAGTTTTTAAAAATATTTTGCAGTACTTGAGGTGAATGCATTTATAATTACTAAATTACTAACACGTTTGTTAAGACTGTGTATAAGTATATTGAATTGAATTACTGTTCTTTCCTTGTTATATTGCTGCGTCTGTAGGTTGTTAGTTGTAATTTTATTTTATTTATTTATTATAATCAAAACATGTGCGAGTTTACTGTGCTTAACCAAAACAATCGCACAGTAAAATACCGAAACAATGTTCTCTTTTCTCAAAGTCTAATTGACAAATTAAGTTTAATATGGGACTTGGTCGATTTGTGTATTATTGTCCCTCAGGAAAGAAGAAAGTAAGTAAGAGCATTATGACAAACCTAGTCAACCCTATTTTTAACAATTACCAATAAAAAACACAAGCTCTCGCATGCACACTAATGCTGGGCATGTTTATTAAACTGGCGTCACTAGAGACTAGATTGTAATGCTCCGTCTATCTTTTCTTCCTGACCTGAGGATTTTGACAACCTGTTTAGCCTAGTTGGTAGTGACGCTGCCTCCAAAGCTAGTAATAATCCCGGCCAGGGCATTATTAGTGCATTTAGCACGGATATTTGTTCTTGGGTCTTGGATGTTATCTATGTATTTAAGTATGTATTTATCTATATAAGTATGTATATGGTCATCTAGTACCCATAGTACAAGCTTTGCTTAGTTTGGGACTAGGTCGATTTGTGTAAGATTGTTCCCCAATATTTATTATTATTATTTATGTATTTTCTACTGTCCCCTTATATTTACTTACTTTATTTTAAAGATTTCAAACTCAATAACAACCTTCTACTGTCAATATAAATGGGGACAATATTCTTCATGTGGTAACCCCACAGCAACTGTCAAATTATCTCTCAGCTCTTTCGGTGATACGCTAAGGCTCGTTCTATAGTTATCCTCTTTCTACGTCAAAAATCTACCAGCGGGTGCAGATTAAATATACTGGCTTACGGTCTATATTTTTGGTTCGTGAGTTGGCGGTCTGAACCCTTACTAGTCTGTATATTACTTAAACAAAAAATATCTACGATAATTGATTAAATGATATTTTTTCTTATCATAATACAGGTACTTTTACAAAGTTATTTATTATGGCTTACTTACAAAATCAAAATGTGTTAAGAATTTAGTTTTTTGTTATTTAACATTGACGCGGAGCCTTACAATATTAAATTCATTTTATTTTAACTATAAATAACAATACTTTTAATCATAGACCAATAAAATTACAGTTATCGAATTATATTCAGGTTTTGCTAATTTTATGCGCCTATACACTTATTTTTTCAAAATATACGTATTTTGCCATAGATAAGCTAACAGCGAATGAGCGAGAAATCGTTTTAAAATCAATCTAGAAGTGCATCTGACTCAGCGTAAATTAATGAATGAAACGAAAATGAATAATGAATGAATGAACGAGCATTTTCATCAACACGAATCTAGACATGCGGCAGCGTGTCCAGCCAAGTTCATCCCAGGAACTGGCGAGCAGCAGCCGTGTGTTATTTTACACGAACCGTTTGGAGCCACTTTTGACCCCTCAATAACTCCAAATCTATATAACATAAAAAATTAAATATGGTTATTGTATTAAGATACTGTAGAACAACTAGAACCCCAAATTTCATAAATATTGGTGAAAAAGTTATTGAGATATTAACGAAAACAACGCCAAAACACGGTATTTTTACCACTGACTGACTGACTAGTAATCAATAACGTAACCCACTTTCATGTGACGTAGAAAGGTGAAATTTGGCATCCAGCTTGGTAATTGCGTGTGAGCACGTAAAAAAATCTTATTATTATTATTTATGCTTCTTACTTCAGAACTCCGTCATTTATTAACCGATTTGGAAAATTCTTTTTTATGTTGGAATCGGTATACTTTCGGGATGGTCCCATTGTCATTAGGTCAGAATTTAATCAACAGGACCTGGAGAAATCGAGGGAACTCTTAAAATATTTTAGGTGCACGTATAGCGATTTGGGTATTTTGTATAGTAACTCGTGCATTGGCTCTTGAAAAGCACCATTTGGTGAAGTTTGACAAAAAGTAATGATCTCCAATGTCCAACAGCTTTCATGCATACTGCATAGAAAACTGCCAAGTTAAGGCTCAAAATGCATTAAGCCGCAATAAATAAATTTTACCAGACTTGGCACCTTTTCAGATAATCTAGGGAACTTGGCACCCATTTAGATTTCAATTATTTTGTCGGTGAAGACGACAACCACACATCGCATATTCTTAATATTGAACTTTGCTCCCATTTTCAGGTATATGTTTTTGATGGGATCAATGATTACATATTTTGCGTAATGACATCTTCACTTCACCTTCGAATGTATAATGATGTCTTGTACCTCATCACATACTTTTTGGCACCCATTCGATATATGTTTTCTGCATGTTTAGTATTTCACGTCATTACTTTCACATGTGTATGTTAATGTTCTTTAAATCTTAAAGTTTTTAATTTTATTAATTTATCAACAGAAATATAAACATCACTCAGGGGACTTGTTTATATTTAATATTTAGTACCTAGTACCCACAACGGAAGCTACCCGGTAGCCTAGTGGTTCGAACATGCGGGTGTCCACCGGCGATCGTGGGCTTGAATCCTGCCCTGCACCAATAAGTTTTTCGAACTTATGTACGTAAGTCATTTGTTATTACCGTTAGCTTTTCGATAAAGGAAAACATCGTGAGGAAACCTGCATACATCTGCGAATAAATTCAAAGTTGTATGTGAAGCCCTCAATGGGCCAACCAGCGGACCACGGCCCCTTCCCTCTCATCTATGAGGCCTGTGTCCAATAGTGGGACGTATATAATGATCATGATGATGGAGTACCCACCAACTTGTTTATACTTCGACGTTTTCTCCTAACAATAAAGCATGTTTAGAATGCTGTCTGTCCATAAAAGAATTTACAAAATAGTCAATTTAGTCAAGTGAAATGAAGCTGAGTTGTCTCGGAGCCGTTTCTATTCCGAGCCAAAGAATGCTTATTTCGCTGAAAGCGCTCCGAAACCCGTCCACAAACAGAATTTAGATAGTTCAGTCTAGTTGAGCCTCTTACTTGAATATGCAGTGTTAGTAAAATGTACATGAGCTCAATCAGGCGCATTAAAGATTCCAAATTGTATTACATTTTAGAAAGACAGCGTAAAAAAGCATATGCAATGTAAAGTAAACAATTCAATTTTTCGACGCTCTAATTCCAATTTTGTTACTCTTATAAGTCACCAACGCGGCTTAACTAAAGTTGATTTGAGTTTGTTCAAAATATAAGATTGATTTATTCATTTTTGAATGTCCCAACGTGTTTTGTGAATAAAATAACATGGGTTTGAGAACAGTATGCCCTCAGCCACTTACCAGAGCTATATTGAGAATTTGTTTAAAAATGGCTAACGGCTTACCATAAACATGGTTGAGCGGGTAATGGTTTGTTTGCCAGAATCTCTTATCAAACCGATTATGGCAGACAAACAAGTGAAACTATATCAAAGACAATAGATATGGTACATGTGTCTCTGACGCTCATATTCAAATTTTTATACAATAATCTAGTTCATTAAAATTGAACTTCCGAATGACTGCAGATTTCCGGCCTTTCTCCTTTACAGGTCGCATTTCTCAACCGATTCTCGTCTACATACGTTTCGTTAGGTTATACAGAAGACTGATGAGTATAACTGCCCCTCTGTAAATAAAGCGCTAAAGCGTTAGAGAACTTCGATTCAATCGGGGCCTGGGCTGTACTACAATCTCTTCAGCGCGGCGGTGCCAAGTTGACTACTGCTATATAGAAGTACTGAAGTGTTTGTACGAGGACGCCACTATGTGAAACTCGAAACCTATACCGCTGCAGTAGGGAGGCAAGCAAGGACATTTTATACCTGCTAAACTGTTCTCCTCTGCACTGGAAGTTGTTTTCAAGACTTTGGACTGGATAAAGCATCAGCATTAATGGCGGGTACATCACTCACCATCAGTTTTCTGACGATATAGTAGTCTTGGCTGAGACCAAGGAGGACTTAAGTACGATACTCGATAAGTAAGCCCTCTGAGTGAGTTAGTCTAAGGATGAAGACGAAAATCATGTCAAATGCCTATGTAGCACCAACTCCCGTAACAATCGGACACTTTACGCTCAAAGTTGTAGACGATTACATATGCCTAGGACAGACTGTCCAGTTAGGTAGGTCCAACTGCGAGAAAGAGGTTAATCGTCGAATCCGACTCGGCTGGGCAGCGTTTGGGAAGCTACGCTACATCTTTTTTTCGTCCAATATTCCGTAGTGTCTCAAGACGAGAGTCTTTGACCAGTGTGTGTTGCCAGTGATGACCTATGGAACTGAAACGTGGTCGCTTACTATGGGCCTGATAAGAAGGCTCGAAGTCACCTAAAGAGTAATGGAGAGGGCTATGTTGGGAGTATCTCTGCGTGATTGCATCAGAAGTGAGGCCATCCGCAGTAGAACCAAAGTAACCGACATAGCCCTCCGCCGAACCGCTAAACTTAAGTGGCAGTAGGCGGGGTATATTGCACGTAGAACTGTTGGCCGTTGGGGAGGAAAGGTTTTCATGTGGCGTCTACGTACCAGAAGGCGCAGCGAGGGTAGGCCCCACACAAGGTGGACTGATGACCTGGTAAATGTCGCAGGTGTCCACTGGATGCGGGTGGCGTAGGACCGGTCATTGTGGAAGTCTTTGGTGGAGAACTATGTCCAGCAGTGGACGTCTTTCTGCTGACAGGATGATCACGATGATGATTCGTTATTAATGTATCAAACATTGCAACATTAACCTTACATCTGATCTCTTCTTCATCATTCCCTCACTGCTGAGAATCGTGACTCTTATTAATCTTGTCAACAAGCCGCCGCCATCGGTCCTGGTCAGACGCCTGGTGGAGTGACTGACAATCATATTCAGCTGCTGGGATGGGATATGTGGTCTGATTATCGAAAGGTACTTTGACTTCGTGATCTTTTACCCTTTATCTTCCCTGTAATTATTAGTCTCTCCAGGTTATTCTTTCCCCTACGCGCGCTATGACCGAAGTATCTAACTATTCGTTGCAAATTTGTAGAAAACAAGACGTTGAGCATTTTCCAATTTGAGATATTTTGAAACATAGTTTTAGTACGAGAGATGTTTGTACAATGAGCTGTCCTCGGTATTCCCAATAGTTGCCACCAGCACCACATTTCAAATGCATCAATCAGCTGTTGCCTATTAGCTGCTTTGAGTGTTTATGTATCTGCACCATATACTTATTGGAACTTGACGTAATGGAAAAAAAACAAGAGAGTGACAGCGCCTGACTCATAGAGAGCACTTAGTGAGCACTTCCTAAAGTTTCTACTATGTCACACGGTAAAAAGCCTTTTGATAGTTAACGAAGCACATACAAGACAGAGAGTTAAATTCGTAGCATTTTTCTATAAGGAAGCGAAGGTTAAGGATCTGCTCTCCTTTCTCTTCGACAATACCCGCTTGATCATGTGGTATGGTTGGTATCTGCCAGTCTAGAAATGCATTCGACCTCGAATCAAAAGCATTACAAAAAATAAAAAAATAATGTATATGTGTTTTATACCATTTGCAATATACTTATACCATATTACAAATTCGATCAGATACTATTTTATAGAGGAAGAGATTAGCAGAAGCACTACCCGGATCTCCAAATTTTGTTGCACATATTATGTAGACTGGCAATTCCCTCTGATAACACATCTCATAATATGTATATATTAAGTATAAATATCAAAACGAAATGGTATACTTAACTGCAGTTCAGTAAATCTTAACCCAATGTTAGACGACAAAATTCGGTTCTTATTAGTTTCGTATGTTTCTCATTGGTATACTCACTCATAACACAATATATATAGTTGTTAAGGGACGTTGAGGTTCAAACCGCTACCTACTCTGTTTAGGAATTTTACCGGAAGTTGTCTCGTTAAGGTCTGGTGTGTCTCAAGTCACAAGCCAAGTACGCGAATCAATCCTAAATAGTAATCAATCTTTCTAGTATTTTAAATAGCAGCGTTTTACCTACCCACACAACGTACATTAAAATACTTACCTTATTCGAAACTTATTTAATTGAGACAGGCACTGCCGGTTACTCACATATTTTCACTCTATTTCTACCAGATATATGACGGCCGACGGCCCTGGCCTCCATCTCTCCTTATTTCCATCACCACCACCATGCAGCGATGCTGAAGGCTTGGGTCTCTCCACCTAGGGCCAACTCATTAACCATGCAAATTGTATGAGCTTTGAATGAGGTAAGTATTTTAATGAGTTTTGTTGGTAGGTAAACGCTGTTATTTAATCACTTGAACGTTATTTGAAGCTAATTTAATTAAGACGTTTGCTATCATTCACCTGGTACATATCAATATTTTTAAAGATACAAAGATACAAATAGGTCATTGTCTGAAAGTGAGTGGTAGTAAAGATAACAAAAGTTCAGTGGTTCGTCACAATCTGCCATAAATGGCGTACAATAATATGATTCCATAGCATGTCATTGAATTTTACGGTTATGTCACTAAAATTACACATAAATATCAACATAAGAATTAAATAACAAAAGAGAAAAAAAAAGTCAATGACCAGCTATGAAATCGTGAACAGATAATAAAGAAAAAAAAAACAAATAAAAATAGTAATAATGTAAAATGAATATTAAAATTAATAGTTATAAACAAATTGTCAGGAATGGTAAAAAAGCATAGTGCACAATGTCATGTTATATTATTATTATTATTTCGGAAATATTCGTTAATGTCATAGTATAACTTATTCAAACACCACTTAAACAACTTACTTTTAAATTCTATAGAATCTATAGTCTTTAGTTAATTAGGTAAATGATTAAATATTTTCACCGACATGTACAGTATAAAGTAAATCTAAGTCGGCTAAACATCTACTCGTAGCTATATTGGAACCGTCACAACTAAAGGGACCGACGTTATGTTTCTACGTCCATATCAAACTTATCAACCACCGATTTCAAGCACTTCTATAAGTTCTAAGAAATTCCATTCCAATGGACGTTTTTCCTCGATGTTCCAAAGTTTCCCTGCCAACCCCACATATCCATGCTTCCAGGGTCATTTTGTGCACCTCTGGAGGCGAAGGTTCAGTAGACTCGTTGTATCGTGAACCGTGCTTTTGATAAAGGGATATATAAATTGCCGCTACGTTAATGATACTTTGCAATGTACATAGGATATATTTCTCTCCACGACTCCGCCTGTATTCTTTGTAATGGATAAAGTCAATGGATCGAAAAGTAACAATGACCTCAGATTTGTACATTATATTATGTAGCTGTAATTATTAATTAAACGCATGATTAGGGTTGATCTTTGGCAAGTAGAGGTACATAACTTTTCGACAACCCTGCATACATTTATTAAGATCTGTATTTTCTAAGTAAGAAGCTTTAACCCTTTTAGATTGTTCAACTGTTTTCTATAAAAACCATTTGGATCGCTTTTTACTATGTTGACAAAAGAAAATTGTCGATCGCCCTCAACTTACAACTTTTGCTTCAACGAAAACGGGGACAAATATTTGAGTTTAAAGCAATTTAGATGAATGCGAGACGAGGACGAGAAGTGTTCACAAAATTTAAATGTTTATTCAAAAGTAATAAAATCCATACTGATTATTACGAATGTGTAATTATGTCTGTCTGTTACCTCTTCACGCTTCAGCCGCTGAACCGGATCTAGATGAAATTTGATATATAGATAAGATAGTTTAAGACCTGGGAAAGGACATAGAATAGTTTTTATCCTGGAAATCATCCCTTAAAGAGTCGAAAGGGCGCAAGGGTGGGGTGGGGGGGGGGGGGGGGGACAAGATATAAACGAATTCCAAGCAGAGGATGTTTTTTCTTTGTCGTCAAGTATATGCTTGCCTACCAATTTTCAAACCTGTACCAGATGGATTATTGGAGTTCCCATACAATATTCAACCCCTCTTTTTACCCCTTTTTACCCCAAATCTGCACAATTTTCTCGACAGATTAGTATAGTTTGCATCAAAATCCGTTCAACCATTTTCGCGTGATGCGCGGTCAAGTAAACAGACAAACAGAAAAAAAATCTAAAAACTTTTGGAACGTGTTCTGTTATCGATTCTTAGTATACCCAGCCAACTTTTTCTCGAATATCTTCCGTAGACTTTCGACCCTGTTCAGCTTTATTATACGAGTATGTATAGATATAGTATACATATTTGGATAGTGTATTTGTTTTGATGAGTTTAATTCTTCAGTCGGTTATGTTTATATTAATTTTATTCACTGGACGAATCTTTACCCATGTTTGAGGGTCCCGTTCGTACACCGGAAGAAAGGAATAAGAAGCTAAGCTACCATTCTCAGTTTTTTATAAATTTTTGTTCTGAATATCTTTTAACTTCACATTGACATATGAACTTGAAATTTGAGTGAATTGATGATTATCCCTCAGTAGTTTGACCAAAACCATTTTTATCATTTCCTTGTGACATTCGACATTTCCTAGTAGACACCTGCACCACATAAGCATTTTCAGTCGTAACGTCCCCGTACCCAACGTAACCTGAAAAGGTCCCCAGCGAAGGGTTGAAACCCTTTAGCCCGCACTCGTAACTTCCGGGCCCCACTATTGTTGGAGCTGTATTTTTTACACTACACACTATTTTGAGGATTGCTCTTACATGAATCTTGATTTTGCAGATTACGCGTGTTCTAACAAAGGGTCGTTTATAAGTTCGTTTTAAATAGGAATTTAAAATACCTAAGTGCATATACGACCGAATTTGGTAAACAGCATTTAACAATTTCAATTTAAATGTAGATTAGCATGTTAAAACATAAAATATGCAATAAAGATGACCGATTGACATATTAGCGTCAATCAAAGAATGAAAGGAACGTTTTGTGTACATCGAATCGTTCGCTACGCCCTGGTTTTGCTACTGAATTTGACTGTTTAATCAGTTAACTGTTTTATAAATATTGAATATGGAATTAGGGGCTGATTTCCTTTTTTTTCTGGTGTTATTGGTGAATTGGAGGGTCAAGTTGCCTCGTGTAAAATTAGTCCTACCAAACCGATCTAATATCACAGACATTTAGGTGTACTTTAAGTAATGATTCCTAGGATAATACATATGTAATGGATTAGCAATTAGCAAGTCAGCCTAACACAAATAGTAGATACTCGTGTAAGTATTACCATTTATGAGCAAGTATACCTAAAATCAAGAGCATTTACTTTACATACTACCACTTCAATACAAACTGTACCCATTTTCATTAATATTAAAGAATACGTTAGGAATATTTACTGCTTTCATATATTGAAAGCACTAAGTCATAAAAGGGTCTAAATACTTTTATTGAAAGCAGTTAGTCATAAAAGGGCCCAAATACTTGTATTGGAAGCAGTCAGTCATAAAAGGGCCCCTGGTCCCTGAAATAAATGATGATAATTATTAAAAGAATGGACTGGAAATGGAATGTGTATCATATACATACATTTAAGGAAGCGATCCAACATCAATAATCCGTAAGTTCCTAACAATAGTAAAACTTTTACTAGGTTTACCCGATCTTCTGCTCTCGAATTTATGACCATGAAACTAATATTATTATGTAAGCCAGATCCCTTGAATTTCCCTCCTATGTTATACACATACTCGTATTTGGATTGATGAATAGATTGAGATGGTTAGTTTTTTTTAGTTTTTCTGTATTTCTGACGTACTTTTGAGGTATTTACCTAAAGTAGTTCTATAATTTCTATTTTCGTTTGCGCTTCGGATGTTCACATTTCACTATTAACAAGATGAGTAAGGAAATGGTTGCGCTGCGCACCGGAATAAGCGAGGACCGAGAGCGTTAATGAGATTGCATTTGAAGTGAAACGAATTGGTTGACTACTTTTCAATTTTTTATATATGATGCAAAAACCCGGTTTTTAGATTAAATTAAGTCTGTATGAGACCAACTAAAATTCGATCACAACAAAAGGTAAACATGAGCGATTCCTAGTGGACTCCGAAAATTCTTCAGCTATAAGATAGTCCTAATCCCAAGAATTGCCATTGGCACTAGTTTTTACGGAAGCGTCTGCCATCTGACATTCCAATCCAAGGAAAAACTAGACATTATTGGAAGTAGGCTTGTTAAGTGAGTGGGCTAATTGCTGCTCAAAGTCCTCAAGCTGTCCGAAGACCTTTGGCTTCACGATTTCTGTCATAGATACGACCATACCCTACAATCTCATGAAAATCACAAGCAAATTAGTTCTTGCACCAGGTACATTTGGGCTCTAACTCTAGGATAACGTGTCGTTACAATTTGGAATATAAATCTAACCGTTAGACCTTAGCGCTTCTCGTCCTAAAATCTCTAGCGAAGACACTTTCAGTGACCTCACAGTTTACGGTATAGTTTTTTATCACCGCGCAGTCTTTTTTACGAGTTTCAAATTGCTGCGGGAACAGTGAAAAATCGTAAACGTTTTTTTTATAATAATGTTAGCCTTGGCTGCGTTGTTGGTTTTATCCTTAAAGAAAAATATACAATACCTATATAATACATACATATAAAACACATGGGGCCTAGAGGGAAAGCTCTTATGCAATTAAATTGGTATCTTCTTCAAACGGCGAGTGGCTTGCCATAAACAATCTCCTTAACTTGGGCCAGTAATAGTTTGTTTGCCTCATATTCATACCTAATAACAGTTTGAAGCAAAAAAAAAAGTGAAACTATCACAAAGACACGAATGATAGGTATGTCTCTCTCTGTCGCTCTTATTGATATTTTGTATACTCTATGATGATATTTGTATATAATGATTTTATATATTACACAACAAGATAATTTCAAATACTTAAAGGTTTAAAAAATGATTATTTTATTATTTTTTATTTTTATCTAGCTCGGCAGTGGTTATTTGATGTCCACTCTGAGGTTTTATCAGTATTTTATCTATCCTTATGGTGTAGGACTGTAGGTAGTTGATTTGATAAAAAGAAATACATACGTGTGTTACACTGATCCGCACCGTATGTCAGTGGACGCACTTGTGTGACTTTCTAAACAAAATATTAAACTCCCTTGCTTGCTATGCGTCCGATGCGTGCGCTGCGAGCTTGTGGACGCTACACTAGTTATAGAATTAATTGCTATTCAATTGTTGTGAATGTTAGGGTGTGACCCCTAAGGAACGATATCCGGACTAAAAAATATCCTATATCCTTTCCCGGAGCTCAAACTATCTCTATACCAAATTTCATCTAAATCGGTTTAACGAGAAGTTAAGCGTGAAGAGGTAACAGACAGACAGACAGACAGACGGGTGACTTTCGCAGTTATAATATTAAATAAGTATGGATAGTATGGATATGAATTAGTATGGATAGTATTGGATATGTTTCAATCGCTTCACAACCGTTAAAGTTGCAGTCATAGAATATTGATGTTGACATTTGTTGCGTACATTCGGTCTGATACATTTTAACGACTAGGCTTTGGCCACTAAAGCTGGGAAAACTGTGACGAGTTCAAGTGTGTACGTGACTGAGAAAGTCCTATTCATCCGGTCGTTGCGATCCGTTTGCGGACGGTTCGCGAACCACGTATAGACTGGTTACTGTAACCGTTCGGTTACATAGTTACAGTTCGGTATTAAACTTTAGAAACGAGCGAGGGCACCAAAATGGCATACCAATATTCAGATAGGTATACATTGATTTAATATATTTTCAGAATCCGGTAACTAAAAATTTTAGAACGTTGTGAACCGCATTTGAGCATTAGAAAATCATAATGGTACTTCAGAGTAAATTGAGTAGGTAAAAGAGGCAGGTGAAATGCGTTCAACTTTTTCTGATTGCGATATCACTTGTATTCTTTTTTTTATCACTGATGCCCCATCCTTTTTATTTATTTTCTTAATTATAATGTGTTGTTTTAAAAGTCAAAGACATATAAATTTAAAAAAAGTGTTTAAGGTCTATATATATATATCTCACATCATTGGATTTCTTCATTCATCTTCATATCAGCCGAAGAACGTAACCACGGCCGGACATAGGCCTCCCCCAATTTCATAGGGGTAAATGCCATAATCACTCTTGGCACGCAGGTTGGCAATCGCAGATTTTTTATTACCATTATACAAAAAAACTTTCAATCCTAACGCGTTGTGGATAGGAAACTATATTTTGTTAAGTTTCCGTTTGTTGCTCCGTGATACGCATTTCACATTTTGCCTGTATGACAAACCCAGGTTAACGTAAAATGTTATATAGGTAACCATTCAAACATAGAGTTTCTTGTTTAGTGCAATATAACTAAACATTTTTTTTTATGATAGAATGACCAGCGATTGGCCTTAGTCTCCCCTGATGAAAAGCGATGGCAAAGCCTAAGATGTTGCTCACTGGTTTAGTAATAACCTAAATATAGCATATTTATTAATATAGTATGGTTTTAGTCAACGTGAGTAGGTATATCTATATGCATAACTATAAAGAAAAGTGTTACCTCGCTCAGGAAAATCCCATTTAATTTTCCCGACAAAAAAGGAAACGCGCAGCTACTCCGCGGATTTAAAATTCAAATTGAAAACATTTGTAAGCGGTATGTGGACACAAAAAACCCACGTGCAAAAAAAGCATATTTTGTTTTTTTTGTTTCGTATCTTTAACAAAATTTGTTTGTGAGTAATTTGCGCGAAAATTTGAAATTATAAGCTTGTTGCAGCGCAATTTTTAACGGACCGGGACATAGCCACTCTGTTCCTTGGTAGAACCTGGCGGCCGGTGGCTGTATTATGCCAAGGTTGCTATAAATCGATTATAACTATGGAAAAAAGTTAAACCTACATCATCATCATTTTAGTTTCTATGCAAAATAAAAATTAGTTTGTCATATTTTTTTTGTACTCATATATTAACATCTCATTTTTGTCACACACTGTATTTCGCATTATGAAATGGTTAAAGTGGCAGTTGATAAACCCTAAAGCTTTTTCAATAAAATAACGCTATTACACTGCAGGTGACAGAATTTTATTTGCCGGGACACCCAGAATGCTGTCTAATATTTACTCTGAGATGTTCTGACACAGTAAAGCGGGCAGCAAACTTCATCATCATCATCGTCATCATGCCAGCCGAAAGACTTCCACTGCTGGACATAGGACTCCCCCAAAGACTTCCACAATGACCTTATAAACAGCTTTTTTAGCCTAGTTGGTAGTGACACTGCCTCCGAGGCTAGAGGCCCCGGGTTCGAATCCCGGCAAAGGCATTTGTTTCTGTGGTGAGCAGAAACATTTGTTCCTGAGACTTGGATGTTTTCTATGTATTTAAGTATATATCTATTAAATATATCGTCGTCCAGAACCCATAACACAAGGCTTATTGAGCTTACTATGGGACTAGTTCGATTTGTGTAAAAAAAATGTCTCCTAATATTTATTTATTTATATTTTTTTAATGACCGGTCCTGCGCTACCCGCATCCAGCGGACACCCGCAAAGCGGGCAGCAAACTTAGTTGTATTTTGTTTTATTTTACTTGCGCCTGTCTGATGATAAGTAGACACCGTAGCCTATGGACACTTGCGACTCCAGAAGAATCACAAGCGCGTTGCCGACCCTGTACTGACTTGAGGATTCGTTGCTACATCCGATGATTGCTATGCACCAAAAAATAAAAATTTTACGTAATATTTTGTTTACTTATCGTTAGCATTTCTTCCTTCAAATAAGAAAGTTTGTGGAAACTCACAAGTAATGTTCCATGATCATAAGCCTATGCTCGTCGATCGATCTCAAGTGTATACTTGAACATACACAGGGACTACCACCAGCAACAAGGAAGAGCTTAAAATATCGTTCATGACAGAATCTGACATCTTTTCCAGCAGTCGGAGTATCCGAACGGGTTCGTAATCTCGCGTAATGGGGCAAGTTGGATCGTTAATGTCAAATAGCAGCGATTGTTATGTGGCCGCCCGACGCTGCCAGATGCTGGGCACAAGAGTAAGCGGGTGTTCTGCCCGGCCTAAATAGACTAGACGACTAATGTTTTTTCACGATGCTACTCGAACCAGTTTTGAGAGAGGTTCAACTACACCAACCAGGATCATAGCAAAACAAAAGACAAATAAGTCAAGTGCGAGTCCGATTGGCGCACCGAGGGTTCCATACAACGTTTCTGTTCCCGTCCCGACACCATAATTCAGGAGAAATTGATCGCCATTGGTACAACGTCATCTATCGGAGCATTATACAAACTTAGTCTAGAAAAAAATTTGATGATAAAAATATATATGGGGATCAGCTGCAGATATTGAAACTGTTTTTATTTTGCAAAAAGGGCTATCCGAGCAATTTATAACTTGGGGTCGCGTGATTCATTAAGAGAATTTTTCAAAGAAATAGATATTCTAACCCAGCCGTCCCTATACATATTTGAAATAATAATGTATGTTAGGAAGAATTTGGGCAATTTTCCAACGAACGCTGATAAACCAATAGCCACGAGAAATACTGGGAAACTCAAAATAACCTTCTATAGACTAGTAAAGGCGAAAAAGTCGTTCTTGGGAAATTGTATCAAATTCTAAAATAAAATTCCTAAACACATTACTGAACTTAGCAATTCTAAATTCAAATCTGTAGTAAAACAAACACTTATTTCAAGAGCATATTATAAGATAAACGATTACATCATGGATAGGGATGTTTGGCAGTGATAGCGTCCTGCACGGGTAATTTATAGCGAAAATATATTTTCTACTGTAGCATTGTTATTTAAGTAATTTTAATAATAATAATAATAATAATAATAAACTTTATTGACAAAACATGAATGGTATTACAAAACAATCAAGAATAATAATTTATTGATAATATTAGGTTTACTAATCTAAGCTTATTTATACAGTAAGTTTGGAATCATGTTAGCCAAAGGTACCAACCTCAGCATTTGCTGGACGGCCCGACGGGTTACCCAGCGCTGATTTTCAGTTTGGCCCCCTTTTTTTTTTTTTTTTTGGAGGTGTAAATATTAGATTACATAGGTAAACATAAAATTTGTAGTAGCTGACACTGTAATTTTATATTTAACTATACAATGTGTGTTGTTTTGAAAAAATGACACCTCGCCGAGTTTCTTACGCCGGTTCTCCTCGTGGCAGAGGTATATTTTTCCGAACCGGTGGTAGTTTATTGACGTTCATAGGTGCATGTAATATGCCTAATTTGAAGAATAAACTACTTTTACTTTTACTTTTTTTACTTTTATATATAACTGAGATAATACAATTATAATTTTCCTGTTTATTTACGTATTGCTATTAACGTTACGTAATAATTCCATATATTTTCTTGGTAAACTTCGGAGTTAAGGGAGCGGGGAATGGTATAGCATTTTCCTTCATAAATCGAAATTTATCAACCGTAAAAAAAGAAAAATCTGTTCTAGAATGTACAATTCAAGGTCTTTCATATAATATTTATTTATTTATTATTAGTTATCGTTAAAACTTACTGCACGATCGTGTAGCTTAGGAAATATAAGTAATGCACGATCATGCAAAATCACTAACGTACAGGATATAGTGTCAATTAAATATATTTTATTGTGAAATATTTATCTATTATATCATAATTCATCTTGTATACCTATATGAAGAACATACGTTTTCATTTATATAATAAAATTGATTAATCATGGCCTCAAATACATGATCCATATAAAAAACACACACACAATACACTTTTTTTTAGGTATATATATTTTTTATATTGCTTATTGCCGAATAATAATAATAATAAATATTCTTTATTGCACCACTTAGTGATAAGTTGTACAGTAGCTGACTAATAAAATGGTAACAACAGGCGGTCTTATCGCTTTAAGCGATCTCTACCAGACAACCTTTACATAATCGCCAAATTTACATAATCGTGCAACTAGTGTTTGCGAGGTCTTAAAGCATTTATAATAACTGATTTTTTGTAAATATATGTAATTACAAAAATGTATTTCATTAGCCAAATTAATCTTCACTAAAATTGTTACTGAATCACTTTTATTTTTTTGCGGTTGACATGGGAAGTAAAATTTAAAATGCTTTTCATATATATATTCTTCCGCTACCGCTAGATATTGTGTCTTGAACCACAACATCTAGCTCTTCCGTTTCGTGTGGTTTTGTCAGATTAAAATCCGAAGTTCAGGAGATAAACCTATTGGGGTGCCATTAATAGCAAAAAGTTCTTAGCTGACTTGGACCGGACTGCGCGCCACTATTAGTTGATGATCTTCTAGTCGAACTAGGGGTGGGTATATGAAACTTTACACAGTCCTATTTTTCTTCATTTGCCTCTTCAGAGTTTCTTAATTTCGGGTCACTTTTTATACAAGTAATCTCGTGTTTGATAAAACGATTTTGATTAGTTTTCACTATATTCATTTTTATAGACATTTTAAAACAATACCTAAATGGTAGCGTACGGGAATGTTTCAGAGGAATTTCCGCCCTCGGACGCTCCGTTTGTGGAAGGAGCTCACTGCCAAGGTTATCCCGAGGGACTACAGTATAGGGTTCTTCAAGAAAGGGGTGCATACATTTTTAAAGGGTCGGTAACGCGCATATGACACCCCTGGAGTTACAGGCGTCCATAGGCTGCGGTGACTGCTTATCATTAGGCAGGCCGTCACGCCTCAATTGCCACCTTTGTTTGATTTTCAGCTATTTTCTATTTCAAAATCAATTTCAGGCCCAGCGGGTACATTAATAGTTTTTTTTCAAACATGCAATGAAATATTGATGTTATGTTCCTTATAATAGGCTGCGAAGTATGACATTTCAGGTGCGGCTAGGACAAGAGGTCGTTAATGGAATTTCATACAAATCTTGCAGGCCTAGGCATATTGATGAGATGACAGAGTCTCGTAGAATATTTAAAAGCAAATTAAGTTGGTGCCTAAAACACCAGGAGCAGATAAAAATGGATATACTCGCGACACATCGAAAATCCAAAAATTTCAATAAATTTTGGAAAGCGACCAATAAACTTAACTTGAAGCCTGGTTTACCTGTGAGCATGGCGGACATGAGTGATTCCAGGGACATTGCTACGATGTTTCGAGAGCATTTTACAGTGAAATCGCCCTTGGGTTCATCCCAGTCGGTGATCTACGCTGAGGCTAGTCACGACAGGATGGCAATTACTTTCACAGCTAAGCAAGTAGAGTTGGTTGTTAAAAATATGACTAGAGGCAAGTCCCCTGGATGTGACAGTCTCAGCGTGGAACATTTGAAATATGCGGGGGGTTATTTGCCGAGAGTTTTGTCTATGTTTTACTCGCTTTGTCTCAGTCATGTATACTTACCTAATGAACTGATGGATACCATTGTGGTGCCTATAGTAAAAAACAAGACTGGAGATATCGCTGACATATCGAACTATAGACCAATCTCTTTAGCAAATATCCTAGCCAAGGTTCTGGATAGCATGCTTAATGCTCAATTGGATGAATATCTACACTTTCAAGACGGTCAGTTTGGTTTTAGACCTGGTTTATCAACCGAAACTGCTATCTTGAGCCTTAAGCATGCTGTGCGTTACTATAATGAGCGTAGCACCACTGTGTACGCATGTGGATAGGAACGTACCAGTGGAAATTACTAGTATGTTCCAGTTCTGGTATGCCAATCAGAGGAATAGTGTAAGATGGGCTGGCGAACTGTCCGATTCGTGCGGGTTGGAATGCGGGGTGAGGCAAGGGGGGTTATCGTCTCCCAAGCTCTTCAATCTATACATGGACGAGCTCATCGGGGAGCTCAGCAGAACACGTATCGGATGTCATGTGGACGGTGTCTGTGTGAACAACATCAGCTACGCGGATGACATGGTGCTTCTGAGCCCTTCGGTGAGTGCGCTAAGACATCTTACAAGAATATGCGAATCCTATGCATCCCGACACGGATTGTGCTACAATGTGCATAAAAGTGAGTATTTGATCTTTAAGGCTGCTGGTAAGCGTCCTGAAAAGATACCTGAGGATTTGCCAGCTGTCACCCTAAATGGCGCTCCGCTACGGAGGGTATTCAGTTTTAAGTATCTTACCGACGACCTTAGGGATCAAATGGACATTGAAAGAGAACGGAGGGCACTGGCAGTGAGAAGTAACATGTTGGCCCGCAGGTTTGCTCGTTGTTCCAATCCAGTTAAAATTACGCTTTTCAAAGCGTATTGCCAGAGCTTTTACACGAGCAGCTTGTGGCTTAACTGTACTCAACAATCGCTCAGTGCCCTCAAAGTCCAATATAATAATGGATTTAGGGCGCTATTGCAGCTGCCCCGCTTCTGTAGCGCATCTCTAATGTTTGCTGAGGCTCACACGGATGGGTTTGATGCCATCATGCGAAAGAGAGCCGCCTCACTGGTGCGTAGGATGCGGAGCAGCTCCAATAAAATTTTGGTTATGTTTGCCAGCAAACCTGACTCCCCCATATACCTTCGTGTCAATAATTTGATGATTAGTAGTCATAACTGACTGCTAATCGTCAAGTTGTTGACAGAAGTTATTAATTTTATAATTAAAATAGTTTTTAAGTTGTAATTCAAGTCACTAACACTAGTTTTATAGGATACCTATTTGTAATTATTACTAACCAATGGATCTTAGTTATCCGAATAAAGAATTATTATTATTATCTCTTTATTCATTTTTTTTCTTAGCTTAGGTTTTTACAATAATAAAAAGTAAAATATAAAACAATATTTACAAAACAAAAAATCATTATAAAAACCTAACCTAGGGTGACGCCGGCAGCGAGGCAGGGCCTAAGCTACCGGTGGTTAGGGCGACAGAGAGAGGAACCTCCTGACTATTCGCGCCGTGTCCAGGAGTACCGCCTTCTGTATCTGACCCTTGACCCAGCCATCTAGCGAGAGTCTCTTAAGATGTTGGTCGAGACTCTTTGCAATTAGACCGTTCGCAGAGACGACTATCGGGACAATGATCGTCGAATCAACATCCCACATGGCGGTTATCTCGTGTGCCAGGTCTAGGTACTTGCTAGCCTTGTCCTTCTCGGCCTTCACGAGGTTCTCATCGTTCTTATTATTATTATTATAGTCCCCTTTTTTAATTCCATTCCATATAAATTTGTGGCTCAGGCATCATGACATTCTGCCACTATGCATATTAAAAATAAAATTTAGTTTTTTTGTTGTTTATTTCATTGCATGTTTAAGAAAAGCACTATACATACCTCGGTGGGAAATATGGGGTTGCCCGCCTCAGACCTATATGTCTTCGGCCGGCAACCCCTTTCGTCCCGGCCTCTGTAGTAATGTACTATTTCTACTCCAGCATTGTAATCTCTCCATTAAATGACTGACAGCAGTATTAAAACAATAAACTTTAACCCCCTTATTCATAAAGCTTAACAAACCTCTGTTAACTAAAGTTGTTTTGTCCCTTTCTCACAAACAATAATGTCAAAGTGACAGATAAGGACAAACAAACTTTGGCGGCTTGTTAACTAATAGAGGCTTGATGGACGTTTATGAATAAGGGGGTAAGTAGACATTTATATAGAGTTCCATACAACTTTTTTTTAATTTTTTAAAGAGTCACGCCCAATGCGCGTCTTTTGTCACTATTAAGATTTTGTTTTTAAATTAGAGAAAGGAGAAAAAATATATAAATTGATAAGTCAGGCAACCGTACTTGTCTTCTCGAAGATCTCACGGTACGAAAACAAATTCCATACCTACGATTATTATTCACCTACTTTTTTTTCATATGTTAGGTTTTTTTACAATAAATTTATAAAAAGTAAACTATAAAAATACACGTGCAAAATATAAAAGCATTATAAAAAACGATTATTATTATTGTTAGAAGAAAAATATTTTATGCGACATTACATAAAAAAAACTCGGGTCTTTAATAACAAAAACTAATACAGCGACTCACGAACTATAAGGACCCTTGTTATGAATGCACCTGTTGCATAAAATACTATATAAAAAAATGCTTCTATGTAGGGTTTTTTATACTACGTCGATGGCAAACAAGCGTACAGCCTGCCTGATGGTCACCGCAGCTAATAGACGCCTGCAACTCTAGGGGTGTCACACGCACGTTGCTGACCCTTCAAAAATGTATCTACACTCCTTTCTTGAAGAACCCAATACTTTACAGTTTTTCTTGGATTAACATTAGATTCCAAACTCCAATGGGGTCCCCATATTGCTAATCTCTCGAATAGACTGAGTTCTGCAGCTTTTGCCGTGAGCAAGATCCGCCACCTGACAGACGTGAAGACAGCGCGATTAGTATATTTTAGTTACTTCCACAGTATTATGTCGTATGGTATTTTACTATGGGGCAGTGCTTCAGATATTAATACCATTTTTGTTCTGCAGAAGAGGGCTATTCGAGCAATATATAAAATGAACCATAGAGACTCACTTAGAGATAAGTTCAAGAACATTAATGTAATGACATTGCATTGTCAATACATCTATGATAATATTATGTATGTACATAAAAACATTGTAAATTTCAGGAAGAATTGTGACATACATAATATTAATACTCGAAATAAACACAAACTCGCGGTGCCCACCACTCGCCTCCAGAAAATTAGAAAATCATTCATGGGTAATGGTGTGAAGTTTTATAATAAGCTTCCAAGAAACGTAACTGAATTATCTATTAATAAATTTAAAAATTATGTAAAGCGTCAACTCATATCGAAAGCATATTATAGCACACATGGCTACATGAATGATAAAACACCGAGGGATTAATTGTGACTGAAATATTAATGAATTAATCATTATGGCATTAGATATTAATATGATCTTTTTTTTGATATTTTGATTTTATTCTAGAAACTGTCTAGATTTCTATTTTTATATATTTTTTATTATTATTACTATTTATGTTTTGACGATCCTATTGTGAATTTTACTACAAAATAATTTCTTACTTTGACATGTCTACAACAATACAATATTTATTTTAAAGAATAATAATAGCATCAATAAATTGCTCTAAATAATTAATTAATATATATGTTAATACATGTTATAACTGACGATTCAAACCTGCTTGTTGCTAGGCCTATTTTAATAAAGAATATTTTGACTTTGACTTTGACTTTAGTGTGTGTGGAAATAACAAATTATTGAAAATAAACCAATCGTTAAACTCTCAACATTATACAAATATAGTTTGCGTTCTTTCCTTTTTTTATCCTTGAAAGACCAGCACCCCAGCGTTATCTGGACCGAATAACATAGTCTAATTTCTTTATATAAAAGCTAACTACATACTATCTTACCACGAACACCAACTTCTGCCCAAGAACTTCAGATAAAACTAACCTTTATAACGTTAAAATGGTCTCTAGGAGTACAAAACTGTGTAACTTTAAACCGGAAATTGCTTCACACGAACAAGGAACGGAAGATGTCTAGTCTCTGGAATTACTGAAAGTGCTGAAAGTGTCACAGGAACTATAATAATATTCTCTCCGTGCTCTGCGAAGACAGGTGTGGTTTCGTACACATTCGAGAAAACGATCGCGTAACGAGCCTGTGGAATACGTAACATTGAAGTGGGTAGTTTCACTTCAGAAAATCCACGATCATTTCACACATTGTTCGACGAAAAATCTTTCAATAATTTCTTAACGAAACTTTCTAATAACAATATATATTCTCAATGTTTGACCTACTTTTAAATCATTGCAGTAGATTGCATACATACTCGTGGTAGTTACTAACATTTTTGTATAGGTACGAATAAAACATAATAAAACATACGACTATAAGTACAAATATGTTAATGACAAGTTCTTACATTTTGTTGAATTTCCTATACAAAGAGAAACGTATTGTATTTATTGTTAGTATTAAAATTAATTAGATTATGGATTCGACTCGATTCCTGTTTGTCCAAACCAGCCTTAACGTTAAACTTATGGATGAATCTGAGGATAAATCTTTATTGACACATAGTACAAATTCGAATATACATAACAAAAAGAATATACATCCCCTTTTGTCGGCCTGTTTAGCCTAGTTGGTAGTGTAGTGACACTGCCTCCGAAGCTAGAGGTCCCGGGTTCGAATCCCGGCAAGGGCATGTGTTTCTGTGGTGAGCAGAAACATTTTTTCCAAAGATTTGGGTGTTTTCTATGCATTTCAGTATATAATATACAAATACATATGTATTTATTAAATATATCGTCGTCTAGTACCCATAACACAAGCCTTATTGAGCTTACTATGGGACTAGTTCGAATTCTGTAAAAAAAATGTCCCCAATACTCATTTCCCGCACTTCATCCCCGGATTCCATTCCCAGATTTTTATCAATTTTGGCCTAGTGTATTAATAGTACATTACTACAGAGGCCGGGACGAAAGACCTATCATATTTCCCGCCGAGATATGTATAGTGCTTTTCTCAAACATGCAATGAAATAAACGACAAAAAAATCAAAGTTTTATTTTTAATAAGCATAGTGGCAAAATGTCATGATGCCTGTGCCACAAATTAATGTGGAATGGAAATTAAAAAAGAGGACTTTTCCGGCCTAGGCCTGCAAGATTTGTATGAAATTCCATTAACGACCTCTTGTCCTAGCCGCACCTGAAACGTCATACTTCGCAGCCTATTATAAGGAACATAACATCAATATTTCATTGCATGTTTGAGAAAAGAGTATTTGTATTGTAACCTATACCTATATAGTATAATTTATTCCCTGAAAACCATTCTTTTTTTACGTTTGTAACATTATTAAGAAAAGGCTAATCTTATGACCTCTTTCTTTATTTTTTATTGTTCCATTAATAAGAAAATGTTCGTTAAGCACAAAGGTAATTCCTGTAATAAACATAAAAGGGCCAATTCTCCGTAACTCAAGAAACGTTTCCGAGTGAGTTTTTGTTATAAAATATGGCGTTTAGCGCCTTGCTCGTAGCCTGAAGGCAACCCGTAGCAAAGTGTTAAAGAAAATTGTGAGGAGTAGTACTTATATAATTATTGTATGACTGCTTCTTGTTTCATGTACGCCATAAATATAGACGAATATAGTATACACGTGCACCCTAATAACCCGAAAGATTTTAACCAACTATTCTGGAGCCTAATTAGAGTATATAATGTAGTAGAATACGTATAGTACTCTCGGGGGAGCCTCACCCCTAGAGAGCGCGTCCCCAGGTGGCGGATAGGGGAATGCCCGGCGGACCTAATGTCCAATGGGTAGGAGGGAAATAAAATACCTCCCGCGGACCAACAGGCCGGAGAAGGTCAACTCCGTCAACAAACCCCTGGAGAAGAGCTGCCATGAGGTAATCATAGAAAAGGTCCCTCCAGTGCTGTAGTTCGGCAGCAAACTGCAGAAGAGATGTCGGCGTATGAACCTACCAGTGAAGGTCACCGGCGGCGCTCACACCCAGTCAGCGGGTAGTCTGCCTTAGCGTCAGGCGGCAGCCGGCTGTAAAACTTATAGCCAATTAAAAAAATCCTCCGAATATGAACAGTACACATAAAGAAATGCGATTAAATACTAGGGCGTCCCCCGTAAGCGACGGCACAAATCGAGTAATATCAAATGCGAAATCCAAAGCTAAGTCGAAGAAATATACTAGGGCGTCCCCCACAAGCGACGATGCAAGAGACAAGAGAAACATCTCGACAACTGCATGCACCACACTGCGATTGGCTACTTGGAATGTCGGAACACTAACGGGCAAAACCTCCGAACTCAGCAAAACATTAAAAAGAAGACGCATAAACATCTGCTGTCTACAGGAGACTAGGTGGAAAGGATCTAAAGCAAGAGACATCGGAAATGGATTTAAACTCTTCTATTATGGAACCTCAAATCAAAAAAACGGAGTAGCAATCGCAGTTGACAATAATTTTAAACCTAGGGTTATTAACGTAGACCGGCGCACTGATCGCATCATGTCCATTAAACTTGCAATGGATGGGCAGCCTCCGCTAAATGTGGTTGCGGCATATGCCCCCCAAGACGGCTGCAATGAAACCGAGCATGAACTATTTTGGGACACTCTGGAATCCCTTATGCAAGACATGCCTCCTAATGAGCAGACGATCCTAGGAGCAGATCTAAACGGACACGTCGGGGCTACAAACGCAGACTTCCCGGAACATCACGGTGGATTTGGTTTCGGCTCAATCAACCGTCGAGGTCTGTCCATTCTGCAATTTGCAAACTCCCATAACATGACCATCGTAAACACTTACTTCTGTAAGAAGGCGGAGCACCTCATCACATACAAATCTGGAAATCATACAACTCAAATTGATTACATATTGGCAAATAGAACAACCCTCAAATATTTCAAGGACTGTAAAGTCATACCAGGTGAAGCACTCACGGGGCAGCACAGACTCCTAGTCTCATGTTACAAACTTCACAAGGTTTACCGTCCTGAACAAGACAGAACCCCCAGAATTAAGTGGTGCAAACTGCAAACATGTAAGGGTACTGAACTTGTCGAATCCTTATCAACCTACCTGAAAGGAGACCTGGGAAATAAGAACGTATCAGTAAACTACCGATGGGACAAATTCGAAGCTACTTGCGGGGCTGAAGCAACTGCTTTCTTGGGAGTGGCCAAAGGCAGCTTTAAAGACAAACAAGATACCGACTGGTGGGACAACAGTGTCCAAAACCTCATTCAAATTAAAAGAACTTGCTTCAAAGTATGGCAAAGTACGAGGTGTGAGACAAACTTTACTCCGAAACGAAACGGATGGCAAAAATGGCGGTTACAACCGCTAAAGCCGCAGCAAACCAGCGATTATACGAAAATCTCGAAAAGGCTAGCCATGACTATGAAATTTACAAAATAGCGAAACGCCGATTAGCTTCGTCTCAAGATTGTAAAAATAACAAATACATTAAAGATGATCAAAACAACCTCCTAACGTCAAACATTGATATAAACAACAGATGGAAATCCTACTTTGGTACCTTGTTGAACGAGGAGTTTCCTAGCCAGGACTTTGAACCACTACGGGCAACGGCAGGACCAGTCGATATTTTCACTGCACTAGAAATTAAAAAGGCCATAGGGAGTATGAAAAATAACAAATCCCCTGGCCCAGATGGAGTACCAGCTGACCTATGGAAGAAGCTAGATGATATAGGAGTAATCTGGCTTACCAACTTGTTCAATGATATAATAGCTTCTGGTAAAATTCCCGATTCGTGGAGACACAGCTTCCTTATACCAATTTACAAAAATAAAGGAGACGTTCAATCTTGCTCAAACTAGAGGGGAATAACGCTTACCTCGCACACCCTAAAAATTTGGGAGCAGGCTCTTAAAAGAAAACTTACTGAGCTCATCACGGTCACTCCAAACCAATTCGGATTCACCAAGGGGAAAAGAACAACGGACGCTATACAGACTCTGAGAATTTTAACTGAAAAGAGTTCCGCGCCGTTTGGTATGGCAAGCCTTGAGAAGCCACAACGTACCCGAAATGTACATAGACTTGATTCAGGACATGTATGCTGATGTTAAAACCTCAATCCGCAGTCCAGCAGGCACCAGTGAACCCGTCCCCGTCAGGGTAGGAGTCCAACAGGGCTCGGCACTCAGTCCCCTCTTTTAACACAGTGATGGACTACCTGACTAAAAGTATCCAAGACGAGATTCCTCAGTGCCTTTTGTATGCCGACGATGTTGTGCTAGTAGCTGATTCAGTCGAAAAGCTACAACAAACCATGAATAGATGGCTGCATGCCTTAGAAGGCAATGGCTTAAGGATAAGCCGAACAAAGTCGGAATATATGAGATTTCTATTCGGGAGACCATGCAACTCAACACTTCTGATAGAGAACACCCCTATACCCTTGGTGGAAAAATTTAAATACCTTGGCTCCATCTTGCACGAAAATGCCACTTGTGATGCGGACATAACACATAGAGTAAATGCTGGATGGCCGAAGTGGCGATCACTCTCAGGCGTGCTCTGTGACCGTAGAATGCCAGTTAAAATCAAAGGAAGAGTCTATAAGACCTGCGTTACACCTGTCATGCTCTACGGATCAGAATGCTGGACATCCAAAAAAGATCATGAAGCCAAACTGCATACGGCAGAAATGAAAATGTTAAGGTGGGCGGGATGGGTAACTAAATTAGATAAAATTAGAAATGAGCTAATAAGAGGCACCTTCAAAGTGGCTCCAATTCCGGAAAAGCTCCACGAAAGCCAATTGCGATGGTATGGACATAATTTGCGCTGCGACAAAGACCACCCTGTTAAAATCGCATTAAACATTGACACGGGAAAACAACCCCGAGGACGCCCAAAAGCTACTTGGTGGAGAAACCTACAAAAACTATCCAAGGATATACCAGCCCATCCATGTGACAGAGCCGAATGGCGAAAACATATTCGGAGGGCCGACCCCAATTGAAATGGGAAGAGGCTCGGAGAAAGAGAGAGAATACGTATAGTCCAAAACCCATAAATTAAGAGATATTAATTATTTAAAACAAATCACAAGTTGAACAATCTCAAGTCAAACACACCCTAAAGGCGTGACGTAGCCACCTACTTACTACTTGACGCTTCTTGTCTTGAAGACATTTGCAAGTCACCTAAAGATTTGTTCACATAGAAGCGGTCCATTAATTTGATTTCTGTTTGTACTGAAATTGTAGTTTAATTAAAACAAATAATTTGACCCTTTTTGATATAACATTATAGGACTCGTCATTGTAGCACTCTTTGTAGTGTCCTTCGGGTAATAATGATGATGATGAATGAATAGGTACTGTGTATTAATATCTATATGAACATGTACTAGTATTACGAGCGAAAACAAGGCTTACAAAACGGGGCGCCTAGCGTGCAATGTGATGCAAAACAAGTGGGAAAGATGTCAATGGCAGAAGCTGAGATGATATTTGTAGAAATTTCCCTCAACTCACTGACATGATTTAAGGATTTTGTCGAATCACTAGTCTAGTAAAATGACAAATTGAGTTTACCGTTTTGGGAAATTTGTCTTTCTCTAAATCGACTCGGGGATTTTATCAAATCACTTGATTTTACTAGAATTACTGTTCAAATCGGGATATTTACCATATATGTTAATATTTTTGAATTTAAAATTAAAAAAAAACTCGCAGCACGTCAGTCAATCCTTGAAAATGGTGCTTGCAACAGCGCCGAAATATCGGAAACTCAACAATATTAACATACATGGTAAATATTCTGTTTTAACCAGTAATTCTAGTGTTAGTGACCATGTTAGCTTGAATCACTTGATTTTATTTATTTACTAGCTTTTGCCCGCGACTTCGTCTGCGTAGAACTCATTCTTGCTTTAGAATTATTTGTTTTCCCATACATCTATCACCCTTCTTTACATCCCTTAAGAAATGATTACATTCAATATGAAATGCTCTTTACCGCGCACGGAAAATTTTAATAGTAATCCTTTCTTCAAAACGAATCATCACCATATCAGCCGAAAGACGTCCACTGCTGGACATAAGCCAAAGAGTGACACAATGACCGTTCCTTTGCCATCCCCATCCAGCGGACACCTGCGACCTTCACCAGGTCATTAGTCTACCCACGCTGCGCCTTCTGGTACCTTGTCGCCACTCGAAAACTTTTCCTCCCCAACGGCCAACGGTTCTATGTGCTATATACCCCGCCCACTGCCACTTAAGTTTAGCGGTTCGGTGGGCTATGTTGGTTACTTTGGTTCTACTGCGGATGGCCTCACTTCTGATGCGATCACGCAGAGATACTCCCAGCATAGCCCTCTCCATTGTTCTTTGGGTGACTTTGAACCTTCTTATGAGGCCCATAGTAAGCGACCACGTTTCAGTGCCATATGTCGTCACTGGCAACACACACTGATCAAAGAGCCTTGTCTTGAGACACTGAGGAATATTGGACGAAAAGATGTGCCGTAGCTTCTCGAACGCTGCCCAGCCGAGTCGGATTCGACGATTTACCCCTTTCTCGAAGTTGGCCCTTCACTAACTGGGTACCTTGGACCTAACTGGGCAGTCTGTCCTAGGTATATATAATCGTCTGACAACTTCAAGTAAAAGTGTCCGATTGTAACGGGAGTTGGTGCTACGTGCTCGTGCTTTCAAAACGAATGATTAAGCTTATTTATATCAAATGTACCGATTCTAGACGAATAAAGCCCGTAAAATATTGCATGTACAATGATAAGAGTCTCGCTACGCAGTTCTTCCGTAAAACGTCCCAACAGAGCGGGTTCTTCATGTAAGTATGATGGCCGAAGGCCGTAAGCAGAGTGGCATAACATGCAAGGCGAAAGGCCGAGTATTCACACAAAACGGGCTTCTTATGTAAGGTTGAGGGCCCAAGGCCTGAAGCAGGGAGGCGAGAAACGTGAGGCCGAAGGCCGAGCTTCTCAACAGACTGGATTCTTCATGTAAAGTTGATGACTAACGGGCCGAAACAGAGTGGCAATGCATGCGAGGCCGAAGGCCGAGCATTCAAATAGAGCGGGCTCCTTATATAAGGATGAGGGCTGAAGGGTCGGAGCCGTGTGGCACGCATGTAGGGCCGAAGGCCTGAAGCAGAGTGGCAATTCACGCAAGGCCGAAGGCCGAGAATCCCAACAGAGCGGGCTCCTTATGTAGGGCCGAAGGACTGATGCAGAGGGGCAAGGCATGCGAGTCCAAAGGCAGATCGTTCACACAGACCGGGCTCCTCATGCCGATCATTCACACAGAGTAAAGTGTAAGGCTGAGGGCCGAAGGCCCGAAGCAGAGCGGCAATGCACGTGAGGCTGAAGGCCGAGAGTCACAATGCCTAGACATATAAACCGATAGACAAACAGACACGAATTATTAAAACTGTTGAAATGTGTTCTGTTTCGATGCCAAGGGCCCTCCAATCGCTCCATTGATTTAGCCAATATCTTCAATGTACAGATTTTCGACCTTCTACAGCTGTATTATGTATACGGATAAGCATAAATCCAGGGGCCTTTCAACTCGAAGTACGAATTTTTCTATGGAAATTTTAGTTTAACTTGTTTGTACCAGATGTCACTGGGTGCTATCTCTATCGCACTTGCATATTGAAGTGACAGGGATGAAGCGGTCGTGCGGTTAGTTCTTACTAAATACACAACGGCGCTACGATCTATGTGGAGTATTTCACTGGTATCTCTATCTCAGTATATAGATTGTAATTTGTGCATAGATCTAAGGTGCTTCAACCGTCAATGTTGACGATTGGGCTTCCCAGCCCAAGTGATCTCTTATATCAAACAGTTATTATAGTGTGAAGGGTCACCAATTACGTAAACAATAATACACGACAAAATTAAATTGTACACTGACGATACAAAGACTGCATTGAAGCAGCTGTTTTTGTATTTAAGCATATGAAGACAAACAATTCCAAAGTATCGCAAATTTATTTTGATTTACACGCAATAATAGACCTAATTGCTAAAAGGTTATGTTTAAAAATAACGTCATCAATCAGAAGGAATTATGATATTTCGGCTTTGACATATCGAAAAGTCAGCTTGTTTACAATACGTCAAATTCTGCTATGGCTTACGTTAAAATTATTGACACGCCGTTATACTCCCAATTGGCTGAAACTTAAAGCTTATAATGGCTTATGAGGATTTATATCACCCTGTTTCATAGACCATATTTGCACCCCCGATTTCATCCCTTTGAGGGTGATTATCGGGACAAAAAGTATACTATAAGTGAATCCAGATTACATACTGTTAGTATACAAAAAATCATTATGATCTGTTCAGCCGTTTTTGCGTGATTGAGCAACAAACATCCAAACATCTAAACTTTCGCATTTATAATATTAGTGGGATTTACTGATTTTTAAGGGATAACAAACAACTATACACTATTTATTACAACTAGCATAATTATTACAAGTAGTATAGGTTCATGTGTGTTCAACAGCATTATCCACGAATAACTTATTAGTATACAGGTTGTTGTAGATAAGACAAGAGCGGAAACTTATTAAGATAATGATATTATTTTACACAATACGTACATCTCAGGATTATAGAATACACAAATTTGAATGTTAGGGAATTATTAAAAAATTTAAATTAAAATCATATATTTCGTGTAATGGAGACACATAGAATACATTAATTGAAAAAATAAATTGAAACAACCAGTGCATACACATTTAATCACACTGGTGGAAGTATGCAGCCCCGCACATTGTAACATGATAGGACAGTCAGGCTTATCCGCTATCATTCTCAGAATGGTATTACTGTACTAAGTAACAACTGTAATTTTCCGTTTTAAAGACATTTGGTAGTGACATTGTACGTGCATTTTTTGGAAAACCCGTGATAACATTTTAAATGACAACTAAGTTATTCAATTGTAAAAGGTTTTTATTAAAATTACTAGATTACACGCGTTTTTTCTGGGGTACACATATCATGGCCCAACATTTGTTGCACAGGATTAGGAAAACCCAGAAAACCTAATCAGACCAATCAATTCATAACTTACAGTTTAAATTCATGGTCTATTATCCGGCATGAGCTATATATATATGCCTACCCTCATCTGTTATTCTATAATGGCATACATTGCATGTTAGATACTCGTATAATATATTTATTTATTTATTTTATTTATTTATTTAACAAGGACAACTTAGATCCAATCGGTGTTAGTTATGCTTAGCCTATGTTAGTATACAATTGAAAAAAGAGATTTGGTCCTCTGACTGAGATTACAATATAGATTGATATCCGAATCGCTAAACTTAAGTGGCAGTGGGCAGGGCATATACGAGTACCACGTAGAACCGATGCCCGTTGGGGCGGAAAGGTTCTCGAGTGGCGACTCGTACCGGAAGGCGTAGCGTGAGCAGTCCCCAACACGGTGGACTGATGACTTGGTAAGGGTCGCGGGTGTCCGCTGGATGCGGGTAGCGCAGGACTGGTTATTGTGGAAGTCTTTCGGGGAGGCCTATGTCCAGCAGTAGACAACGTCTAATGGTGTCAAGTTTGAAATCCAACGAATCGAGATACAACCCTCTAGTTTGGTTTTTCCTGTCGGTCACACTGGCAGTATCAATCCGTCTTAGGTATAGATCCGTGATCTATATAATTTTATCTAACACTAGCTTTTGCCCGCGGCTTCGCACGCGCAGAACAATAAACTGTAGCCTATGTTATTGTTGTTTAAAAGGACATACCAAGACAACAATAACTTAACACAACTCGCTAACACATGATACATACACACATCCATTCTGGTAATACCAAAGAAATCGTTGTTATTATGTAGATAATTACAACTACAGGTAGGGTTAATTTTTAACCGACTTCAAGAATTCAAAAGAGGAGGTTATCAATTCGGTTGTATGATTTTTTTTTTTGTTTTTTTATTTTTTTTTATGTTTGTTACTCCATAACTCCGTCATTTCTTAACCGATTTGAAAAATTATTTTTTTGATTGTATGTATATATATCCAAATTGGTCCCGTTTTTGTCAAAAGGCAGTTCTGATGATGGGATCCATGAGGAATTGAAGGAATTCCTCAAATCTTTAAGGCAAACATATAGTGATTTTTGTGTTTTTATCAACAAGTCAAGCATTTGCATCCAAAAATGTGACATTGGATGAAGTGGAACTGCTGATAATGATCAGAACACAACTCTTCAACGACGAAAAGTTCACGTTTGGCGATTTGTCCTCCTAGCTGTGTTTGTTAAGCAAGTTCTATTTTCACGATTAATTTTTGTCATGCTCGAGTTCTGATGATGGGATCCATGAGGAATTGAGGGAACTCCTCAAATCTTAAAGGCAAACATATAGTGATTTTTGTGTTTTTATCAACAAATCGAGCATTATCATACAAAAATGTGACATTTGATGAAGTGGAACTGCTGATGATGATCAGAACAGAACTCTTCAACGACGAAAAGTTCACGTTTGGCGATTTGTCCTTCTAGCTGTGTTTGTTAAGCAAGTTCTATTTTCACGATTAATTTTTGTCATGCTCGAGTTCTGATGATGGGATCCATTAGGAATCGAGGAAACTCCTCAAATGTGAAAGGCACACAAATAGTGACTTTAGTATTTTCATGAACTAATCAAGCATTTTCATTCATAAAAGTGACATTTGATGAAGTGGAACTGCTGATGATGATCAGAACGGAACTCTTCAACGACGCGTAGTTCACGTTTGGCGATTTGTTCTCTTCGTTTTGTTTGTCAAGCAAGCAAGCTTTTTCCATGATTTCATGAGGAATTGAGGGTACTTACTTAGTCTTCTACCATTATAAACATACTTATCGCCATTTTTATATTTTATTGTATGGAATCTAAGAGTGCACCATCTAAGATTAATAATCTTTCACCGGACTCGGAGCGGTTCCACCTTCGGGTGAATTTCAAAGAAAGCCATCATGTTTATCTTTTCTGAGATGTTTCTTGGAGGTGAAGTATACGCGCTAACCATTTTCAAGTTGAACAGTTGAGGTGCACCACAGGAGGAAACCTTTCATGGATCGACCGTGCCACGATAAGCTAAGTGATTCTGCCCCCCTTGAGTTTGGGCTTGTAATTTTTATAGATTGTGTGGCTCTACATTACTCATCATTGTGCCAAATTTGAGAACCCTAAACGTTATAGTTTTTGTTAAAGAAAAAAAAACAAAATTTAGTTTTTCTTTGATATTTTATTTTTCTAGTCAACCTATTTTAACGAGCTTGGCATATATTGTACATTTTATAAAGATGATTAAATGACCATAATTATATTTTCACTATGTCATAGAAAAAAAAATAAAAAATCCAACTAAACTTTTCTGATTTTTTTTCTTCTACTTTCACGTTAGAGACCGCTCCAGTTTTTTCACTGGTAATACACCCACTAACGTCCTATAGTATGTATTTTTTTCAAAAATTTGGCTGAGGGAGAACATGGAGATATCTTTACATGAAATGCTTTACATACATTTCCTTAAACCGCTATAATTCAAATCGGAATGATTAAAACCTCTTTAGGGAAACGTACATATTGCATAATAAATACTGGCCACTTACATTTCAACTTTTTAAAAAGATTTAAAAAAAAACGTTTTGCAGCAAAAGTAACTCCTTTCGATTGTCGTGCGTTGGGAAAATAAAAACAACGATATGAATTCATTGACAAAAACGACTGCAATACAATGCGTTTTCCGTAATAAAGTTAAAACGCTGTATTGCCTCGCAATAAAAACAATACTTCAGTGTATAATAATATAATAATAATATTCGGGGACAATCTTACACATATCAACCTAGTCCCAAACTAAGCAAAGCTTGTACTATGGGTACTAGACGACGATATACATACTTATGTAGATAAATACATACCTAAATACATAGAAAACATCCAAGACCCAAGAACAAACATCATTGATAAATGCACAAATAAATGCCCTGGCCGGTATTCGAACCCGGGACCTCTAGCTTCGGAGGCAGAGTCACTCCCAACTAGGCTAAACAGGTCGTCATAAACGAACAATACGTGGGTCGTGTATAAACGAACAATACGATTTTTTAAATAATACGCTTCCAATTTTTGAACAGGTAATTGTCAAAAAGGCATCTTGTGCATTTGTATAGTAATTAATGGCTACTTAACTTTAAATAGGTCGTTTAAATAATTAGTAGTAGTAGTAAAACTCTTTATTGTACATACATACAAACTAATAATTATGTTTTTTTTTGTTCATTTAGATTGAAGACATGCGTTATACACTATACTGCCTGAGACTCCCACATTCCATATAAGTGACTGACTATTTCCAGACATGTTGTGCAAATGTACTGCACATTTGCACTTATTTATGTTATAATAACTGCATATATATTACGTCAGATGAAGTATACAAGTAATGTTTATGTAAGATGTTTTCGTTTGACATGTAATTAATATAATAAAATATTGTCTTAACGCACGACAATCGAAAGGAGCTATTTTTGCTGCAAAACGTTTTTTTAATCTTTTTAAAAAGTTGAAATGTAAGTGGCCAGTATTTAATATGCAACATGTACGTTTCTCTAAAGAGGTTGTAATCATTCCGATTTGAATTATAGCGGTTTAAGGAAATGTATGTAAAGCATTTCATGTAAAGATATCTCCATGTTTTCCCTCAGCCAAAATTTTGAAAAAAATACATATTATAGGACGTTAGTGGGTTTATTACCAGTGAAAAAATTGGAGCGGTCTCTAACGTGAAAGTAGAAGAAAAAAAATCTGAAAAGTTTAATTGTATTTTTTTTCTATGACATAATGAAAATATAATTATGGTCATTTAATCATCTTTATAAAATGTACAATATATGCCAAGCTCGTTAAAATAGGTTGACTAGAAAAAAAAAATCAAAGAAAAAATTAAATTTTGTTTTTTTTTTTAAACAAAAACCATAACGTTTAGAGTGCTCAAATTTGGCACAATGATGAGTAATGTAGAGCCACACAATCTATAAAAATTACAAGCCCAAACTCAAGGGGGGCAGAATGACTTAGCTTATCCTGGCACGGCTTTTGAACGGAGTTACATAATTCTACATTAATATGAGCAAAGGAAATACGTGACAGCACAGGATTGTAAGGCATTACCCACCGGTTGTCCAAATCCAATTTATTAATCTTTAATGTGTGATATTGAGGATATTCATCGTCTCCCATCTGGGTGTCTTGGAGAAGTGTTCGAGGGTACCTCGTAGTGCAGTTTTTATCTTTCATGCAGGGTGATTTGTATTTAAGACTGCCGCAAGAACCATCTTATGTTTTCGGATATGAGCTTTCACAATCAGCGTCGGGTATTTTGGCAGAGATAACAATTTTTTTTAACATCTATATGAGGAATGTGTGTAAGGAATACCTAATATACTTCTTATGTAAAGAAAGTTTTGCATACAAACTTTGAATCCAAAATGTTACTCTTTTAGGGGGTGAATTTCGAAATCCCGTGAATTTTAATATCTTTAGATAAAGCATTGTTGTACGAAAACATGATGTAATTACCTACATAAACATAATGTATTTTGTAGATTTTTATTGTATTTGACTTTAAAAATCTCACGATCTCCATACAAAATTTTCTATCCCTATTTAATCCCCTTAGATGTTGAATTTCTTAAAACGCATCCTAGCATCTTCATGAAAAATGTGTAAAATGATTATTAGACTTCTTATTCAAAGAATTACACGTTTTCCATACAAAATTTAAATCCCAATTTTACACATTTAGGGAGTGAATTTTAAAATACAGTGAAAGTAGTTATTATATCTTTAGATGAAGTATGTTTATATATAATCTTACACTTTTACTTCAAAAAGCACACTATCTCCATACAAAATTTCACCGCCAAATTCTTATCCCTAGCCTACGCTATAAATGTAACCGACTGTACAAAAATCAGTTCTCTAGCTTTAGTAGTTTCGTCTGTGCGTTGATGAGTCAGTCAGGACTTCTTCTTTTATATATATAGATGTAATTTATGTATGTCATTATCGCAAAACAGATGAGGGTAAATATTTCTTACGCCGAATCTTTCTTTATCATAAAGTAGATAATTACACGCTTAGCCCAAGCCGAAGAGTTTGACGTGCGTGACATCAGAGCGTTGGGCGCCTAAATATTTGCGCGCGATGAAAGCACGGGCTAGCCAGCTGGCACCGAAGCGCGGGCCGCTACGCAGATAGGACGCATTGGTCACGCACGATACTAGTGTGAGCAGCGCGCAATAAACTTCGCCAGCCTGTGGTCGACAGCAGTTCCTGAGTCAGCCGTCAGAATTGGCCGCGACATTAATTGAGCGCTGGGTGTGCACGTATGGATGATTGCCTTCAGGCGGCGCCTCACACTTTGCTGTCAGCCACTGGGTGATGAGATTCATTGCATGCTGCTCTGGCACATTTTGTGCGTAAATTCTAATATTACAGTCGTCAAACAGGAAATCTTCGTATATCTTTATACGCTAGCGTCTCTAAATTACTCCAGTTGTTTGAATGATGGCGATGAGGTAGGAGGTGCTGAAGCCGACGAAGGCCAGCATGAGTGAGGTGTCGAGCGCGCAGAAGCGGTATATGGTGATCCTGGAGGGGCGCAGCTCTAAGTACTCGCCCGCTAGTTCCAGCTCTGCATGCAACTCTGCGTCTGAACAGCCACGCATAATTATCAAAGGTTTAAAACTACTTCTAATGAATAAATGACATAATGACAAAAATTTAATAAAAAGAAAAGTTTTACTGTAAAACTGAATATTGTGAAGTACGCGGTTAACAGCTGCTGTAAAAAAATGTGACAAATTTGACGTAGAAAAAATATATGTAAGCAAATAATGCCTAGGTAGAATAACCTCATGCCTATTTGTAAGCGTACATTACAAACCACGTAATAATTCAAAATAGATCATCCTCATGTAAAAACTAAGCCATATCAGCGTTCCTAATTCCTAATATGCCCGTCGATTGCGCAACATTTTGTTCGTATGATGCATAGATATAAACGACATTTTCTGTAGGGTAAAATTACAGAAGACTCGTCTTAACGCTTGTTCGGAAAGTTACTCAATAACCCCTCTGGTCCTGCCAATATATATCCCGACATTCGGTATCTTGTCTGAGGTTTATACTTATATCAATAGTTACAGTGGTGATAGGTAATGATATGGTTAGTTAATCAGAGAGTTAATCAGAAACAAATGAATGTTATGTTCAGTCAAGTCCATCGCCGGGCGGGACTGGGCTGACTAACCAAGAGGCAACCTGAGTGATATGACTGTTATGAAAGTACTCTAACATTACACAACCCATGCGATATATTAAGCTCGTCGACTCTTTTTATCATGTTGAACCTACCAATAAAATGAAAATGTGTGAAATGTTTGACACCCCTATTCTAAAAATCACTGAATGAATTTACGAAGAGTTATAACTAAAGGCTCAATGTTGACCACTAAGACATGGAGGGCACTACCTACTCTGTGATAAAAGCGCTTATAAATACTTTCATTGAAATTTACCGTCACATAAAAGCAGTTGGTTTCCGATAGATATTTTCAACTTATCCACCTCGCGATTTACGAATTCACCGAACACGGCCGGCAAGCAAGCTGTCACACAAGACATTATCCACGTCGCCAGACTATGAAAGCCTCTTGTATCCAGCACCGACATCTTAAAAATATCAAATTAATATAATACAGCCAAATAAAATTTCGATTATTTTTCAAATTCAAGGTATTTCTTTCAATTCAAAAAAATATAATAGTGAATAAAACGTACGTTGTTCTTTAAATTCAAAATGACATAACGTCCATGAAAAAGGAAAATGACAAGGGCTGAGACAAACTTCAGGAGTATCTGAAATGAAGTACGGGAACAGTTATGATAATCTAAAGCATAGATCAAACAAAACAATGTAATCACAGTGTCGGTCTGTAGGTATTTACCTGTGGTTTTGCCCACAAGAATGTTTCTCGAAACTTGTCAATCATGGATTTATATAGTTTTAAGTAATTGTTGACGGTGTTTATTTGTTGGTGTATATCAATCAAGCTCCCATCATCCCGATTAATATTTAGTTCGAATACATGTCGGAGCAGAGCTAGTCGAGAGCGCAGCAAATCCAACGGGATTATATATATCATACAATTTAAATCCGCTACCACACTCAATATCATCACGGTGGTGATTAATATAATATTGGACCCCATTGATTCAACATATAATAATGAACATTGTTGAATTATTTTCCATGCAAAAAGAAATAAAAATAAGATTTTCATTGGGAAACTTAATAGCGGTAGATAAGCAAATCCCATTTCATTATCTGATTGCTCGATTACTTTACAGAAGTTGAAGAGTTGGTTTTCTCCTGTGAGTGCGGAGATGATGAAATAAACATTCGTTTCACAAATCAAAGGCATGAAATAGATTTTTGGAATCTGAAGTTCTTCGAGGGTGTTTAAAAGTAAGAATGTGCATGTGTAAGCAAAGCATATGCAGTATAGACGTGCGAGGATGTGCGAGCGGCGCAGGTGTTGATGTTGCAGTAGAGGCCGAGTAGTAGACGCAAGCGCAACACTGTGCACAGTGACACGATCCCGCGGGATGTCTTGGTTTCGGATAGCTCGTCCATTGTGAGGGGCCGATGTTCTCTCTGCGGCCTGTAACGTGCTACTGGATATTGATTGACATGCATACACTATATTGCTTCGAGTGTATCATTAAAATTAGGTCCCGGTATAGCCACCTGATATCAATCCATAATATAAAAGTGTCTGGCGACTATAGCTATGCTCGCGCATGACGTTTTTAGTGAGGTAGAGTATAGGGGAATACGAGTATCATGTCGCTAATATATGTATATGTTGTAATTAAGTACCTAGTGCTGACCTTCATTTTCCTGTAACTGTCGACACAACTAATCCTCGAATAAAAGTCGACAAAGCGTATGCATACTACTATTCCTATTGGTTTCCACCGTCAGGGTATAAAAAGATGTTAAGCAATGATGGCCGCGTTCAGTGAATGGATGACTGACCGCTTTGATTTTCTATAAGGCCGTGAACGCACCAGTAAAGCAATTATAGATGTGATGGCGATCTTAGTACATAAAATTGCCCGAATGGCGAATATGTTAAAAAAACAACCGAAATCAACGGCGTAAATTGTCTTTGGAGCATGAAAGCGTTCAGTTAGTAGCCGCTCAAAACGATGCAACGAAGATGCATACCAATTTATCCACGTCACTGGGTTATTATTTTCACTCTTCTCAATTTTCTCTTTCATATCTTCGGCGCCTCAGGAACCATAAATGGGCCGAGAAGTTGTAACAGAAAGATATCATTCGGCAAAAAATTAAACCCATTAAAAACTAGCTTCCTTTTTACGGTGAAAGGTCAGACGGTTATTGTTTCATCAAAAACTAGTGCGTAAGCCAATTACAATTGTACTAGGTAGAATGCGAACCACGGATTATTTTAGTATACCACCAAGATTGGAAAGCTAAGACGACGAAAAACGTTCGTGCTGACTAGAGGTAATTAAGATTTGACATAGATATCGCTTAGTCTTTTAGATATAATACGAGCATGGATCGCTTAACCAGCTAAATACTTCACCATCTTGAAGCCAACGTCTCACACCTCGCAAAACTTCGGGAAGATTTAAAATTGTTTTCTAAACGGCAACAAATTTGCATGTAGAGCGGATGGCACACCGTGCGTAAAATCTTATCATAAAAGTTGGTTTGATAAGAAAAGTTGCGAGGACTTGTACCCATGACGTGATTATTCTAGGTATGCTGAGAGCCAAGGCTCAGATTGGGAGAATCATAATGGATTTCCATACATTATTATACTACTGTTTTGTTTTTCAGTTTTAAAAGAGGCACATATCAATAATTTTATGCTGCTTCCAATTATTATTTTTATTTTAATTAAATTATTTTGCTGTCTTTTTATTAATTATGTTTTAACATTCTAAAACATTAAGAACCCTTATAATGTAACAGTTGTCAAAATACAATTGCGTCTACTTGCATATGTGCTTTAATGAGTCATACAATATAAAATATTTATTGTTGAGTTGTTTTGTATTACGGGAGATAATGATCAGCCCTTGTTTGGTTGAATCTGAGGCAGGCCTGTTCCTCTTGCTTCTTTGACTAAACTGTGTAAGGTTGTATAGAAACCTCTTGCACAAGCTCACATGGCATACCGCGTTAGCATCTCATCTGTGCATTAACTGGCCTTGACATACAAATGCGCGTATGGAAACGTTCAAGCCACGCCAATACATAAACAATACTACTTACAACTGAACGCGTTTAATTGCGCGATTTCAGACTCGGGCCTCATGCTGCTGACCTGCTTGTTTAACATATCACTTGTTACGGTTACAGCGGCTAATATTTTATTATCTAAACAACCACTTGGTAAAGTGCCATTGAAAAAATCAGGCCCATGTAAAAAGCTTAATGTACATAGCAGAACATTTATGTTTACATAACCTAAAACTTTCTTCACTAATGAAGCTTTGATGAAACCTCACTGTATACTGTTTAATGAGACTTAAAAAAAGAACAAATTCCCACCCAGTCAAACTGCGCAACTGTTAAACTGCGCAAAACAAACTTTTCCGTCCAAGTTAGGTTACGAGTGAAAAGCTAATGTAGCGAGCTTTCAACAAATTCCTCATTAGCAAAATTGATACTGTGAACTTCAATTCTGAATTGGCGATATTTTAGTAAAGTTAAGCACTTTCTAACTAAATATGACAGTTACTTATGTTCAATTAAACGAATCCATCGTAAATTGTCGGTATATATTTAGTGATATGTATGTAAATCAATAGAGAATCTAACTAGGTTAGGTAGGTAGATTTTCATATATATATACTATACCTTAGAAGTGCGCATTATAAAACATGGTGCAAAGCGCTTGGTTCGAAGTAAGTACCTAGATATTGTATAATTTTGTGCAAATGTAAATGTTCATTGCATTTAGCTTTGACACACACTTGTGGGCCATGGGATCTACGAAAATATTTGCTATGTACTCGTACCCATACAAATTTTCTTTAATATGGAAATTATTAACTAACTAACAGTTTGGTAATTGAGCAATTTTTGAACGCGCGTAACGAGTATCAACTGTATTGTTTGTATGGCAGAATGGCAGTTAATATAATGCACGTTCAAAAAATTATCACAACAACCTCTCCGGTAACAATTGATGGTGGTCGATGGCTACTAAGTAATGAGAGAACGCATATAACATTAAAAGAAGTGTAAACGGTAAATACATTTTCGTGAGTCTGGTGGCCCTGTTGCAGCCATCTTCGAAGCAGGCTTCGATTTTGCAGACCTCGTTGTCGGAGCTCGAGCAGTCCTCAAAGATTTCGCCGAACGCACACCCGCGGCCCACGACGGTGACCCCATACACTGGAAATAAGCCATTATTATGTGTATGGAACAATCATTCTTTGCTTTTCTACTAATAAACGTGTATGAAAATTTTCACAAATAGCAGAAGCAAAAGAATCTTGTTTTAGACATTTATCATGGAATTCCGCAAAGTAACGTCTGATTTCATCAATTACCATTATTATGTTTTTAAATAGACAGTAAACAATCGCCTCTGTTAAATATTTTTTTCAGAATTTATGACTTTAACTGCACATTTACATTTTTAGTCACAGCGGAAGAACAGCGCTGGCTATGCCAGCATTACGCTGAGCTGTGACCATTTTGTGGCAAACTAGTTAATGTGATTGTTTGTAAATTTTATTGTGTTTGTCAGGAATAAAAAAAAACATTAGACGTCGCATAGCATGTATATCTATTACCTTTTCATTTATATGCGATTTGTACGAGTGTGTCATATCATTTATAGGTAACGATGGAAAATCGATGAGTAGTTCCGGAGATATCCTCTTACATGTATACGAACTCATTCTACCAGGGTTTTCCCCATTGTATTCTAAAGGAGACTAGGGTCTGCTTGGGACCTTATCACAAAGTTTGGCGTAGGCACTTTTACAAAAGCGACTGCCACTGACCTTCCAACCCAGAGGGAAAACTAGACCGGTGTCCTCACGACATTTCTCTTCACCGTGAAGCAGTTTAGTTATCGAGTCATATATTGTGACTTTTTTTAAAAACACTGGTACATACAAGCTTAGTTTTAAGGGTCAACACGCGACTTCTAAATACAAATCGCGTGCCCTACCGCACGGCTACAATGGCTTGTTGTTGTTGATGTAGTCATTACAAAATTATAAAATATGCAAGAGTGCATACCACACCGCTCTGCTGAGTACTAAATAACACAAAATTCAAATCACATTATCACGACCCTCACGCAAGATATTGCCCGGAAGCGAGTTGAATTGGAAACTCTGCGAGATAGCGATTGCGTCGGAAGGAGGTCGGAAGCCTCTTGATCTTGTTTCAAAGTTAAAATTTTCCGTTTGTTATTATTTTGCGAAGACGCTAAAGCCTCGTAATATGCTTATATTTAATTAAGGCTGCTATATTTAATTCCAACCAACAGTAATGAGGTCTAAATTTTATGTTAAATGGCAAAATTGTAAAGGTTAATTTTGGAATACTATTTATTTGTTTGCTTAATTTGACACGAAAGTATTTCACTTCTATTTAAAGTATTATTTAATTCAAAGAAGTATGAAACTCGTGAAGAATTACTGATTAATATGATTACAGGTTAGGAAAGTGATCCAGAATAAATCCTTCTGGTGTTGATCGTACGGGTTCGTATCCAAAGAATGACAAAGGCATTCGTTTTTGCGGAACCATTCATCCTCAAAGTCCCGCGTTGATTTGCGCGATTTTAAATTTGGAACCCTCATTTATCTTTAGAAATCGAAATTCGATTTGTAATCAGTTTTGTAATTTGTACTTCTACAGTACGCGGGGACTTACAATTAAGTAGTAGGTATTAAGAAAATAGGTAGTAGGTTATCAACAAATGCAGAGTTTTGTTTATAAAAACGACTGTTGACGGTCAATTCAGATGGAAATTCTTTTGACGGAAGTTTATTCTACTGATTTTACTGCCACTACAACCACTTACCTACATAAATGTACCATTGGGATTGTAACGATAAATCTCGTCTTGTATCTTATTTGAAACTAATAGTTTCCATCACATACATCGTAAAGAAAAGGGTGCTCAAACACCAAACATTTAAACACGACTCTATTGTCAAGTAAAGGGACATGTTTGTTTTTTCTTTTGCCCCTGTTTTGTAATTTCGTGTTATGCTATAGTTTTTTTTTTCGTTTTTCGTAAACTGTTATACGCCGTGACTTCTATAGTTGGCCTCGTATGCATGACGGCCCTCAGGCCAGGATGACCAACACTGGCCGATTAGGTCGGCACTATGCTGAATCGGGACCATGTCATGGCACTTGAACTTCGTATCCTCTTATTCAATGTTAATACCCTTTATCTTCGATTAGTGTTTATTATCAATATTACTCCGTTTGTTTATTTCACTGTGCTGAGAATAAATGTTTTTAGAGTTTTGTACCTCTAGATTCCTCTAGAAAAGGAACCCTTATCGTCCGTCTATAAGATTGACTGATCAATCGTACATCTATAAGTCTATCAGTCCGTCTGTCACTGCCAATCAGCTCCGAAACTACTGGACTAATTGAGTTGAAATTTGGTACACATATGTAAGTCATGAAAATGCACCACCATTGGAAAATTTACGCCTATTTTCTTATATAACTTTAAAACTTTTAACCTCATAATAATTTAAAAAAATTCCATGCTCACAACAGGCCCTTTTATTTCTACTGCAGACGGATGCACGGACAGACACACGAGTGATCCTATTAGGGCTCTGTTTTTTTTTCATTCAAAGGTATGGAACCGTAACAAATACAGAAAATAGTTATTTATCTATCGGTTTCATAAAAACCTATAAGAAGTGTGTGGTATTTACTTAAAGTAAAATAGGCATGGAACCGTCTCCACGCGAGTTTAAATCACACTCGTTCGGTTTTTATTTCATTCTCTTCATATAATTATCATATTCCAGATATGTTGGAACCAGCACACAGATGTATGTACAAATGTTTTTAGTAGCGACTGTAAATAATATTTTGACACTCTAAAAGCGACACTTACTTGTATGAACTACTTTTCTGCAATATGCCTTCGCATTGGGCCCGAATATACGCTCCATGAGGTGTTGGTGTTCCAAACTCACGTTTCCAAAACCGTCAACATTGCAATCTTTAAGAAAATACTTGGTTCCTGTCGAGACATCATCGGGTTTGAACGGGTCGTCGCATTCAGGCTCAAGTATGCTGGAACACGTCCAGCATTTGAGAGACAGTCCTGCAAGAAAACACTGCGTATTAAAATAAAATGAAAAGAATTCGAGTACTTACCGTCCCGTAACGGGCCGCCAGTTCGAGCGCTCATGATTAAGGACCGCGTTGGCGCGTACCGATTTTAAATATGTCGAGCCAAAGATCATGGACAAATATAGATTTCTATCTCTTTGGAAGTCTCACAGTAGTTCAAAACCATGACGGTGATGGCGCTATTAGTCTCAAAATGAAATGAGTTTTGTTGATTTCGTCAATAGGCATGTTGCATGTTAGTGTCCTAAATCGACATATTTAGAAATTTTAAAGCATAAAACACGCCATATAACATAAATGAAGCGAAAATAACAAAAATAAATGAAGCGATTTCTCATAGTTGACTAGCTTCAACTGACCATACGTTTTAACGACTACTGTATTGCTTATTTCCGCTAGATGGCTCGAATTATAATTTATTTTATCTATGTTCGAGCGAAACGTGAAAGGCTCGTTTTATTGAATTTAAATATCTCTGAAACTCACGGGAGTTGTCTATATAAAACTCTACGATAGGCCGCGTATTTTAATGATTGATGTGGACGGTATAATATGATCATCGCATAGGTAAAAGTGTGCTGTGCCCAACTCTGCATATAATATTCTATCTGCAGCTGACTGTACATGTACAAATAAATAGGTAAATAAATCGATATTAAGGGAAAAACCTTCCAAAAATCGAGCTTGTCCCATAATAAAGCTCAGGCTACTGAACCTGATGGATACTAGACGATGATATATTTATTTCAATAGATATTCTTCATATAATATGTACTTTAATACATAGTAAGCTCATCACACATACCATCAATACAAATAAGTGAAATAAACAAATTTAAATACTTATTTTGAAAAACTAATATTATATCGTGTATTTGAATATATAAGACAATATAATTTAGCGATATTATCTGAAAAAAAAAACATACTGCATGATTACTTTATGCTTACCCGTTCTCACGAAGATAGTTAAAGAACAAATTAAACTGATATAATAATATAAGTTCGCTATCATTGTGATAATGAATAATTTTAAATAATCACACAATTAAACATATCACTCAATCAAATATATGTTTAGTTATTGGCTACTGGTATTCAACTGGATTCCATGGAATTATTTTAATACTATCAGTCATCCGCTGTTCAGCGGATGGGTGACATAATATACATTTGATAAAAAATGCCCTCATGTTCATCCGTTTATATATACAATCCACAAATAAAACCGTCTCTTAAATAAACGTTGTCAAACGTCGAGTTCGTATAACACTACTAGTGTCTAAGGAAAAGTCTCAACGCTCGGCAGCTTAATGTCCAATTCCTATAAATGACACCTATTGTTACCCCTGTAATTATCATCATCATCATCATCATGTCAGCCGAAAGACGTCCACTGCTGGACATAGGCCTCCCCCAAAGACTTCCACAATGACCGGTCCTGCGCCACCCGTATCCAGCGGACACCCGCGACCTTCACCAGGTCATCAGTCCACCGTGTGGGGGGCCTGCCCACGCTACGCCTTCCGGTACGTGGCCGCCACTCGAGAACCTTTCCGCCCCAACGGCCATCGGTTCTACGTTCTATGTGCCCCGCCCACTGCCACTTAAGTTTAGCGATTCGGAGGGCTATATCGGTCAATTTGGTTCTGCTGCGGATGGCCTCATTCCTGATGCAATCACGCAGAGAAACTCCCAACATAGCTCTCTCCATTGCCCTTTGGGTGACTTTTAACCTTCTTATGAGGCCCATAGTAAGCGACCACGTTTCAGTGCCATATGTCATCACTGGCAACACACACTGGTCAAAGACTTTTGTCTTGAGACACTGCGGAATATTGGACGAAAAGATGTGCCGTAGCTTCCCGAACGCTGCCCAGCCGAGTCGGATTCGACGATTAACCTCTTTCTCGCAGTTGGACCTACCTAACTGGATAGTCTGTCCTAGGTATATGTAATCGTCTACAACTTCGAGCGTAAAGTGTCCGATTGTTAAGGGAGTTAGTTGGTGCGACATAGACATTTGACATGATCTTCGTCTTGTCCATATTCATCTTTAGACCAACTCGCTCGGAGGCTTTACTGAGGTTATTGAGCATTGTACTTAAATCCTCCATCCTGTAATTATGCTTTAAATTAAAAGTGACGTATTTTGTCAGTGGGACATTTACCTTGCATTCATAACTGCCCAAAAAAAGTATTTTAGCAATGTAAACTTTACCTTGTCATCCGGAATGTGTTAGTAGACCAGCAGGCTAATCACGTTAGGTACTTTTCGAACGTACGTTATGTAGATCTGTACTTTTTAGTATGGGACATTACATTTATATCTACTTTACGCACGTTTTAGTTTTCACGTTGCGTAATTATCCCGCAGTTATTGAATAGTGTTGTTGAATGAAGTGCGCGCAGGTGTAAGGCAATGGTTCTGGTGGCTAAGCATCGAACCGCGGCGTTTCGAGGAAGTTTCAGATTTGCGGCGTCCAAGTGTTGGAATGATCTCCCTCCACCTATCCAAGCAGCGTCTAGCAAGTATACCTTTAAGCGCAAGCTTAAGGGCTATTTGTTGACGCTCCAAAAATCCAATTCCTAACCCATCCAGCACATAAAATATCCCCACTTTATTTCTTTTTCCCTTACGTTCTTCTTCTCTTGTAGCTTCCTATAATTGTTTCGCTCTGAAGCTGTTATTTGTTTTTAGCGTGTGACATTATTTATTATTATTATTATTGTTATACAGTCTTCATCATTATCGCACTTTGAATCTTCCTGCTCGGTCGGTAATGAACTCTGCCAATTCAAATTATTTTAAGAATATTATGTTTTTAAGTATATTATTATGATTATATTAATATGATTTATTTATTATGTGTACCTTTTATATATTATGTTGTGTTGCGTTCCGTGGGTCACGTACGGTGCTGTCTGAAAACCAGCGCTGCAGGTGTCTGACACCTCAGCATAATGCTGAGACAGCAACCGATTCACTGCCGCGAAGACACACGTTATTGTGTTGAATGTGCGTTTTTTTTCCTTTATCTTGTATCTGTGTGTCTTTTGTTTTGTGTAGTGAATAAATGTCTTCTATCTATCTATCTATCTAGTATTATACAATAATAGTATTAAGCTGCACCACCACTATCTATCTAAAAAAAAAGTATTTCTGTAAAACTAATTTGTGGTTAATGTTGTTGGTGGCACAATAAATAAAATGTAATTACTAATATATATTTTAAGCCCTTATTGTGATACTGTTTGTTAACCCTAATAGACAAAAATAAAAAATACCTGAATCGACCGACTGGTCGCCGCCCAGTCGCGCGACCCAGGTATCGTTGGGAAAACACAGTGGAGGCGGATCTGCGTCATATGCAGGTCAAAGATTGGCCAGCAGTGGTGCAGGATCGGGATAAGTGGCGTGCTCTCGTTTCGGAGGCCAAGACCTGTTTTGGGTCACTGAGCCAAGATAGTTAGTTAGTTAGTTAAGAGGGTATCAACGGATCCACCAGCACCACTGGTAAAAAATGAGATTATTTAAATTTAACGATACATATTAAAAAAAGGGGATTGCTGTGTACTGCATTTTGTGTTTAAGTACCTTTTGAATACATCAAACTAGTTATCACGTACATAGCACGTAGAACCAATGGCCGTTGGGGCGCAAAGGTTCTCGAGTGGCGACCACGTACCGGAAGGCGTAGCGTGGGCAGGCCCCACACGGTGGACTGATGACCTGGTAAGGGTTGCGGGTGTCCGCTGGATGCGGGTGGCGCAGGACCGGCCATTGTGGAAGTCTTTGGTCCCCCAAAGCCCAAAAGGCCTATGTCCAGCAGTGGATATCATTCGGCTGACATGATGATGATGATGAGTTATTACGTTATGATATTTGTCGATCTTTGAGTTCAAAAATAAAACGGCCGTTTTTCTTTTGACGCATAGATTGACGAATCTAGCAACGTAATGACTGTTTCAATGTATTCAAAAGGTAGTAAAATTCAAATTATAGTACATAGCAGTCCGTTTTTTAAATATCTGTCGTTAAATTTGAATAATCTCAATTTTTACGATTGCCACTAGTGGACCCGTTGATACTCTCTTAAGCAACTGAAGTATAGGTAAAAAAGTTAAGAAAAGGACCTGTTGTATATAGTTGTGACGTGTTTGAATAGACATTCCACATTTAAAATGTGTAACACAAACAAAACAAATGTCTATTCAAACACGTCACTATTACATACAACTGGTCTTTTTCTTAAGGTTTTTACCTATAGTCCGTTTTGTCTTGCGAATAAAAATAGGTTTGTTTTACGATCTGAACAAATCGTAGGACAAAACGGACTACTTACTTCAAACAATTTGCCACAATTAAAGAATCATTAAGCTTTATACTCGTATAAATATAGCTCTTTAGAATCACCGTGGCATACCACTCCACATCTCCACTTCTGGTTGTTTTATGGATTGAGGCCTTTTCGTTTAACGACGTCCAATTTTCCATTATATTATGTTATTTTTATTTTTCATTGAAGACGCAAGCAGAACCGATGACCATTGAGGCGGAAAGGTTCTCGAGTGGCGACCACGGATTGGAAGGCACAGCGTGTACGTTGATGTGGAACTCTTCCTATTCGGGGCCGTCTCCCACTTGGCTGCTTTTTTCATATCAGTCGTCTAGTGCTGGACATAGGCCTCCCCTAAAGAGTGCCACAATGACCGGTTCCAGGTAACTCCCGCGACCTTTACCAGGTCATCCCATTCCCTGTAGGTGGCCGAACCATCGTGGGACTTTATTTTAGTTTGTGGGACTTTATTTCGCCTATGATGTTGGGTTCAGCCACCAACTTCTCAACCTCGGCGTTCTTACGCATCCTCCATGTGCCATCTTCTCTCCTGACAGGTACCAGGATCTTTCGGTACACTTTCCTCTCTGTCACCCGGAGTTGTCTTTCCTCTTTCTGCGTTAGTGTCCAGGCCTCACAACCATACATGAGGATAGGTCTCATGACCGTCTTATATATCCGCAGTTTCGTATTCATGCTGAGAAGCCTGGACACCAAGACCTTGTGCAAGGCTGCAGTGCACCGCAAGGTATTTTGGATGCAAATGCTGATCTCTTCCTCCCTGGTACTGTACACCCTGATACCCTCTTAACTACGTCCAATTCAAACTTGACGATGACAGCTAACAGCGCCATCTGTCGGTCTGTAATCGTAAGTTGGTGGCGTTGGTGCAACCTACTCTAAATATCAAATAGCAGAAATTGAGACACTCCACACACGAATGCTATTGGGGTATTCGGTGTTTGTTTACCACTTCAGGTTTAGTTACCAAGTGTCGGGAGCTGGAGTAGACATTCCGTGTCTGCTTTGTTCAACTATCGATCGTATTGTAAGCATTATTCTAAGGCTATTTGTATAATGTTAGTACTTATGTTGTATGTGCAAATCGGTCTACCCTGACCGTAACTGAACACAGGTTAATGCGTATTTCTCTGTGTTCCATGAACCAGAGAAATGCAACGAGATTATGAGAAGTGATTGAAATGCGTTGTAATACTTTTATTAAGGAAACTGTAAATCTATAATTGAAGTACAATTGTCAATGCTCAATACAACTATGTCAGACTGTTTGTTTCTACATAAAAAAATTAACATGGTACCGGTGTCACAATTGACTTTTTTAAACGTTTTTAATTCTAAGATCAAAGATTTTTATCACGATTTTCTCAGAAAATATTGAAAACAAGAGCATGTCGGGCCATGCTCAGTGTAGGGTTTCGTAGTTGCCCAATGAACTTACTTTAAAAAAAATATAAATAGTAAAAGGGAATACTTTCGCAGCGTTTCATACGTGTTTTACTAAGAAGGGAAGACTTTATACGATAACTCAAAAACGGCTTAACTGATCATGTCCGCTATAGTTTTTGTTGAAATTTTTTATTAAGCTTTACTTTCATGATTTTTTGGACCCATAGTTCAAAAGTTACAGGAGGACTTTTTTTTGGAGTGAATTTTTTGAATATATTCACTTTATCAAAAAATTGTAATGAAGAAATTCATTTTGAAAGACCTATCCAACAAAATATAAATCAAAATGTCTTTCAAAATGAATTTCTTTCATTACAATTTTTTGATAAAGTGAATATATTCAAAAAATTCACTCCAAAAAAAAGTCCTCCTGTAACTTTTGAACTATGGGTCCAAAAAATCATGAAAGTAAAGCTTAATAAAAAAATTCAACAAAAACTATAGCGGACATGATCAGTTAAGCCGTTTTTGAGTTATCGTATAAAGTCTTCCCTTCTTAGTAAAACACGTATGAAACGCTGCGAAAGTATTCCCTTTTACTATTTATATTTTTTTTATATTTTGACAACTCATGACCATGCAATAAATATTTTGATTGATTGATTGATTGATAGTGTTAAAGCCAAAAAATATCATCCCCACTTTACGAGTATGAGTAGGGGCGGTAACCTGAAAAAAAAATTTTTTTTGATCTTATTTTACGACTTTGTCAGTTTCATTGATTTATTTATTCATACCAAATTGCAGCTTTCTAGCACTAACAACCACAGAGCAAAGCCTCGGACTGATAGACAGACATGGCGAAACTATAAGGGTTCCTAGTTGACTACGGAACCATAAAAAAGGAATGAGAATGTTATATTCTGAGAATTTTGTAAGTTCGACGTCTAAAACCAATAATGTCATTGTTTGTGTAAAAGTGACTCGTATTATTAAGGCTGTTGTATACATATATGACCTAGCAAGTGAAGAAATCCCAATTAGAAACCCTCTTATAGATTATACGTAGATTCGTTTGTTTTTTTTTACTTAGTTACTTTTATCCCCAGCAAATAGCAATCACAATGAATGGACGCAGCTGTTTTACGATACGATAATGGGTGGAGCCACAAAACTAACACTGATTAACATCTGCACTGCGCTCGCTCGTAACAATAAGCTATAACCCCTGAAATGACTCGTCATCTACAACAGTGTACGGAAAACAGATGCTTCTTTCAATTGTATAAATGTTTTTTTCTCCCAAAGGCTACGAATACAACTCTCTATATCTATATACATGTAAATTTTCAATTTACAAACGTTTCACGAGTGTTACTGTTGGCACTATTTATAGGGACTAGATTACTGGGATGCCATGCCAGGTCGCTAGAAATGGTTAAACTTCGGAGATATGTATAGCCAAAAAACTTAAGGCGAGGACCTGTTGTATGTAGTTGTGAGCTGTTTGAATACACATTTGTTTTGTTTGTGTAATGTCTATTCGAACTAGTCACAACAACATACAACATGTCATTTTCTTTTACATGTCATTATATTTTTGCAAATGAAATCATGCTTCATAAATGTTTGGCAATAATTTGTCAAAATTAAAGTAACTGATGACACTGCCCGTTTTGTCCAGTATTTTAATGAGTTTAGATTAGCAATCGTAATTATGTCGGTGCCGCTATATGTATAAATATTTTCTTTATTCTTCATTTCATTGTAGACATGTTCATAATATAGCAAGGTGTTACAATCATAAAACGGTAGGTACATGCCACCCTGTAAGGGCACACAATTATTAAAGTCCTTAAGACTAAAAACATACATACTCAAAATAATTGCAAACAAATCTATAAATTACTTGTGTAAATATATATAGTAATTCATTTATTATTAAACATTTCTATTATTATATATTTATTTTATACATATAATTATTTCTTTGGAATTTTTTTAAAATACCGACTCAAAACATTTATTTTTCACCCAAAAACAGTTCATAACTCATAACGTGTTTTGACGGAGCGTTTCGGAGTATAAAGTGGATTCTTGTATTGGCTTGCAACTATCTGTTCATTGCAACTAACTTAAACATCTCCCTGTAAAGATCATCGTGTTGGACAATATGTTTTTTTCGACACTTTTAGCAGAAGAACTACACATATATCACGCGTGTTCTTTGTTCAATACAATGATCTTAAAGGGAGCTATGTAAGTTAGATGCAATTACTGTTATAAGGCAATGAAATACTATTTTAAATTCTGGCAGCACCGCTCAGCTGTCAACTGTCAAGTTTTTTAGCATGTGAGAGGTCCAAAAGAAATAAAAAATCTTTATAATAAAATTCAGTTTTTTGCTTGCTGAACCTTTTGTTTTACTTATAATTTATCAGGTTACACATAACCCTGTAAATAAAAGTAAAGCAATTGTGTCAATACTGTTCGTCGAAGAAAATACTGCCGGCATCGGAGTTGCACTTCGCGTGCGGCGTTTTTGAGGTTAGTTCGGCGGGAAGAAAATACTTGTTACATCAAGGACGGGACGAGCAGGAAGTTAGTTTCACAGTGGAAGAAAATAAAATGCTAACAGGCACGCACATCAAACTGGAGGGAGCCACAAATTGAAATGTATGGAAGTTACAAACGGTTATTTGCTGCGGAGTCAAGACCTGCTAAATGTGGTACAAGGGACGTTAGTGAATCTGACGGACGCCGCTGAAGCGACAAAATGGGATAAGCGGGATGCCAAGGCTCAAACTTGGCTTGTGATTAAAATGTCAGAAAATGCGATGATGCACATCATTACCGGCCGCGGAAATATGGAAAAAACTGGCTAGTATTTATGAACAAAAGTCTGAAACTAGCGTCCACATCGTACAGCAACGATTTTTTCAGTACAAGTATGAGGAGGGGACCGAGATGTCAACACTAACTACCAATAGGAGGAATTTGGAGGGCAAGATACACCGCTTGCCTTTCAGTGCTAGTGAAACTGAGACAACGTGGGCCAATGGAGGTGCCGTCTGTGCACCGCTCGAGGGTGCCCGCCTTGTCGGGGCGGGGGGGGGGGCTTAGTAATCCACGGTGAAGCTAAGAGGCACCCAGGTCCGGCCTGATTGGGCTGCCGGCTGGCCCGAGGAGGGCGCTCCCAGCGGGCTTGGGTAGCCCGCTGAGGATGCGTTGAGGAGGGGCCGCAGAAGAAGAGGAGTGCCGGTATTGCGGTTCGCCGTTCTCCCTATCTTCTGTGGCCGAGGCGGGATCGCAGGGGGAGAGGCGTGTTGGTATTTCGGTGCGCCACTCTCCCTACCCCCAGCGAACTTGGCGGGGCCGTTCCGCGGAAACGGTGTTGGTGGGGCCACAGAGGAAAATAAATGCTTTCCCTATCCTCTGCGGCCGGGGTGTGGTTCGTGGCGGAACCACCGACCTGCTCCGCCACCGGGTGCCTGAAATTTTTTCGGCACCCATGACCTCCTCGTAGCGGACTCTGGGGGGTCCGCTACTGTACAAGATGGAGGTCGCGGAGGAAGGCACGCCAAAACATCTGGCGTGCCTGACGTGGAGGGCCTCCGGGCATCTGCGATGGAGCCGCTTGGGAGCGGCTGTCGCCGGCGGGGTCGCGGATGTGTGCGCAAGCGTTCCCGTAACCTCGCCACAAGGCGACGAGGCGGCAGATGGGGGGTTTTTAGTGGGTATACCGTGGGTTTCATCAGCCTATACGGGAGTCCCACATTACCACTCGGGTCACCCCCTGCACCCGGGTGGTACGCGTAAAGCATTTTCCCCTCCTAAAAAAAACAGGTGCCGTCTGTGGGCGGTTCCAGATATTTCGTCATCTTAAAAGATGATTATTCCAACTTCAGATCCGTGTATTTTGTTAAAAGAAAGAATGAAGTGAAGGTATGCATCGAGAACTTCATCAACAAAGTGGAGAATACTACAAATAGGAAGGTACTTTACTTCAGATCTGACAATGGATTAGAATTTGTGAACAAAGAAGTGCAAGACCTATTTGCAAAGCGCGGTATCATTCATCAAACCACAGTGCCAATAGTCCCAAACAAAATGGGAAAATTGAAAGAGAAAATCGTACGCTGGTCAAAGCAGCAAGAACAATGCTGTGTGCCAAGGGTTTGCCAAAGAAGTAGTGGGCTGAAACTGTTCACACTGCATCATATGTATTGAACAGAAGTAAAAGAGTAATGAGGTTGGAAAAACCCCATATGAGACATGGACCAACAAACACTTTGATATAAATAAGCTGAAAATATTTGGTACACCCGTATTTGCCCACATTCCCAAGAAAAAGCAACGAAAGTGGGACCTTAAAGGAGAAAAAGGCATCATGTATGGCTATGGAGAACATGTTAAGGGCTACAGGGTATTTTTCCTAAAGCTTAACAGGGTGGAAAAAAGGAGGGATATTGTTTTCCTAGAGTAGGGCGAGGAATAGTACATTTCGATGCTAGTGCGGAAAGTATGTCATTTCTTCACGAGTACCGAGGGATGCCACGAGCCGCAGGCGAGTGGCAAGACTCGGGACGAGTGAAGAATGACATTTCCGCACGTGTATTGAACGACGTTTTTTAATACAGTTGCGAAAAAATAAGAAAAACAACAAGTAATATTTATTAAAACAATATCGAATGTTGCCTTTAGAAACTTAAAACATGCTTGCAGTAAGTAAAAACGCCTCAAAGATGACAGGCGTTTCGGCAGCTATTCCGTTCCACTCAGACAACTTATTAAGAACGGTTTTTCAATATTCAATATTAAAAAATAAACGTGTTATAATGATGAAGAGGTAAGTAATAATAGTAGATTATACACTAAGGGGATAAAGCACTGTTTTATGTCACGGGAGCGAATTGAATCCCGAACGTAACGAAGGACTCATAATTTAACTCCTGAGCGTAGCGAGGGAGTTATAAGTTAATTCCTGAGCGAAGCGAGGGAATTAAGACTGAGTCCTGAGTGCAGTGAGGGGTTCAACCGCCCAAGACTAAAACAGTCTTATCCCCGAGGTGTATACTCTACTTTTCACACCTTATGCGAGACAAAAAAACAGGCTCAGTAGATAAATTTGATAAACTCAGGAGTCAAAACACTTTCATCACTCGACATTTTCAATATTATTTTTGAAATTAAATCTTCTATAGGCACCTACAAGAACTCGATTTGTTCGTCACGCGTGAACAAATGAAGGCGCGTGACGTTCCAAATTCGAAAGCACAAGCCGTGGTCCTAGATTCGAAATTCGAATTTCGAACACCGCGCTCCTCCGGACCGGGGTTCACACGGAGGCAAACTTCATTTATTTTTTGTCAAATCAAGTAGGCCATGGCCTAGGACAAATTGTGTTTAGCAAAATTAAACTTTATGCATATAGTAATAAGAATTATGAAAAGTGAAATCATATTATTAACCAGCGGGTTATAATGAAATTCAGTACAACATTATAACCCGGCTAATACCAAGGGATTTAATGTCTTGCTTTCGGTAGGGTTTACATGACCTATAATTCGGCATTGTCGAGCACGTGGTTTGAAAAATATGAAATGTGTATATTTTTCGTATTCTGATATTAACAGTAGGTTTTTATGTTGATTACGTCGTTTAAAGGAAACTAATATTTACACCCAGCAATAAGGAGTCATGCATTGGAACAAGCATAAATTTAAAAAAATTGGAAAAGTGAAAAGCACTAGTGCGCGAAAACCAAATTTCCGCACGCTAAACAGCTACGTAAAGTAGCACTTTTTGAGCAACTGTATTAAAAAAGAATGAACAGTTGGTCCTGCTTGAATATGATACCAATACACCAGGGATGGCTAGTAAAACCTTAGTGTCTAGTGAAGAGAAGCCTAATGTTGAAGAAACACAGTCCAGTGGAAGTGAAAAGAAGATTGAACCTGGTGAAGGTACACAACAATTAATAGTGCGAGGAAAGTTCAAATGTGTCAATAGAAAGTGATGAAAGTCTATACACGCCATGTACAAGTGAAGAAGGCTCCAGTGATAAAGAAAACGAAGACTTACCACCACATTAGAGAAGTACTCGTGTCCGGAAACAGACCTTATTTTATGTGTGTAATCATGTTTTAGTGAGGGAAGTGAACATATCAAGAAGCTATGCAACGAATGAAAATTATTGGAATGATAAATTTTACTCGTTTATAATGAGATAAGGTTTTGTAAGGTCTCAAAGTGATTCTTGTTTGTATTCAAAATGGGTGATTCTAAAACATATGTCTTGATATATGTTGATGAGTTATTTCTTGGTACTAATACAACTGAAATATGCGATCTTAAATCAAAGCTGAACCAAGAATTTAACATGAAAGACTTGGGCTTAGTGTCAAACTGGTACACGGTACACGGTAAGAGGATTCTTGTAATCAATTGCACGCGTTATACGTGTAAATTAAATATTGTTTCTCAAACATGCGCTTAAATGTATGCGTTAATGTTTCGAAAAGAGGAAATGCAGTTACTTGTTTACATATATCTTAATCTATGGAGAATGCATGAAACAAACATTAATTTTAACAAAAACAATAAACATTAATTAACACCTGATCTTGAACCTTATTGCTGTAAGACAAGATGGAAAACCAATGAAAAATCGGATTACCCTCTGCCCTATTAAGGGTCAATGTCCAATGCTCTGACTTTTTAAATTTACTATTAAGCTGACAGGGATATATACATACAGCCAACCGCCACCAGACGTAGACTCTGTAAGCGTACTTGCGACACTATTCCGGCTCATCGCGACATATTTCGGTCTCATCGACTGATGTTTCGGATTACTTTCATTCCAACATAAATTAGTCTACTTATATACTTTTCTTTTTTTGGGGTCATTTGTTTTTTTTTCTAGGTTTTTTATTTATTTTAGTATTAATCGTTGGAATTTTTTTCTTATTTTGGTTATTTTTTAATCTTTGTTTGTTTTTGTCTTATTTGTTTAATTTTTGCATTTTTGTTTTATTTTATCTTCTTTTGGATTTTTTGTTTTTTTTTTCTTATACTTTTGTGGTTTTTGCTATTATTTTGCACTTCTCGTATATTTTTTAGTTATGACGGCCTGTTTAGCCTAATTGGTAGTGACACTGCCTCCGAAGCTGGAGGTCCCGGGTTTGAATCCCGGCCAGGGTATTATTTGTGCATTTAGCACGGATGTTTGTTGTTGTTGTGTATTTATCTATATAAGTATGTATATCGTTGTGTAGTACCCATAGTACAAGCTTTGCGTACTTTGGAACTAGATCGATTTGTGTAGGATTGTCAACCAATATTTATTTATTATTTATTTCGTGTTATTTCTATTTTTCTGCTTTTGTTGTTTCATTTTAGTGTTTGTTATTTTTTTATCGTGCGTTTGTTTTCTTTTTTTTATAACAAACTTATTTACTTGATGTTAGATGAAATCACTACTCGTATACAATCCTCGGCCGGAACAGGGATTGAAGGACTCGTTTTATCCAATCTCCCACTCGTTTTATCTTTATCCCAAACTTATTTCACGGCCTCTGCAGTAATGTACTATTTTTTTATATTGCCATTGACAGTCATTTGCTATCAAAGATTAACTATGAAGAAAAATTGAGACGCGCAGCATACTAGCTTAACTCGGTGTCTCTAAATTATCGGTCCATTGCGTATTACCTGTTGTCTGCTGCTCTTATTATGCCGCCTTTATAATGGTGCTACCTGTATTGATCTTGTATTTTGTAACTGTCCATTTTTTGCTTAATCGAAGTATTATCTCCTTTCATCTATGCACTAACAGTATACGAGCTAGAGCGAATTATTCGCACGCACGGCCTGACAACTTTGTTTCTGGCTGCTATAATCGAGCCCGATATAAATGGAGATTTATTCTTCTAGCGTCAACAAAAGTTCAATTGAAAGGGTTTTTCCGGTTATTTGATACCAGTGAACTCTTTATAAAATGAAGTGTCAAACCAACTATAAAATTTAACTAAAGCCAAGCTTAAAGTTGGAGTGAAGACAGAGATGTCATCGCCTCGGCCCAGAGATATATATATCTAAATATATAAAAGAAGAAACTGACTGACTGACTGACTGACTGACTGACTGACTGACATATCAACGCACAGCCCAAACCGCTGGTCTTAGAGATTCCAAATTTGGCACGTAGGTTCCTTATAAGGTCTAGGGGTGCACTAAGAAAGGATTTTTCAAAATTCAACCCCTAAGGGGGTGAAATGGGGGTCCGAAGTTTGTATGGGGAAACAAGATTAGTTGGACTATTTTATTCGAAACTTCACAGGAGTATTTCTAACGATAAATGAGTAAATACGTGTTTCAGGTTTTTTTAGAAATCAACCCCTAAAAGAGGGAAAGGTGCTGACAAATTCTGAAAATCGACATGGGTATTGTTTTTATGATATACCGGGTCGCTGATAACGAAAACAACAATGGTTTTAAAATCTCACGTGGAGGACGTGAAAAACCATCCCCCCTGTTGGGGTGCGAGGGGGATGAAATGTCTAAATATTAATATTGGTGTCGTTTTTATGGTTTTTTGGGACGTTAATTACGAAAATGGCATCGGTTTTGTAATTTAATACTGTGGACATGAAAACTTTTGGAAAATTGTGCCAAATTTCAAGAAATAACTGACTGACTGAGAGACTGACATATCACCGCACAGCGCAAACTGGTGGTTCTAGAGATTCCAAATTTAGTATGTAGGTTCCATATAAGGTCTTGAGGTGCATTAAGAAAGGATTTTTCAAAATTCAACCCCTAAGGGGGTGAAATGGGGGTCCGAAGTTTGTATGGGGAATCAAGATTAGTTGGATTATTTTATTCGAAACTTCACAAGAGTATTTCTAACGATAAATGAGTAAACATGTGTTTCAGGTTTTTTGAGAAATCTACCCCTAAAAGGACGAAATCTGGTGACAAATTCTGAAAATCGATATGGGTGTTGTTTCTATGGTTTATCGGGTCGCTGATTACGAAAACAACAATGATTTTAAAATCCCACATGGAGGACGTGAAATATCATCCCCTCTGTTGGGGTCCGAGGGGGTTGGAATGTCTAAATATCAATATGGGTGTGATTTTTATGATTTTGATTTTGAAATTTAATATTGCGGGCAGGAAAACTTAAAAGTATGTGCCAAATTACAAGAAGAAACTGACTAACTGAGTGAGTGACATATCAACGCACAGCCCAGACTGCTGGTTCGAGAGATACCAAATTTGGCATGTAAGTTCCTTATAAGGTCTAAAGGTGCATGAAGTGCCGTGAGTTCCGGATATGAAGATACGACCTTTTTTGATTCAATGTATTGTAAATGGTTTTATTAATCAGTGCCGTCCGATACGATTTCGACATAAATCGATATTTGAGCGTCCGAGAGGACTCTTAATAGGAATCCGAGGTACCTAAACTTTGAACAAAGTAACGGCCATATTGAATTTCTTCATTTCCGTCCCGATTTCGTTCAAAATTGATATCTGAGCGCCCGAGAGGTCTATTAATAAGAATCTGAGGTAAAATTTGGAAAAAGTGGCAGCCATATTGATTTTCTTCATTTTCATTCCGATTTCGTTCAAAATCGATATCTGAGTGTCCGAGAGGTCTCGTAATATGAATCCGAGGTATAATTTAGAAAAAGTGGCGGCCATATTCATTTTTAATTCCCGTCCCGATTTCGTTCAAAATCGATATCTGAGCGTCCGAGAGGTTCCCTAATACGAATTTGAGGTAAAATTTGAAAAAAGTGGCGGCCATATTGATTTTCTTATTTTCGTCCCGATTTCGTTCAAAATCGATATCTGAGTGTCCGAGAGGTCTCTTAATACGAATCCGAGCTAAAATTTGTGAAAGTGGCGGCCATATTGATTTTCTTTTTTTTCGTCCCGATTTCGTTCAAAATCGATATCTGAGCATCCGAGAGGTCTCTTAATACAAATCTGAGGTAAAATTTGGCACTCCATTCATACCTGTATGCAAAAAAGTTTAATGTTACTATATAGGCGTGTGGGGTATCTATGGATTTGCTTTTAAAAACGACATAGAGGTTTCGATATTTTTTTCCATTTAAATCAACCTTCAATTTTTTTTTATCGTATGGCATTTATTTACGATTCGTGAGATTTTCGAGAAGACTAGTACGGTTGCCAGTTTTTGTTAAAGTTTTGGCACCACCCAGGGGACCTGTGTAGGGTAACGGTGGGTACTCCCTACGGACGCGGTGCAACTTCGACCCCCCTTTGTCAAGTGAGTGGGCAACTTGACTGTTAGAAGTTCGCAAGCCGCTCGAAGGCCTCTAACTTGGCTTAACGATTGCAGCCGGGATCAACGGCTTAGCGTGCCTTCCAAAGCACGAGAGTCAATTATTAACCACTCACAGCGGTCACCCATCCAAGAACTGACCTGCGCCCACATTGCTTAACCTCGCACGCTGTAACATAACACAGCTAGCTGGTCATGTCACTTTCATATTAAAATAATATCCCAAGGGACAGCTGATTACATTTATATTATTATTTAAAAATCATTATTAATTTATAAGGCATAATTGAGAGACTTGGCAGGGACACTACCGTGCCCTTATGTGGTTTTAAGGTCAATCTACATATCTAAACAAAGTTTACCTAAAGGAAAAGCATTTTATAAAGAAACATTTAATAACAGAATTCATACGAAATAAATGGTTAAAAAGAAGGGAAATAGAAAGTAGTACGAACATTACGTCTGGATACCTTTATTTATACCAGCTTAATCTATAACATAATATAAATACCACACTAGAAATAAATCTTTTACCTAATTTTACGTTATTACTTACTTCGCATCAAGCTAAGACAAAACACTCGGTAAACGAATTTCAACTTTATCCTTAAAGGCCTAAGACTTATTTCTTTCTTTATTACTTGCCTCCCTTCAAGTAAAGATAAAGAACTTGTCGGGTGTCATACGATTTTCAACCTTATTAGTATGGGCATAAGGTGCATCTACTCGTAAGAATAGGGCGTTACAATCTCTAATGACGGAAGGAGTGGGCGTGGCGCAATCCACCAATAGGAAAATGTCCAAGGTGTCCAAGATGTCCACAGTGTCCACAATGTCCAAAGTGTCCACAATGTCCACAGTGTCCAAGGTGTCCACAGTGTCCAAGATGTCCACAGTGTCCAGGGTCGGATAGTATAAAAGGCGGAATTAGGGCGGGACGCAAGGCAGTTGAGTTTGGTCGGTCGGACTGTCAGTATCTCTGGCATTGCGTTATCAGTGTATTTTCGTGTTACTTACGGGAGTGTTCCTATTCATTAAGGTCGAAATTCCCGTGCGGTGCGGAAGCTCTGCCCGGTGGAGAATCTCTCCTTGTTTTTAATTTATTTACTTACTATTTCTTTTATGTGGTTGTGATTATTTATATAAGCCGGGCAGATCGCTGTCCATGTTTGCGGTATACTTGCGCGGGGGTGCACGGTGTCGAGCCCTGTTTTGCCCTGGAGTAACAGAGGAGTACCAGATTGGAGGTATCGTCTGGCGTCATCACTTTGCCAGCGTGGATGGCGCGTCTGGGCCCTTCCATGCCCGATGCCGGTTGCTGAGTGGAGGTGAGAGCGGCCATGGTTTGGGTTGGCGCGAGGGTGTGTGCTCCGCTCGCAGAGGTTCGCAATATTTGAGGTATGGTCTTGATGTATTTATGTATCTTTTATTTTCACCTTAAATGCCCTTGGGTTGTGCAGGGAATGCATTTATACAGGCTGATAGTTTTTGCAATCCTCAGTTTAGCAGACTGAACTTTTATAGTTTAGAGTAGGGAAAACACATACTTATTTGAAGCTAAAATCCAGAATTGGTATTAATTTCAAATAAGCAGATTAGGGCAATATTTAGGGTAGAGTTTGGATTAATTTCACACACTAAAAAGCTTGGGTAATGGGTTTCTAGCAGGTTATTCTAGAACTTATATTCTAGGGCTATTTAGGTGACCTAAATATGGGAAACAAGTTTATAGGGTGATTTAGGGAACAAATATGTATGGGAGTAGTAGTGGTAGGGTACATGTGTGTAGTATTCCTCTGATTTGGTATTCTAGGTTACAGTTGTGAAGACTTAGGTCTTAGGCATTTAGGTAGTCTAAATGTAGGTATCAGAATAAGACTACCAGTTGTAGGGTGTTTTAGGGATAGATAGTTACAATATCAGCTAAGATCTTAGGTATTAGAGGTCTAGGTTTCTGGTATCAAGGGTGGGAAGTGCTGAGTCTTCTTTTATTTATAACTAAAGGCATTCATAATAAATTATAGATAGGAAACCAATTTATTCTGGAATATGGAATAAATTGATTTAGGACCTAATGGTGAGGCGGAGCAATCCATTAGTTGTTAGTTACTGTAGTTAGTAGATGAAAGCTCGTATCAGTAACTAACCAGTAACAGTTCGCTTCTTCACAATCAGACTCAGAACTTCTGACCTTCATATATCAGAATTGGTAGTGTTAGAGCTTACTGGCTGTTAGGGACCCCTAGGGTTCAGAGGTTTTAGCACCTCCAAGTGAAATGGTTAGTTAGAGATGATTCGCAATCATCTATAAGACTTGACTAATGAGCTTATTCTCATTAGGGAGTCTAGATCGTTTTAGCTTAGCATAGAGGTCATACCCCATCCTACCGGTCCAGTAGCACGGTATGGAAGCCAGAGGTCGCTCCATACAACAATAAGCAATCAAAATTATTCTTAGCTAGCTAGGATATCAAGTAACAGAGTTCTATGTATTAGGGAATAATTAGGAAATAATTTTGATTTTAGGGAAACTGAGTGGCTTTTAAGGAAAATTTTGCCTTTCTTTAAAAACCCAATGGCTACTGACACCGGCAAGAGACCAGGATAGGTTAAGGATGGGGTTAAATTACCACAAACAATAATTATTTATCATATTTTGAACTCTATGAACTTCGGAATAGCGAAAGTCCAATAATTAGTTTTCCCTGTAGCAAATAAAGTTCTATGAGTAGGAAGGTTAGTATTACTAACGATTATGAGTAGCTAGGCTAAATAGGCTTCATTTTAGGTAGGTCTAGGTAAGTTAGGTAGTTGAGGAGTCCAAGGGTTTGACAAGTAATCACATTAAAGATCATGGGTTCTTACGGTTCACAACACTACGGGGTCCTACCACAGACGATCACATTGGCCAAATCTACGTTAAACCTTAGCTTATCTTAGGAAATAAAGACACCAAACGTTCATTTATTAGGTGTAGGGTACTAGTACTAGATCTAAGGGGGTTTCGAGACATATATTACAGCTAGGCGCGCTCCATGAGATTAGGCGGGAGGTAGTACATTTTAGCGACGAAGACGAGACGGTGGGGAATGCATTAGTTCCCGTGACCGTGGATATTAGGTTAGGAGTCTTGTCGTATTACAACACCGCACGCGGTAGGTGGGTGCCGTTGGGCCACGAGCGCTCTAAATTCGATGTAGTCCGATTTGTCCTACGATTTTGTTCACATCGTAGGACAAACCGGACAAAAAAATCCGTTTTCTCCTACGATTCTTGATAGTGTGTGCCAAATTGCAATTCAATAGGTCTAGTAAAAGCAACTTGGTTGTTACAGACGGACTGACAGTAAGGAGGGCGAATAGAAGTGAGGCCAAATTTTCTTTTTGAATGCTCCAATGGTAACTGGCAAAACCTAGGTACCTAATAAATTTAATTGTAGGAAAAATAAATGTTACACATGATATTGAATTAGCCGTATTTCTGTACTTCAAAGGACCAGAGTTGCGCGCTGCTTGGTCGTTTACAGACCTTTTGGTGTTACTGTAGTACACAGATACTTTTACTAAGGGCCATTTAAGACATGCTTTTATTTCATCGGCCCTTTCCCCTTCGGCCTCTCGGAAATGTATGATAATAGTTTTCGATCCTTATTTTTGCCAAAATCAAATGAAATTCAACAGTTTGCCGGTTCTCAGGAAATTTATTAAAAAGTACAATGCTCATATTATAGACATTTCGTGTATACATGTCTTTGTGGCAGCGCGGTTTGTACAATAGAGACATAATGTGTGGTCTTGTTTGTCTCTGGATGACTTCGCTTCGTCTACTGAAGTACTCTTGATGAGAGTCAACAATGACACATACCTCTCGAATGTACAAACATGGCAATGGTATTATGTGAAACTTTCTAAAAAGTGGAATACAGCTTTCATCCATCTTAACATTACTTATTGCCCTTATACACTTTTTCTGTATTTTAAACACTATCCAGCTCGATAGAGTTACCCTATAGTATTATATTAGACCATAAGCAGGTACTGACGACATATATCCGTGGTAAGCTGTTAGTGCAGCTTCTTTGGATACCGTAACTCTCAATCTCTTAAGTGTGAACACAAAACGGTTTAATCTATTACAAATTTGTTCAATTTGATCTTTCCAATTGAGGTGTTCGTCAATTATTATGCCTAGAAATTTTATTGAATTTACTTCATCTAAAATGTCATTTTTATATTCAATTTGGATTGGTATTGGATTCGAATTATTTGATTTAAATTGTATGAACTTAGTCTTATTAATTAATATTAATATTATTCAATTTCATCCATTCTATAATGTCCATTAGCGCTGTATTAATATCTGATTAGAAAGTAACCCTGTTTTCACATTTTACCACAAGTGTTGTGTCGTCAGCAAACATTATACTTTTCTGTGCGGTGGCTTTGGGTCAGTCATTCACATAAATTAGAAATAGAAGGGGCCCCAAAATACTTCCTTGCGGTACTCCATGACTACAAGCTCTAATTTCTGATCTGAAAGTTTGCTTCAATACTGATTTACTTGAATCACCGGCTGAGATTAACTTAATTTCTACACATTGCATTCTATCGACCAAATAACTTTCTATCCATTTTAACATCCCATAAACTTCAAGTTTGTAAAGTAGCTTACTGTGGTTGACAAAATCGACCGCTTTCGACATGTCCAGAAATACTAACACTAAAGGAGTTCTGTCATTGATACTCTTGTTACAGTCCTTACAAAGTCAAAACAAGCAAGTGTGGTTGAGCGTCTATTTCGAAAGCCATATTGCTCAGAACAGAGTGTGTTATGTTTTACCAGAAAGTTTTGTATCCCTTTGTACATTGCCTTTTCAAATATTTTAGACTAGCTGTTGCCCGCGACTTCGTCCGCGCCTTCGCTCCTATTAGTCGCAGCGTGATGTTATATAGCCTAAAGCCTTCCTCGATAAATGGACTATCGAACACAAAGAGATTTTTTTAATTCGAACCAGTAGTTCCTGAGATTAGCGCGTTCGAACAAACAAACAAACTCTTCAGCTTTATAACATTAGTATAAATTTAAAGTGTAACCCGGCTAGCCGGCGGGTGTGTAATTAAAACTAACTTTAAATATGTACAGTAAAATATAATAAAAATAAAAATATATACAAACAAACTGGCATCAACTTGGTGAGAGAGTGGGACGCCATCCCGCTAAATGAGCGTTGGAGGGAGTATCATAGGCCGATCATCGAGAAATCGGGGTAACCCGCTTAACTGATTGGAGTGATTTTTGTAATTTTTATTATATAATGTAATTTAATTTTAATTTGTATTTATTTAATTATTTATAATAATATTCATCATGAATTTAAGAGTAAAACTCTTGTCGGTGTATCTGACGAAGTATGCAGTTCTCTCCACCTTATCCTATCCAGAGCCAATTCCTTGGTTTCCTTATACGACACGACTTCTATTTTCTCTTTTATTTGTTTCATGTAGCTTATTCTCGGTCTTCCTCTTCCCCTCTTGCCTACTACTTTCCCCTTGTAATGATATTTCCCTTATAATAATATTAGTAATGGCAAATATGGACTTGTTCTGGAATAAATTATTTTCATTTAATTTTTTCATTATGTATGGAAGGTGGACCAAAAACCAACAGAGCCAAGAGTTATGTTATTAAATAGGTATTTACGTGTACTTAATTTCATTCTCGCTCGTGTAGGTATATGTCTATTCGTGAACGAGACCTTACTAGACTAGATATACATACTTCTAAAGATAAACTCACAGAAAACATCCAAGACTCAAGTACAAACTCGTACTGTACCTACTCATGCTCCTCACACACATATATGTGTTCTAAACAAGATTTGAACCAAGTACCTTTAATTTCGCATCATTTAATTAGCAACTAGGCTAAACTGGTGGTCGCTGTTGCCAATCCATACGCATATAGCTGGCGCTATGCCATGTTCCACAGCTGCTGCAACTTACCAATAAGCACTATGTACAAAACTAAGTTACATAATTATGCTATTTATCATACATAGCATAGCGTACTCTTTAACTCTCCCAAAATGTATTCTGCTTCTGAGTTCCTTTTTAGGGTTCCGTACCCAAAGGGTAAAAGCCCTATTACTAAGACTTCGCTATCCGTTCGTCCGTCCGTCTGTCACAAGACTTCATCTCAAGAACCGTAATAGCTAGACAGTTGAAATTTTCACAGATTGTGTATTTCTGTTGCCGCTATAACAAAAAATACTAAAAACAAAATAATAATAATAATTAAGGGGGGCTCCCATACAAAAAACGTGATATTTTAGCCCTTTTTCATGGCTACCACTCGCCGAGCTAGATCTCAAGAACCGTAATAGCTAGACAGTTGAAATTTGCACAGATTATGTATTTTTATTGTGGCTACAACAACAAATACTAAAATCAAAATAATAATAATAATTAAGGGGGCTCCCATACAACAGAGTAGTTGTTGGCGGTTTTTTCTGGTACGGAACCCTTCGTGCGCGAGTCCGACTCGCACTTGGCCGGTTTTTTAGGACCCGTTTGCTGTCGTCGGTCATGGTCGTCTTAGGTCACGCGTTGTGTGACGCAGCATGTAACATATACAATCATCCTCTAAAATATTTGTACTCTTCAGGGTGCTCAAAATATCTGAGCATGCATTCTAATGACAATAAATTATAGTTTCACTAGTGAAATACTTTTTGAAGTCGGGTGAGTAGTTCCCGAGACCCGAGATGGATTTGGATAGAATATAAGTTATACAAGGGAAAAACATAATGAGCGTAAAAAATAAGACGCCTTTAAAGCTGTTCATCATTGCATACACATGTGAGCCTTAAACAAACTCAAGATAAATAAATACCCCAGTACTCGACACTAACCCAAAATGATGTTTTCAATTTTTTATCATGTAAGTATAGATGGACAATAGGTGTCATTCATTGGGATAGTATAAACCTTGGTTTTGCATCGTGTCGGGTTCAGTCGTTTTTGAAAAGTGCTTTTCTAGCAGTTCTTTGCAGGATAATTTTATTTTGTTTATTTACTTAACTCAAAATATAAAATTGCAGTAGGCATACACATTTTGTTCGCCAAACTGTACATACAGTTTGTTGACGAGTATTGCTCTGTCTCACACATTTGAAACTTATACTTACTTATTTGTTATACCTAGATTCTTCCAAATGAGTTAAAAGCACAGATCAAAGAATACTAGTACAGATACCCAATCCCATAGAGAAAAAGCGTGCCTTCCTAAGGTAGGCTATTCGGTAGGCAATTTTTATTTCCATAGTTCCAACACTAGATGCAGTAACTGGGTTAACACGACTGTGACGCTGTCGCCGTGGCTAGTAGTTTAGTAATGTATTAAGATGTCACTAGATGGCGTGACTTCTCTGGCAGCGAGTGGAGACGCGCGACGTCCAGGGGTTCTTTAAGGTTGTGTTTATTCAAAACGAATAATATACCTAAAGCATTCATTCGGTTTATTCCTTCATCGTTGTGCGATTCCAAATGTTTAATACCTACTTATATAACACGTTTATTTCTTGTATTGGCATTGATACGAGTATGTTCCCTGATCACATTAGGCGATTTTCATAATTCTTTTTTTGTATCAAAGTAGGTACCCTCAACGGGGTTCCATATAAATTTGGTGAAGGTCTGACGATGGGATCTAGGAGGAATCGAGGGAACTCCTCGAATTGATTTGATACGCTTATGCCGATTTCGGTATTTTCTGTAATTAATCAAGCATTGCCTCTCTGAAACCTCAACTTTGGTGAAGCGGAACTAGTGATGATGACCACAGATGACACTTATGGAACTGCTCAATGATCTAGGCATTTCACAGATTACGATAAAATTTCGTTGACGTAGCCACTAATTCTCGTCAAAATACACATTTTAAAGTGGAACTTATGATGAGTAACTGAACGTCAGTATGGGTTCCCTGAGGAATCGACGGAACTCCTCAAATATCATCGGCCCATATAAAGTGACTTGGTTGGGATCTGTAGTAACCACCTCCTTTGCTATCGGAAACCAGTACAGGTGGTGAAGTGGGAAGAATATGCAAAGTACAAAATTGGAGTCAGGTTTTTTTGGGTATAAATTATTAATTGTTTTAGAAATTGTATAAATATATTAACCTTTTAACCGACTTCAATAGAAGAAAGTAGGTTCTCAGTTCGTCTCATTTTTTTTATGTATGTCATAGTTATGCGTGTGTAAGTTCTAAAACTTTCAGTTACGTAACCGGGTTGGCCATACTTGTATGCGTAAGCTCGGGAGCGCTCGCCTCTCCTGAGTCATTGGTAGCCTTACAGTTTGTTATATATTGACGTTAGCGTGTTTTTAGTTTCTGAAACTTTTTGATACGAAACCGGGTTGAGTATACTTGTATACGTAAGCTCGGGAGCGCTTGCCTCTCCTAAGTCACTGGTTGCCTTACAGTTCGTTATATATTGATGGCGGCGTATTTTTAGGTTCTAAAACTTTTGGTTACGAAACCGGGTTCGCCATACTTGTATGCGTAAGCTCGGGAGCGCTCGCCTCTACTGAGTCACTGATTGCCTTACAGTTCATTATTATATTGATGGCGGCGTATTTATTTAGGTTTTAAAACTTTTAGTTACGAAACCGTGTTCGCCATACTTGTATGCGTAATCTCGGGAGCGCTCGCCTCTCCTGAGTCACTGGTTGCCTTACAGTTGGTTATATATTGACGGCAGCGTGTTTTTAGGTTCTGAAACTTTTAGCTACGAAACCGGGTTTACATACTTGTATGCGTAAGCTCGGGAGCGCTCGCCTCTCCTGAGTCACTGGTTGCCTTACAGTTGGTTATATTTTGACGGCAGCGTGTTTTTAGGTTCTGAAACTTTTAGATACAAAACCTGGTTTACATACTTGTATGCGTAAGCTCGGGAGCGCTTGCCTCTCCTGAGTCACTAGTTGCCTTACAGTTCGTTATGTATCGATGCCGGCGTATTTTTAGGTTCTAAAACTTTTGTTTACGAAACCGGGTTCGCCATACTTGTATTCGTAAGGTCGGGAGCGCTCGCCTCTCCTGAGTCACAGGTTGCCTTACAGTTCGTTATGTGTTAATGGCGGCGTATTTTTAGGTTCTAAAACTTTTGTTTACGACACCGGGTTCGCCATACTTGTATGCGTAATTCGGGAGCGCTCGCCTCTCCTGAGTCACTGGTCGCCTTACAGTTCATTATATATTGATGGCGGCGTATTTTTAGGTTCTAAAACTTTTAGTTACAAAACCGGGTTCACCATACTTTCATGCGTAAGCTCGGGAGCGCTCGTCTCTCCTGAGTCACTGATTAATGCCTTACATATGTTGTCGTTAGGTATATGTTGACGTTAGCGTGTTTTTAGTGTCTGAAACTTTTTGATACAAAACCGGGTTAAGTATACTTGTATGCGTAAGCTCGGGAGCGCTTGCCTCTCCTGAGTCACTGGTTGCCTTACAGTTTGTTATATATTAATGGCGACGTATTTTTTAGGTTCTAAAACTGTTGGTTACAAAACTGGATTCGCCATACTTGTATGCGTAAGCTCGGGAGCGCTCGCCTCTCCTGAGTCACTGGTTGCCTTACAGTTCGTTATATATTGATGGCGGCGTATTTTTTTAGGTTTTAAACTTTTGGTTATGAAACTTGGTTCGCCATACTTGTATGCGTAAGCTCGGGAGCGCTCGCCTCTCCTGAGTCACTGGTTGCCTTACAGTTTGTTCTATATTAATGGTGGCGAATTTTTGGGTTATAAAACTTTTGGTTGCAAAAACGGGTTCACTATACTTGTATGCGTAATCTCGGGAGCGCTCGCCTGTCCTGAGTCACTGGTTGCCTTACAGTAGGTTATATATTGAGGGCAGCGTGTTTTTAGGTTCTGAAACTTTTAGATACGAAACCGGGTTGATTATACTTGTATGCGTAACCTCGGGACCGCTCGCCTGTCCTGAGTCACTGGTTGCCTGACAGCTGATTATATATTGACAGCAGCGTGTTTTTAGGTTCTGAAACTTTTAAATACGAAACCGGGTTCATCATACTTGTATGCGTAAGCTCGGGAGCGCTCGCTTCTCCTGAGTCACTATTTGCTTTACAGTTCGATATTTAATCGTAGTACTACGTGTTTAAAACTTTTACTTACGGAAGGCGGTTGGCTTTACAATAAAACTAATTTTGAGGCATTGGAATGCGCCTCCCTTCAATAGTTTTTTGTAGTGTGTTAATGCAGTTTCTTTCGTAGACTTATATTCGTTTGTCTTAGTACAAATCGTTTGCTGAAGTGCTACTAGGTACTACTAAACTGGCAAGATTTCACTCCTTTACGTTAGTAGGTAAATGAGACTTAATCGCGACCATTAAAATTTACTTACCTTTTTGAGAATCACCCGGCGTTTCGGATGTGTCACTTCAAGCTTGGTTACGAACGTGACTCGCGTGAGCGGATATCAACATCTAGCCGCACGGGTTTTATTTTATGCCCATTCCAGTCAGCTCTCGATTAAGAATGTTGTGTTGTGACACATCCGAAACGTCGGGTAAACCTAAAAAAAGGTGAATATATTTAATTACAATCCATTAATTCCGTCTACTTATAATAAATAATCTTCAAAAGCCACGTCGTCATGCGTAGATTTTCTGCCAGGGTCCGAAGTCAGTGCTAAGTCGTCGTAAGTGCTGTATTCGTCCGAATCCGTACACATAAACAGTCGCGAATGATGAAGAACACAAATCACAATATCCATTTAGAAGGCCTGGTCGTCGTTATTAGAAACAAGACTAATCAAATAAAAATCAAAAAAATCCGGCCAAGTGCGTGTCGGACCATGCACAAAGAAGGGTTCCTTACCGACACCTCTCATAATCTACATTTAAAACCACTATACAATACATTTAATAAACAAGACTAATTAATTAAAAAAACTAAAAAACCTGACTGCGCCCCTTTGTAATTTGGCGCCAAAAATCCGCCGTTTTGTTTTTATTTTTATATAAGTACACAGTGTCACTCTCACAGTAAATACGAATCTAACGACACCTCTTAAGCTAAAATCCCTCGAGCCGTTTAGGCCCCTGAGCGTGCCAAACAATTATGCATACATACATACTCTCGAAAAACATAACCCTCCTTCTGGCGCTGTCGGGTAAAAAAGGTCGTATCTTCATAGGAAACTTACGGCACTTACGCTCTTTTGTTTTGGCGAGACAGTTTTTCATCAATAACTCAAAAAGCATTAAACCTATTTTACTCAAACTAAAAATCGTTAAAAGGATTTATTAATGTACAACATCCTGATTCTTTCACAATTTTAAACTTCATTTTTTGAAAATTAGAGGGGGACACACATTTTACGACTTTGACAGCTAATATCTCACCAACAGTTGACTTAAATGGAAAAGTTATCTAGAAACCTCTATGTCATTTTTGAAGGCCTATCCTTAGACACCCTACACGCCTATGTGCATTGGAAAAAAAATACTCCCCTATTACATGCATGGGTTGCCCCCCTAGTTTAATATTTATTTTTTATAATTTAACATCATATTTCTATAGCGGTTCATAACCATACACCTTCACACACACAATTTCATAATTGTAGTGGTCATAGTCTCCGAGTAAATCGGCTGTGACATACGGACGGACGGACGGACAGACATGACGAATCTTTAAGGATTCCATTTTAAATCCTAAAACCCGTTTGCGTTTCAGTGTAATTTACAATTTGGCGCCAAAAATCCGCTATTTTTTTTTGATATATCTAGTGTCACTCTCCCAGTAAATACTAATCTAACGGCACCTTTCAAGCTAAAATAAGCCATTAAGCTGTTCAGGCTGCAGAGCGTGCCAACAATTATACATACATACGTCATAAATACATACATTTATACGTACATACTCTCCAAAAAACATAACCATCCTTCTGGCGCAGTCGAGTAAAAAACTAAAAAAGCGCTTATAACTTATTTGGAATCCAACGAAACGAAGCTACACGCAAAACTACGCATCAATGTTTGTACACAAACCGTCTGTGAGGTTTGTTACTTCCATTGCATTATTAAAGATAATACGTTGTTCGTTACGTTACTTATTTGAGCTTAGATTTTAATACTTACACGAAGACAAAACGGTGTTATGTGTTTTATGTTTTGGAACACATTATTTTACCTAATACTCTATTTAATACTTATAATATACAAGTAATATTTTTGAGACCATATTACACATCACATAAGAACATTCAAAAACGAAGCGCGTAAGCGCGTAGGCCATACATTACATAAGGCCGGTCGCCGAGCAGTGAATATCGAACGCTGAACGACCTTGACCGTTGCATCTACAACCAGTGCAGTGGTCAACAACATTTTTATATTGTGTTCAATGAATTATGGCAAGGATGTGTAATTAATTCAAAATAATATCTATTACATTTAAAGAGGGCATTTTACTTGTTTCCGTTGAATTTTATTGTTCTCATTGCCATTCTAACTAATTAAGGTACCTATTGGCTATGTGCGGAGTAGGTGGTGGAGGTAAGCTAGTCGATCGCAGCGCACACCATTGCAGAAATGTGTTCTTACCTGGGACATCTGTCAAATTTACTTTCACGATTTCTATTGGTTTCTTAACGGTTTCCTACGATTCGTTTCGGTTGTATTTATTTATTTATTTTCTTATTTATTTCAGTAAAATTTCCAGTAAGGGGTCTTTCTCGTTTACTAAAATAAATATAGCCAATATGTATATACGGTGAAGAACCAAACACAATAAAAAACTTAATTACGTCAAAAAAATTGGAAAGGTAGGTAATTTTTCAATTAACAATTTAAAGATTTCTAGACATTTTAATAAATATATATAGGTAAAGTGGAAGAAATAAAACGCTAAGATTACTAGATTATCACGTATTATATGGATTATACAAAATTTCACTTAAATGAGACATTTTCCGTTTCTTCCGTGGTGACACAAACACCTTGAAGGGGCGTGAGGCACTTGGGGTAGAAGGAGTCGGTTCCATGTTTTTAATAACACCAGCTTTAAAGAACAAAAATTTAACAACGCAAATAAACTCAACGAATAGTAACAAAAAAGATAACAAACACAACAAACGTAACTTAAACAGCGATTTAACAAGTAACGAGTCCGAGAACTATGTGCCCACAAACTCATCCCACTATAGAATACCGCTTTAAAATATTACAGCTTATGATCATGGGACCAATAACATTGCAAGCAAAATAACACGTGCGTAAGATCCCGTCCGTATACCTGCGAACCTAAGGTTTACAATCTCTGCAGCTGGCAATCAAGGTTATCGTCGGTCGTCGTGCGAGCGTGAGGGCACTATTACTGTGCGCGTGTGACAGAGACAAATAGACATAGCGCTGTTATAGCACCATCTAGTGACAAAACTTAATAATACGTGGCAAGCTTGGAAGCTCACACGTAAGGCATCAATTTTATTGTATTTAGTAAAATTCAAAATTTAGTATCTATTTCATGTGTAGAATAATGTTTGAGACTAAAATATGCTATGTGAATTTATTGGGGTGTAAAAATCATTATTTTCTCAAGATTACGTGAAATATAATTTCAAGTGATACCTGAAGCGCCATCTATGAGATTTTTTTAAGTATTAATTATACGTTGTATGAGATGGGTGGCCATGGTTAAAAGATAAGCACCACGCCACAGCTTCTTCGAGTTTTAAATCCCTTTGCCGTAAAAGGCGCTCTCGTAATTGAATATCGCTGATCCCTCTTATTAACTGGGTTAAAATAAGACTTTCTCGCAAATCCTTAAAATCACAGGTTTTACTTTTTAACCTTAGTCTAGACATGTACTTATCAAAGCTTTCGTTGCCCTGCGTTATCTCAAAGAAGCAATGCCGTTCGTAGTTGACATTTTTTTCTGGGTCGCACCTACTCGCGAACTTTGCAATTAAAATTGAGTAATCACTCTTATCATCCAGCGTAAAATCAAATTCTTCATATAACTCGCGACCATATTTCCCAATTACATGCAAAAATAATGCGCATTTATCTTTGCTTGGCGCCTGGTCACGGCCTGATGCCATTAGATAGAAGTCAAATGCCGTTTTCCATTCGTTCCAATTCGTGGCCATATTGCCATCGCCCGACAATGGCGCCGGCTGTTGTAACGAAATCATTGCGCTGTTCACGGGAGACGTCATATTCGTCGTTACTTATTAGTTCCCGAGCTTCGTATTTAATCACGTTTCACTCTTAAAACACTGCAATCCTTGACAAGCCACACCTGACACCATGAAGTATTTTAGAATGGGGACCAAGTAAGACAACATCTTATCTAAAATGCAACTGTCTATTTATTTCATGTGGGTACACTTTTTATCTCGACGCTTACCCTCACATATAAATATTACTACAAAAGTTCTATTTAGAAATGCTAATTCAAATTCTATTTGTAAGCTTTTGGATTGATCATCGTTTACTTTTGATTAAATTACAGGCAGTACCAGCCAAACATAAAGTCTCTTTAAATAGTGATCTTTGCTACGTGATCGGCGCTCTGAATTGTCCGCATTCCCGCCGCGACCAATCCGGGCAAGTTTTAATTCTTCTTTTTTTCCTCTGGCTTTAGGCGGGTAACATACGGTGCGACGCTTTGGCGCGTCGCTTTGCGACAAATCATGGAAACTTTAGGGCCAAGCCTTACTACTAAAGGATAGGTCTACTGTTTCCCCTGCCTGTCGTAGAAGGCCACTAAAGGCGGTCATGGAGTTGCTTGGCTAGGTACCCTAGAGAAAAGACGGCGATAACGTTCCAGAAAGAGCCCATAAGGACAAGGTGTGAAGCGGGTTCTAGTGTGGTCAACTTGTGATTCTAGAGTCTTTCGAATTACACAGCGTATTGACGGCCGGAGTGGAGTGTTTAGTAGGCAGAAATACCACATAGGTACCAGAGGTCCTTAAACCGTTACTGATTTATCTCCTTCGCATCCTAATCGCTTACCCATGCAATTGGGAGTGAAACAAAAAGCAAAAATAAAATCACCTATTGCGTGTTCGAAAGTCCCATATTATGCCTTGCTACAAGAACTTCATTTTATCTGTATTTTGCTGTGGTATTCAGAAAAAAATGGTTATATGCACATTAACTGGGCGGCGCCACCGTTAACTGCCTTATCTTATGTCGGCCTTAAGCGACTTCGGTCTGCCTTAAGAAAAGCTTAACGCCAAAAGTCCGTTAAGACTATACAGGAGAAGGATCAGTAGGTATAATATAACTTTTGTAACAAATTTACATCGTCACACATACAGTGTCAGAAGTTACGGATTCTTTGTCCCGTTTCCGTTGGATTGTTCTTTAAACATCTTCAAAATTACATACTTGATAAAGTGACCTATGCTGCAAGTAACTGCACCTAATAGAAAAGAAAAAAAATACTGTCGCAAAAAAAAACATACAAACACAGGAGGAATACAACGTAGTTAAAAATTAAAACAAAATCGTTGCGACAATAGGTTCGGGCTCAGTCAGCTGTACAGCGCTAAGTTTCAGCCCGCACCTACTTTACAGCTCAAAAAAGGAAATAAATAGCTAGCTGGAAGGGAGCATCCGCTCACTATGATTGATTTCGATGGTAAAAACCATCGGTTGATGAATATAACATAATAAAAATCTACACACCTTACCATTTTACGTATTAGAGGCAGGTTTCATTTCTTGCACCTAGAAAAATATTGCTTATGCAACGCATCTGATTTTAATTCGATGCGAATTTGGAAATCAGACACACCATTATCACGCGCGCCTGAGCTTCCAGTATCCGATGAAAAAATATTTTCAATTTGTTACTAAGTGCACCCGTCTAAATCTAACAGTATTAGTTACGCATTTCTCCTCCAATCAATTTGTCAGTCTAAAATGGTTATACTGTGTAAAGAGTCTTAAATACTCATACTCAGATTTATCGTTTATCCGTTTAGTCCGTTTTCGCAATTGCGGTTTCACAATTGGCTGTGAAAGAAGAATTATTTTTCACTGTTTTGTAATCAATTACGAAACAGGAATTTATTTGCCGTTTTCGAAAAAAACGGGAAGATTGCGAAGAACATACATACTCATACAAAGGATAGACATTAATCGAGAAATTACCTTTCTTCCGCTAAAACACGTTAATCGCTTGAAGTTTGCTATTAAATTTCACTTGGGCGTCCATCACACAACTAGGAACTTCATCACCCATTTTACACCTGTCGGATAAAAAGTTATCCTATAACAGAGCTTTTTTAACATTTATAATATTTAGAGTGTGACAAAGGTAAAGACAGAATGTAGAACTATTTAGTTGTCTGAGTAAGATTTAAATTAGTTGATATAAAGTATTAAATAAATTATTTCGGTAATTATTATGAAATTTATGAAAGTAAATATTGGGGTTGAGAAATAAAGGTTAATGTGATTAAAACTTTAACTTTAAAAGTGAGAGTATAAAACACTGGCATGGTGGATGATGGGGCAGTCAATCCCAATTGATAGTGAATTGGTAGTGATGACATGATTATGTGAAAGCAAGTGAAAGTGTCTGAGATTGTGAAGTGAAGACTATTTGGAGCAATGAATAATATTATCAAGTGAGAAGGAGTTTTTATTACAGTTGGAAATTATTACACCGGCTATAGCCTGATTAGAAATTATTATAGCAATCAATCAGTCTGGTCTGAGTATAAAGCTCCTATATTTACAGTTTAGTTATCTATACTAATAAAATAAATAAAAAAGAGGAAAGATTTGATTGTTTGTTTGCATTGAATAGGCTCCGAAAATACTGAACCGATTTAAAAAATTCTTTCACTGTTGGGAAGCTACACTATCACCGCAGAGGCGCAGCATAATAGTGTACAGCCAATAATGCGGAGGTATTTGATAATGTTTTGAGCTCGTACCTACTGTTTTTAATCTCACTATGGCTCCATAAACCCTAACTACCCTTAAGTTCAACATTACCAAGAACTATAAACTTGGCAGGTAAATGAGATAATAACGTTCATATTAAACTCCTCTGCAAGGTTATTATCTGCAGTGAATAAAAAGTCTTGAAACTTGGGTGACTTCCTGACTTAGCCGGACGGGTTCTATATAATATATAGTATTTGATTCTTTGACCCGAAACTGTGCTCACAGCTCAGCTATGCAATTTACACCTGACCCTGGTATTTACAAAACATAATAAAATGCTTTTAAAGCTAACCAGTGTATATTTGGCGAGGTGGGTCGATATGTGGTATTGATTGTGTTGTTTGCCGCGAGCTTACTGATGTCGCAGACATTTCCGCACTTGACAGGATATTGTCAGTAATTTGTTTGTGAAATAGTAATATCCTGCGTGTATTCTATAAGTCAGGGAATGATTGGGAATGGTACTCTACGAAATAATAAATTATGACGACAAAATGGCGATGAGGAAAATAAATTAAAATCGGCGTGAGCGGTCAAGTGGCGTGGATGTTGTTTCGTAGGCTGCGGATAGCGGAATGGTATGTCCGCCGCGGCTGCGGCAATCGTCTGATGCCAGTTTAGTGATGGGCAAGACGTAGGCCAGTGATGCGAGAGAGGGGAGAACTGCATTCGTATAACCCCACTTAAATACATCCCGCGCCTGTCAGAAAGCACTCGTTTAAATAGATATATGGGGGCGGAGCAAAAAGCGGTACTATTCGATTGGCAATAGGATGTCTGATTTTCTTTAAAGTCCTTGATTATTTTTCTAATGGTAGAAATGACATTGGCAGTTCATCATAGGTTGTTCGTATGACTTGAACTGTCAAATTTGACGGACTTCGAAATATATTAGTAGTCCGATATGGGGCAAACGCGAGGTGATATCAAATGTTTGTATTCTTATAAAATAATATATAGATGGCCCAACCGAAAAATCTGTTTTTTTTTCTGTTATTGGCGACGGATATTCCTACCATTAGAAAAATAATCTAGGACTTTTCAAATTTTCACACAATCCCTATCGACATTAACAGCTAACAGTTTTTACATCACGTACCGCCCCCGCACCGACAAATGAGAAAGTTGCCTCAGGGTTTAAGTTTTAAGAACTCGTCAGTGGGTAGCCACGTTAACCGAACGATAATCTCTCAAATTATCCTGCTAATAAATTTTCTATGATTTACCAGAATAACTAATGTAAGTTCAATCAGAAGGGGTAAATGATAGCATGAGGCAAAAAAGGAGCGGAGAAGGATGTAGTATAGCCCGCCTCGTTGGCTTTGTTAAACAAGTAATCTTCAAAGCATGAAAATATCGTGGCTATTATGACGATGAGCATTCATTATTTTGCCGACGAAAATCCAGTACTCTTATACAATGGCTAACATGGGGCTCTATGGGGTAGCGCTTTGATGCGTAAATTGGATTAATTTGCTAACGCTATTGTGCGAAAAACAATTTTCCTTGTGCTGTTAATTGGCGGGTTTTTCCCGTTACCTACTTTACAGTTGGGCATGTACAGTCAACATCGAAAATGAGCTTAGTAAAATAAATAAATGTGAATAATAATAATAATTTCCTAGCTGATTTCGGCCTCAGCGACTGCGTATAACAAAATTAGGAATCACCTTTTATACTCGTACACTACTAGAGCGATTTCGTTCTACTCTCTTATGCGCTCTCAGATGGCTAGTTTACCCGATCTTTTTTATAAACGTACGAGCGCATTTTGAGCAGGTCAATACTCCACCGACATAATTGTAACGAATGGCTGCTGGTGGACGAGCCTTGAGCTCATCTTACTTTTCATAAAGCTCGTTACGGCGATCAAACTCAAAAGCATTAGTCGTGCTGCCTTCTCCTCCCACTCAGAAGGCTCTAACTTGAATCGTTTCATGTCTCTTTTCAGAACGTCCTTGTAGCGGAGGTATAACTGACCGCCTATTTTACGTTAAATGTGAATATAACTTTATTAATGAGTGTATAGTAAAAAACAAATACATTCATCACTTTGATAACGTAGCATGTGCCAAAATTATGAAAATTGGCCAAAATAACATGTGTCTGTAGGTGCGAGTGGAAATAAGATAAGCAATGAAAATGTGTAGTCTCGTCTCTAATATAAGAACTGCGTCCAAGAATAACTTGTGGTAAAAAACCGTTTATAACCATTTTAAGTAGGAGCCAAAAGCACGCTGAGGTAAGCTACACCATAGGAACACCATACAAACTAAAGTATGGTATTAAAATAATTTGGCAAATCACTTTCTGCTTAGAGCATAAATGAACAAGAAAGCGTCATTTTCGCGACTGTAAAACTGATAATTTTATTATGATAATGAAATTGTGAAAAACTAAACTGTTGCTCGCTTGTATTAATTAATAGTAAATTAAATTAATAAATTAATTAATAAATATTAGGGGACAATTTTAACACGAATCGAACTAGTCCCATAGTAAGCTCAATAAGGCTTGTGTGTGTTGTGTGTGTGGGTTGGGTACTAGATGACGATATATTTAATAGACATATACTTAAATATATACAAAACATCCAAGTCTCAGGAACAAATGTCTCTGCTCACCACAGAAACAAATGCCCTTACCGGGAATCGAACCCGGGACCTCTAGCTTCGGAGGCAATGACACTACCAACTGGGTTAAACAGGCCGACAAAAAGAAAGAAAGTATTAAAGTAATTCATTAAATATTATGATGTCTTTTCAATTTAATGAAAAGCGAGTCAAAAGTAGATTTGCAAACTACGGCAAACAGTTGATTCCTGAGAATAGAAATCATTCTGTGCAGAATGAAAATAAGGAATAAACGCTATTCTAAGAAGGTGCCGAATAATTGGAAGGAGCATTTTCATTTAAAGCATTGAGATGCAGCGTGCGGCGTGATGCCACAGGCAGCGTACAGAAGGGTCAATATAGCTTGACATTTTGCGTCCTAGTACGATGGCAAAACTTGAAGCCAGAACTTGAAGGAAGAATTACATACGTATAGCTCCTATACGCATGCGCCCGAAACGAACTGAAAAGCTCCCATGCATTTAAATTGAGAACTTGTCTAAACGAGCTGACGGCTTTCCATAAAATACCTCCTTAACTTAGATGGGTAATTGCTTGAAAGTTATAATCATATGATTATCATCATCAAATGATATCTTATCTTATCTTATCAAATAGATTTAGTGAGGCAAACAAAAAAAAGTGATACTACAACAAATATCACTAATGATATATTTCTCTCGGTTACTCTTATTCAATATTGTACATTACTAGATAGGTACCTAGTTAGTTTTAGTGCCAGTACGATTGATGCGAAATGCAGACCGAACTCAACAGTATTCAAATGCAGTTCGCGACGTGACGCAGCGTCAGTGGGAGACCAACTGTATGTATCGTGCATACTTAAGTTCAAAATTGCGAGAGTTAACATTACTTTAAGCTATTTTTAGAATAAACATAATATTCTTGAAAACGGAGACGTATTGTACCTATTATAGATTCGAAAAAAAAAATCACTATCACTACATAGTATAAAACAAAAATGCTTGCCGCTGTCTGTCTGTCCCTATGTTTGCTTGAATCTTTAAAACTACGCAACGGATTTTGATACGGTTACTACTTATTTTGATACGGTTAATAGATAGAGTAATTCAAGAGGATAGTGTATATGCATAATACGTGCACTAGTAGAGAAACACTGATAATTTAAGAGGTTTTTAATATGATGTCGTAAATAAACACATTTTTTTTGCGCTTACATTGCAAACGCTGGCTGAACCCTACGAGATACATGGATCAAAATAATGTACTGCAGTATTGTACACTTTAAGAGGAAACACTACGGACGTTTTTCCATACAAACGTAGCCCCCCGTTTCCTCCTTGGATAATGCGACTAGATCAATCTTTTTTTTTTCAAATAATCTATGGCCACTATTTCTATGCCCCTATGTTTTCCTTTTTTTTATAATTTAATTATTAAAAGAGATATAATCGATCAAAAATCAAATAAATGGCCTGAATTTCCGCGGTGTTCAGACATCCAGCAAACAAATTTGAAGAGATTATATAAAAAAGAAAAACATAGGAATACAGCGAAAACCTTCCTCTAATTATAAATGAAAAAGTAATGAAATCCGTCCAGTTTTGCAAGAGGCAACAGAGGACGTTTATTTGGTCTACTTTTCATTTGTAATTTTTGTCCGAGCTGCAGTTGTCCCTATCGCTCTGTATGGGCATTTGTTTCGGGTATAGCGCGACGGCAATAGATTTTATAAATACCTATTTTTAAATTCTCTTTCCCTTAATGTTTCATCTTAAAAAGGTCTACTAAAAATCCGCAATGGTAATCCGCGTGGTAGTGGATGGTCCAACTCTTAGGGAAAACCCACAATAAGCATTTTTTATTCTTTACTTTTTACGAAAAATAATGGCTTATTTACGAAGCGATTTTAAACAATACAGCATTAATACTTATCTCATTAAGGACAGTCAGCGTCATATATTATGTAGCGGTCAAAGTGGCCAAATAGTTCGGTACACCATATATTTTGTATGGTGTACTGAACTATTTGGCCACATTGACTGCTACGTACTATATGACGCTGACTGTACCTTAAGTACATTGTGCATTTGATATTGATCAATATGGCCCTGTACAGCATGTAATTTAAATTAATATTTTCGAAGATATTACAGATTTAAAATCCAAGGATATAGCGGTTGCGGCGGTACGGGCCGGGTTGTATATAAAGACATTCTGTAGTATATTTAGTATCAGCATTGCACCCGTGCGAAGCCGCGGGTCGCTAGTAATCATATATTCATTGAAATGCTCTATACTCAAATTATTCAAGAAATACTGAATAAAGGTAACCATTTCATCAAATTGCAAACGAGGCAAAACGGAATCAACCCTAATTAGATTCGCTGGACAGGGGTGGCCAAATCAGGTTTATTTAATTTGTGGCGTGGTGGAGTCGACAACATTTTTGTTTAAATCAAAGATTAATATTGGTTCGGTAACTGTTGGGACATTAGTGGTATTTAGAGTCAAAGACAAATTATTTTCGGTCAATTGCCTCTTTGTAAATTGTTTGACGCGACATATCAGTATGTGAACGGATTTCAGTATATGTCTTATTCTTTATTTCATTGTAGACATGTTCATAAAATAGCAAGGTGTTACAATCATAAAACGGTAGGTACATGCCGCCCTGTAAGGGCACACAATTATTAAAGTCCTTAAAACTAAAAACATACATACTAAAAATAATTGCAAACAAAACTATAAATTACTGTACAAAAAAAATATATTTCATGGTAATTACAAATAAATAAATTTCATTCAATTCCCGCTATTTTACTATTTCGTCGGGCCAACTTTCTAAGGGTCTTGTTTTATACTACGACGGTGGCAAACAAGCTTACGGCCTGCCTGATGGTCAGCAGACACCGTAGTCTATGGACACTTGCGACTCCAGAGGAATCACAAGTGCGTTGCCGACCCTTTATTGACTTGGGGATGCGCTGTGTTGAGAGTGAGGGAGCCGCAAATGTCTCCAGCTGTCAAGCTAGAGACATATTATGCATGCCCCTTACTCCCAACACAGCACATCCTCGGGGGCTCTGGCGACCTTACTCACCACCAGGAACACCTACCCACCAGGCCACATACCTATGTACCTAAGGTAAGGTGGAGGTACTTCCCCAATTGGGCTGCTCCAAATTTGAGCGAGATGACGTTTCGCTGTGCCCTACTTCTTCTCCTCTTCCCCTCTTTCGCTTTTCGGGTGGACCGGACCATGTTGTTACGGTTTTTGTCCCCTTTGTATCGCCATGTATAGGTATATGTCACCTTAAATGCCGTAAATCAAAAATCAAAATCAAAATCAAATATTTATTCTGCAAATAGGCCACAACCGAATAAACAAAAAGTATATAAAATTAATTTAATACCTCAGAGATGTATATGGTCTCTGAGTGTCCAAATACGATTAATAACAATTATTTTAAAGTCCTTAGAGATGTAAATGATCTCTAAGCGCTAAAATTAAAATAAGTAAAATTAATATTGTTAGAGATGTAATATTGTTAGGTCTCTAAGCGTCAATAACAATAAAACTAATTCCAGAACAGGATTATGTCTCTCGTCAATCTACATACAATAAAATAACACTAGTATTAAGGTATTTACTATGCCCTTGCAAGCATGAACAGACCGGACTCCACAAACAGCACCCGATCACGAGTATGACGGGTATCTCAGCCAGTAAGAAATTTATATATATTTCCTGTACCGGCATCATAGCAACAAAGGGGAATATTGCCTGCAGTGAAGAGGCAGCTTAAATAGCATCCTGAAGATATTGTTGTATTGGACACGCAACACGTCATAGACGCGCTTTGTGTGTTCATCCATAGACTGCACGTGTACAAAGGCCGCATAGGCTTTGAAACGTGTTAGCTTGATGATCTTTGGTACATTGTGCAAATCTACGGATGCGCATGTTGTCCCTAATTGCTAAGGCTCTTCTCTCCCTTTCAATAACCAGCCTAGCTAGCACGTTAGCTGATACCCTCACGTTTTTTATGACGTTTTAGTACATTTCGGCAATATAACGTAACGGTATAAGTTATCGTGCTAGCTAGGCAGGTCATCATCCAGATCCTCCTTAACTATATAATCTTTTTTTTTTCGTGGAGAAAACCTGCGATCCAGGTACCCAGCCATCGGGGAATGACTGGGCTATGTGGTATTTCTATCTACTAAAAACTCCTCGGTGACCGCCATCATCGCGCTCTAATGTGGAGGACTCCAGGATCTCACTACTGAACGCACTGGAGCCCCCCCTTACACTTACCCTTACTCCTTTTGGCTCTTATCAATTCTTCTCTGGGGTTGATAGTCGGGTGTTGTGGTCACCGCCACGCTCGCACGCCGGTACTCGCAACCCCGGTGACCCCCTTTAGTCGCCTTTTACGACAGGCGGGAGAAACCGTAGACCTATTCTTGTCCGAGTCTACACGGTTGTAAATACATATATGACCTAGATAGTTAAACTTACTGGACACTTTTAAACGGCTTTAAATTGGATTAAACTTATGCACTTAACAAAATGTTTACAATTACACTTAAAATTACACATTGTATTTTTTAGGCATTAGTAATATGTAATTAAGTATGTTAAAATAAGTAACCAAAATTATTATGTTCACAACTGCCGCAACTATAGATATTCCTATGTACAGTCAGCTAACGAAGTGGCCTACCACTTTTCGGCTCTAGGCATTATTCGTAAGTGTACAGTCGGAGTACAAAAAGTTTCGTCGAAATTTATTTGCACGCAAATGAAGGCGTCAAAATATGTTCTTATTCCCTACAATACAATAAAGACTTTTGAATTTTTAAATGCGTAGCTACTTTTGATGCTGACTGTACTTCCCCAGTTGGGCTGCTCCAAATTTGAGCGAGATGACATTTCGCTGTGCCCTAACCTCTTCTAAAAAATAATTATTAAATGAATTCAATTATTCGAAGGTTTTCGTACCTCGACTGTACGTTAAGGTTTAAAATGGTAAACCACTGTATTGGCGGACTGTGCAAAGATCCACTTATGTCTGTTCTACCTTTACCTTTTACCGGAAGGCTATTGTTCTGCTTAATTGTAGTAATTGTTCTTTCGTCGGGTAGTGCAAGAGATGGTACGATTAGGCGCTCTAATGTACCCGTCTCTGGAGTAGACTAAGAGCTAGAGTCATTATAGAAAATTCTAATTGTGTGTTACAGATATTTATTTATTTATTTAAACTGTATTGCACAAATCACATAAGTACAAAGGGCGGACTTGATGCCATGAGGCATTCATTATCTACCAGTCAACGATAGATATTGTCTAAAATCAAATGCTGAAATCATTGTAGAGAATCAAAAAGTCCTGTAATCTGATAAACGATACAACAGACCTAATTTAATAGGACTTGTAGTAAAAAGCGTATTTAAATAAACAATAAAATGAGATTTAATGATTGGGCAACTACTGGAATTCGAAAGAGTAGAGATAACTTATACCAACTTTATGAAAGGAGATCTTGCACCACTGACGAACGCTTCCATCAGTATGTTAGAGATTATTCCAAATTATTCAAAACAGTGTGCACAAAGGCAAAAGCAATGCACTTGAATAATAAAATAAAGTCCTCAGATAACAAACCCAAGACTGTCTGGAAAATAATAAACACAGAGACTGGGCAGAGAAATAATAAAAAGTCCACAATTTCTTTGAAAATAGAGGATAATTTAACTACTAATGCACTAAAAGTAGCCGATGAATTTAATAATTTCTTTTCCAAAATTCCTATAGTCACGACTCAAAGTTTGGCATCATCTACCACAATAGCAGAATCCCTTCTGAATGAGAATGTAAAATTAGAGTCACTAAACATTTTCAAATTTCACCATGTTTCTCCTCTAGATGTACTGAAGTCTTTTAAAATGTTAAAAATAAAGAGGACTGAGGACTTATGGGGCGTGTCAGTCATGGTACTGGAATCTATTCTCGAGGTCGTTGCACCCACTCTAGCACTCATTTTTAATAGTTGTGTAGACAATGGCATTTTTCCAGACTTAATGAAGTGTAGTAAAGTAGTTCCTATTTTCAAATCAGGTCGTAGAGATAATCCTTCTGATTATCGTCCAGTTTCTATCCTACCAGCGTTTAGCAAAATATTCGATAAAATAATGCTTACGCAATTGGTTTCTCATTTTAATTCACACAATATTTTGCACACACAGCAGTTCGGTTTCACGAAAGGTAGATCAACTACTGATGCAGGTGCAAGTTTAATAAAATTTATTTTGCAGTCTTGGGAAGAGTCATATGATGCCATTGGAGTGTTCTGTGACCTTTCCAAGGCTTTTGATTGTGTAGATCATGGAACTTTAATTTGTAAGCTTAATTTCTATGGTATCAGAGGACATGCATTGGATCTTTTGAAATCATATTTAACATATAGAAATGGTAGCGATAAATAAAGCCCTTTCATCAGCGACAGTGGTAGAGATGGGAGTACCTCAGGGGTCTATTCTAGGCCCTTTCCTGTTCCTTGTTTATGTAAATGATCTACCATATATGGTAAGCCGAAGATCAGGCATTGTAATGTTCGCAGACGATACCTCATTACTGTTCAAGGTAAATAGGAAAGATACTGAACTCATTGAACCAAATCATACCCTGTCCATGATATCTGACTGGTTTGCTGCCAATAACTTAGTGTTGAATCCAAAAAAAACTAAATGTATGAAATTCTCTCTAGCGAACTCATCAAATAGAAACTTAGATACAAATATTAAACTTAATGGCCAAACATTAGAATTTGTTACGTCAACTGTATTCTTAGGTATTACATTGGACTCAAAATTGCAGTGGGGTTCCCATATAACAGCGATAGGAAGTAGGTTGAGCTCTGCTGCATTTGCAGTCAGGAGAATAAGGCAGCTTACCAATGTGGCAACGGCACGGTTAGTTTACTTTGCTTATTTTAATAGTATAATTACTTATGGTCTTATCTTGTGGGGATCAGCTGCAGATATTGAAACTGTTTTTATTTTGCAAAAAAGGGCTATCCGGGCAATTAATAACTTGGGGTCGCGTGAGTCATTCAGAGAATTTTTCAAAGAAATAGATATTCTAACCCTGCCGTCCCTATACGTATTTGAAATAATAATGTATGTTAGGAAGAATTTGTGCAATTTCCCAACGAACGCTGATAAACCAATAGCCACCAGAAACACTGGGAAACTGAAAATAACCTTCTATAGACTAGTAAAGGCGAAAAAGTCGTTCTTGGGAAATTGTATGAAATTCTACAATAAAATTCCAAAACACGTTACTGAACTTAGCAATTCTAAATTCAAATCTGTAGTAAAACAAACACTTATTTCAAAAGCATATTATGAGGTAAACGATTACATCATGGACAGGGATGTTTGGCCGTGAGTGTCCTGCACGGCTAATCTATCGCGAAAATAGGTTTTCTACTGTAGCTTGTTATTTTTGTAGTAACTGAAACTGTAATTTTATATTTAACTATACAATGTATATTGTTTTGAAAAAATTACACCTCACCGAGTTTCTTACGCCGGTTCTTCTCGTGGCAGAGGTTTATTTTTCCGAACCGGTGGTAGTTTATTGACGTTCATAGGTGCATGTAATGTGCCTAATTTGAAGAATAAACTACTTTTACTTTTTTTTACTTTAATAGAGAACTGAAAAATCAGTTGATCGAATCCATCTGAGTTGGTATCTGTATATGACTTTATTTGTAAACATACAACTTAGAAATTAAAGTAACATTGATAGAGTTTCCTTTCCATCTTAACCGAAACTATACATAGATTATTGACTGTCTATTTGATATCAGAAATACTTACATTTATTGTATGTGAATGGTAGTTATTTAATCATATTTTTAGGGTGCAATGAGCATATAAGTCCCCTAGGGCCAGTCCATGGGCTACAGAAACGTTTTACTAGTTGGGCCGTACGCTTGTTTGACACCAAGTAAGTACAAAAAACAAATAAAAAATCGAGGCGTGTTTAATCTAAGAACGACGGAAATCCTACCTTTCTTTCCTTCACTTACATTAGTGGACAATTTTTAAAGCGTCTCTTGGCCTATTTACTATGATGATGTAATACAACTTCGTTTTGTACGTTTTACACCACGCGCGGCGAAACTCAAGTCGTTTGCGGTTTTTTGCATTATGGCGACAAAAAAGGTAACAAGATACGCAGATATTGCATTACGATACGAGTAAAGATAAAATTTATTCTATGCGCATCTCAATTATTGTAAAAAAGAAACGATTTCCCATCTTTTACTTTGGTACTTGCACAAATTTTAGTTAAGGGGAAAAACATTGACATATGTAAATAATTAATATCGTCGCTCTAATGTTTATGCTTTGATGTAATATAAGTATAAGACTGCGCTATAATCACCTTAATACGTTGGGCCTATCTATAAAGATAGACAAACAAAAAGCATCTTAATCTTGAAAGTCAAGATTACTAGACCCTTACTTTATTATTATGTGTATTTTAGCATTCAAAAATCATGAACTGTTAAGCACAGGCATGACAAATATTTATAATTTTTGTGAAGTAGAACAAATTAATATAATTATGTTTCTATTGATAGACATATAAAAGAACTTCATTGTTGTGTTGTCACTAGTACCGGTTTCTTCTTCGTATCTTAATGTCCGGAAGTAGTCATCTAGAACATTGTTTTGAACTAAATTACATAATGTAACGTAATATGCACATACTTTCAACCTTTCACATTGCATCAGTACTAAACCGTACCGTACATTCATACATTTTTAAGTACACTCTCTTTGAAGCAGTTCATTCAATTAAGGTTCAGGCAAAAAAACAAAAAAAGTCCGATAAAACCACAATGAACTCTCTGCGCACTATGGAGCTAACCCGAAAAGCCTAGTTTCTCATTGTGTGATGTTCATTCCCGCTTTGCCGTGTAGCATAGAACAGTGAATGTAACAACAACGCGCAATCTACTTAAAACATAATGAAAAGACGCTCAAGTTATATTTACAGGCATCGATGATATAACGTGTCCAAATTACGAGGACCTATCAAATAGTTCAAATGCTTCATGCTCGGAGATCAAATACACTGGTTTAAGTGTAAAATAAAATGATAGGAAGTTACCTAAAATTGGAATGTACTATGATAGACTATAAAATGGTGAGTTGGCTATTGTGACATTACTTCTACTTGTGACACCGTGGGACCAACAACTATGTGTTCTATTCAGGCATATGTGAGTTTTTATTTAAATTTACGAACACCATTACTATGTGAATAGTGCATGTGTATTTATAATAATAATATGTAAGACCTTCAATGCAGTGATAATTTTAGCATTTTTTTGTGACGAAAGACTAACGGCTCATTATAATGGAAACTAACAGGATGGGTATGAGAGTGGCACTTAAAAATATTTTTTAATTCCAATTTTAGTACCATTACGTTACACACTAACTTCATAGAGGCCAATTGAGTGCAAGTATACAATAATATACCTACACTTGCAATCAATTATCTTATCTATCACTGGTAGAGAAGTTAGTAGCCTAGTATACGTAGTTCAAGCATGCGCCTACGAGTACCTGTAACATTTTAGGAACTTATGTGCGGAATGCCTTTTGACATTTATCTTTAGCTTTTCGGTGAAGGAAAACATCGTGAGCAAATTTGAAAACACCTTCGAATAAATTCAAATATGTATTCATATGAAGTCCCCAACCAACACTGGGCCTGCCTGTGGACTACTTCCATTCCCTCGCATTTATAACAGGAGGCCTCTGTCCAGCAGTGGGACGCATGATGATTATGTGGTAGAGAAATCCTTCAGGTATAATTTCAGGTAATACATTTGTACTTATTTGTATTTTGCAATCCAGTCTTTTTTAAATACAGATTGACGTATGTTTATTCATAATCTTTACCATCAATGGTATTTTTTTAACTGATTAATAATTAACAAACAATAAAGAATATGATAACATAATACACACATACATTTTTTTGTAATATGAGATTGTCTACGTCCTTCAACGTTTGTTGTTTTCTTAATAGTTCATGCACATATGTGCTATATGTTTTTATTTTAGTACTGCCTATATATAAAATAGTAAATAAATTCATCCTTCTTAGGTAAATGTAATGTTATTTACATATCATAACACAATAAATATTCAGAGACGATCTTACATAAAACGACCTAGTCCGAAACTGAACATAGCTTGTATTATGGGTACTAGAAGACGATGTAAACATACTAATATAAAAAAAAAATATTACATAGAAAACATCAACAACCTTGGGAACAAATATTTGTGCTCATCACACAAACAAATGCCTTTTACAACCTGATGGTGTGGCACCAGGACCACCGTTTTGGTAGGCAGGGCAGTGGCCCTGCCTGTCTAGTGCAGTGGTTATCAAACTCCGTTTTTAATTCTCAATTGCCTAAAATGATGAAAAGTGACGACAAAGTATACCGTAGATCGCAACATAAAACGCAGGATAAATGGGCAGCGGCCAGCAATGCTATTTATCAGAGTACATCCGACAGGGTAACCACCGCTGTGCAAAAGATTTACTATAAAGTTGTTATATTACCCCGTTCGTGAGATGTGGTATTAGCCCGTTACTAGTGTGGACGGTAACGCGTGTTATTTATTTTACCATTATTGTTTTTATTTTATTTTATCTAAAAGGCTGCACGTAAGTAGAACCATAAATAGACATGAAAGTGTAAGTATGTGGAAAAAATGACAATTAACTAGGGGCATTCCAACATCAAATTTGAGCCAATCAACTTTATTACCGACACATTTTTGTCCGTTGCCTACCGTTCAGGTTTTATAATAAAAAAAGATCTGGGGAGTTGTTGTTAGTGAATTTTTTTTCACATTGTAATAATATCATTAGCTTATTTTAAAATTCATATTATAATCTATTGTTCAAAATTAACTCTAATAAAAATAAGGTAACTCGGTGGACATGTCACTATTGTCATACAATCTGCGGACAGTAACTCGTTACGGAAATTAAAATATTGCTCATAACACTTGACAAAGATCGATTGATAATCAAGTAAGTTGACTACATCATCAAATATTTAATATATATATATATATTTGTTGAAATCGGGTGAAATAAAAATGTCTGTACAGACGTTGATTGACCCATTTATGGATAACTGTTTTAAATAGTTACTTATTTAGAAGTGATGTTTCATAGTAGATATTGAGTTCACCAAGTCAAGTAAAAATTTCCCTGTATACTGATCACTACCTATCGATTTTATTTAATGATAATATTTTGTATTTGTGATTTTTAGACATGTTTAAATTTTTAGAGAGATTTTACGGACTAGGTACTGTTATAATATGCAACATGCATTTTCATATTATACGTATGTCAAAAGGAAATGTCTACAATTTATCGATAAATTAATATGTAGGGAAGTTCCTTTGACAATTTTATTCGTGCCACATAATCTCAGACGGACGAACAGACAGATATACAGACGGACGTGGCGAAACTATAAGGGTTCCTAGTTGACTACGGAACCCTAACAACATTTTTTGTAAAAAAAATGCTCTAGGAACCCTTATAAATAGTTTCGCCATGTCCGTCTGTCTGTCCAAGGCTTTTCTCTGGTTAGTTCTAGAAAGCTGCAATTTGGTATAGATATATATATCAATCTGACATAGTCGTAAAATAAAATATTTTCAAAGGGACCTAAAGTGGGGATGTTTTTTTTCTTTAACGTTATGGTGTAGGATGTTGTTGGTACATCTTTCAAAATGAATAGAGGTCTTTATTAAACATTTTTTGATAAAGTGAATAGTTTCAGAAATAATCACCCCAAAAGAAAAAAAATGTGTCCCCCTCTAACTTTTGAAGTATCGGTCCAGAAAATATGAAAAAATCGTGAAAGTAAAGCTTAATCTTTATAAATTCTTAAAGGGTCGGCAACGCGCATGTGACACCCCTAGGAGTTGCAGGCGTCCATAGGCTGCGGTGACCGCTTACCATCAGGCGTGCCGTACGCTTGTTTGCCACCGACGTGGTATAAAAAAAATACCGATTACTTCATCGAAAACTAAAGCAGACATGATCAGTTAAGCTGTTTTTGAGTTATCGTAAAAAGTCTTTCCTTCTTAGTACGAGTAAAAGACGTATGAAACGCTGCGAAGGTATTTCCTTTTGCTTTTTTAATTAAATTCATTGGGCAACTACGGAACCCTTTTTTTTTTTTTTTTTTTGACCCAGAGAAATGCGTTACGCATACCAATACGTAATATGAGGCCTGCGGGGACAAGCCAGATATTACGCATTAGTTATGTGGGACTCTCCGGTCCAAACGACGACCAGCCTACCCACTAAAACTCTGGGATGCTGCCTCCACCGTGCCCGAGTGGTGATGCCATGGGATCGCGAACATTTCACCACGACATCACCGGCACCATCGCCCTAAGGCGAACCCTCTCCAAAAAGGCACACTGTAGCATGACCAGTGTGCCTTCCCGCACCGACCTCCCTACACCCCGGGAAGGTTAGGGACCAGCACCGACACACGGTGATCTGGTCCCACCCGCGCCACGGCACCGGGAGGACAAACGCCCCTACCCCGGCGCCCAGCGGGAGGACAAACGCCCCTACCCCGCAGCCCTCCGCAGCCGAAGCCGCCGGCCCCCCAGTGGGCCGTGTAATTTTTTATAGAGGTTTTCTTCCTCGCGACTGCAAGCCTACCGCAAGCGGGGTCTTCACAGTCCCCGGTCCGGACATCATCGGCCCTCTGCCTAGTCGGGATTACGGGGCCGTTATATTTGACGAGGCAAACGGTCGGTGCCTCGAACCGCACTACGCCGCCGAAGCGGCCCACCTTCGTCGGACCTGGGGATTTCTCCGTGGAGAAGTCCTTGGTCCGATACCCTCCTCCCCCCTGACAGGTTATTGGTAGCCCGACAAGTGATCACTTAGGGTCCACTAAATGATCACTTGCCGTGCCTCCAGGACGCACCGGCCAAGACTCTACCCTTACCTGCGGATCAACCGGATCAACAGGTATTGGTAGAGCCCGGACACTCGAGGAGGTTACCTGTCTCGCGCCCCAACTACGGAACCCTGCACTGAGCGTGGCCCGACATACTCTTGGCCGATTTTTTTACTTCACTGGAGTGATAGTATTAAATCTTTATTTTAAAGACAGTTAAAATTGACTATTAAATTTAAAATATCCAATAAAACCATTAATGCAACAACTATTATGAGGCTTACTACCTCAAAATCAGCAGTGACTGCCGCGCTACAATGCCGTGGTGCTAAGATCCATTACTTGGAGGTCATAACTTTAGATCAAATAGGTTTCTGCAGATGCTCTAAGGAAACGGTTTTAATTGTTTTGCTCCTATTATAGGCCACACCCTGTATAGCAAAGGTAACAAGAAAGACACCTATTCGGCCCAGCCGGTGTTAATGTTACATAAATAATGCCAAAACTAAAGTAGGCTGATTTGTGACTAAGTTTATAAATATACCCTTGTGTGAATCGCTTCTATGGATAAGTAACGGTTAGCCCACAAAAGATAACATTGTGAGCACATGCTCACATTTAACTTTTAATATAAGTAGGTACATCAAATTCCTGTTGGAATCGGCTCCGCGTGTGATATCCTGTCATGCTTAAGCGTATGAGTGTCGACAAAATAGGGCAATGCCGCGTGTGATAAACCATAGAACCTGAAGCTTAAGGCACGTAACGGTTTATAGTACCAAAAAATATTGGAGGACATTTTTACACAAATCGAACTAGTCCCATAGTAAGCTCAATGAGGCTTGTGTCATGGTTACTGGACGACAATATATTTAATGTCCTAGTAATAAAGCAAAGCTAGCTAGTAATAAAGTTAAAATTGCACCATTAATTAAAAGCATACCACGCACAATGTTACAAAAAAACAGTCGTAAATTGACTAAAATTTTCGCTTTATTATGCGTGTGAGAAAAAGAAATGCGGATAAAAATGGTTGAAGTCATTATTTCATGCACTTCAGAAACTCAACATAACTGGCATTCTTGCGTGTTGCGAAACAAGATCTATTACTATACCTGCAATCTAAGTTATTACTTGTAACTGTAACTACTCGCTAAATCTAATTAGATGATTCAAATGTCAGAAAATTGACTTTGGCTGATAATGTAAACCTACAACACGTAATACTTACATTACGCAAAATGTTCATCGCGCATCGTGACAAATACACAATACGCAAAATATACGTCGTGGACATTTTGCGTGTTATATTTGATGTCTGCACATTTAGCTTGTAGGTAACATTTTGCGTGTTGCGGATTATCAGCTGAAGCGAAAAGATTTATGCTTGCAAATAGAAAAGTTTAGGAATTACTGACTCGGTACCTGGCAAATGCTATCGTATATTGCTGTTAATTATATACCTACATTAAAAAAAATCTAAGATAGAGGTATGCATATAATAATAAAAAAACATTTTGTTATGTGACAGCTGTTTGACGACATCAGAAAACCAATGTTCCAGAGTGATACTTTTCCTTTGAAGTTTAAGTCCGTTGTAGTAAAATATTCACTAAGTAGGTAAATCTCAAATTAAATTTCCTTAGAACAGAAAGATTACCGTGCTTAACCTTGATCTAATAAATACTTAGCATTGATTCGACTGACCTATAGTATTTGTTTTCGGAACAAAAGTTTCCGATAATGAAAGTGCTATTTTGGCGTGACTTCAAAAAGTTAGCTGTGCCAATTTGATCTAGAAACCAATATCTCGTAGTTAGGCAATCCTGGATATATTTATATTTGGTTAAATTAGATTAGAGATGCAAAATACTACTGATAGAATATTTTGGATAAAAAGAGTGTCATCGGCATAATCTGGTTTAGAATCACAATGCCCAAAAGAAAAACATAGCACTCATTATAATGTCACTTGAACCCTGATATTTGTGGTAATATTATCTGATTCCACCCCGCCAATTCAAAGATGATTTACAGTAGGCTGGTCCGTGTCCGGGCCGGTCCGTTTTCTATGACAGCATGACGCCGACCGCTCTTAGGTCAACGCAAACGATTGACGGCCAATCGACTGCGGCATACGCTCGGAAGCAGCCCGGTGGCAGCCCGGCCCGGACACGGAACGGTCTAGTGGGAATCATCCTTTACGCTGGCCGTGAAGTGGTTTTGTAGTGATATATTGGGATACATAGTCGTATCCATTGAATAATCTACCCAATTATTAACCTGCTATATTAATTATATTACAATTATTTCACCGTAATTCATAACACTTAAACAAACTTTAGCCCATTTGATTACCAGAATATGTAATAGTCCCCTTTTAATTGCCTCCGCTACGCTCTGCATTCTGCAAATAGGCTCCACAACAGTCGGTAATTACGTTGACATGACATGAAGTATGGTAACTAATCGCTTTTACAAGTTTGCATTTCTCGTGAGTTGGTATATTAAACTACGTACTCTTCTAATGTAAAACACATTTACACGTGTGTAGGAGAAGTTATGTGCAGCACAGAGCTCCCAAAATGGTAGGTGTAGCCGCTAGTCGGGTACCACTTCGGGAGCTCTATTGGACAATAATAATGTCATGCATTTTGTTGAACGCACTCTTAGACAAGTTACTATCGCGTCTCATTGACTGATTTGCAAAGCATCGAACTAAATTGACCTCATGTTTTATTCTAATCTATGATACTATACAAGCACACACAATTTTAATTTTTAATTTCTGTACACAATTTAAATGTTATTCATAATACCTAACTACTGCAGTTTTTCTGGCATTTGCCCGCGATTTCATCCAAGTGGAACTCGTTTTATGTCGTACCTCCATTTAAACTAGGGAATGATTTTCGAGATAAAAACTATTATTTGTCCTTCCCGAGATCTCAAACTACCTTTATGCCAAATTTCATCTAAATTTGGTCAACAAGAAGGTAAAAAACAGAGAGTTACTTTCGCATTTATAATATTCAGTACGGATCAAATAGAATAGAATGGAAAATAGAATATAAATTATTTATTTGCATAGGCACAAAATACGAGAATTGAAAGAAAAAAAATATAAGTCGTGTGCCAGCTAATGGGATCAAGCGAAGCTAGGGAGCATATGATAATATAGAAAAATATAGGAGAATTGAAGCGTATGACATAGTGTGATTTTATAATCCAATAAAATATATTTATTTCTTACTAGATTATACAATGACATACTCTTCAACTCCCAACTACCTAATTGCGGATCTAAATTGTCTATGCCACAACGGTTAAAGCACCGCGCACTATCTGAATCCACCACGTGATTTCACACCAGCTTACTCCGTGATGGAGCGGCCACCCGCTGGTCGCTATCTATAGGACGCAGCCACGGTCACTAAGGCGTCACTGAGTAGGTACTCGGGCATGAAGGCAATCAAAGGGACATAGGACTTTCTTCGCCACTGTGGTCACAGAGTATGCAAAAGCAACCTACTTAGATAAACGCGACGCAAGTTTATTAGTTACTTAAAGAAAAATAAATAAAAGTAATTTTGAATTGAATACAGAAAACACATTACAGAGGTTGTAAATAATAGAATTCATAAAAACTTTTCTAAAATTAAAAAAACATTGTACCTAAATGTTCCCGAAAAATTAAAAAAAATATATTTATTTATGCATGTTACAGGAATAAAGCAATGTACTGCGAACTATGGATTACTTTTTCCCGAGTTTCCAAAAATAAATTAAGTACCACTTGTATTAATTCACAATGACCCTATCTATATATTTTCTTTAAGCCTCTAGTGCATACGAAGTCATATATGACCGATATGATTCGCGACTCTAATAGCCGTGCGTTAGAGTTCAAATTTAAAGGAATTTTTTGCTGCGTCATGGCTCATTACAGGGCTGTTATTTACGCGGTATATTTATTTTTATGTTACAACTACAGGTTGAAACCCTCACACTTACTTACAGATGTCAAGTGGTTTGTATGGTTTACTTTTCACCAGTGTACCCCCAAGTAATATTCTCGAAGCGCTTGCATGTTGGGTAACGCATTTGACAATCAACCTGATATCCATATTTCGAAAGAGCAGTAGTGTTATACGATAAAGGAGGAAAATGATGTAGGATGTATCGGTTATATTATACAACTAGCTGTTACCCACGACGCGCGCAGCGTGATGTTACCTATATATATCCTAAAGCCTTCCTCGATAAATGGACTATCCAACACAAAAATAATTTTTCAATTCGAACCAGTAGTTCCTGAGATAAGCGCGTTCCAACTAACTCTTCAACTTTATAATATTAGTATAGATGAACCTGTTTGCAACTAAATTAGTTATCCTATTATGTGCTAATTACAGTTACTGAGCGCGCTTGTGGTGACGACGTCTGCGCAGTTCGCCTGGAACCCGTACAGCAGACATTTCGCGCAGTACGCGCAGGCGAGACAAGATCAAATAGATCAACAGGTATGTACCTACCATCGAAAATGCTGCTAACTAACCATTTACACAACTTATTGCAATGGGACAAGGAATATAGTAACTCGAGATTTTATTTAACATCTTTTAGAATATTTTAATTACCTGTTTTTGTGACGTCGGACTTTTTTATTTCTTTTTTTCTTATATTAAAACTCTTTTTTATTTCTTTTTTTCTTATATTAAAACTCCAGGTTGTCATCGTTAGTAAGAGTATACCAACTCTTAAAAAAATATTTTACTAACATAGGACTCTTCTGCCCTTCCACGGTACAATTACAAATTACAATACTATCGTACAACGCTAATACTCACTCACGAGTAACAGAACTTTAACCCTTAGATATCAAAACTTGGCAATATTTATAAATATTATACAATAGCATATCCTTTTTTTTTTGTTGACGCAGAGGAAATGCATTACGCATCCCCCCCTGAGCCCGGGGATGGCCCATAGTGAGAGGGGGTATGTGGGACTCTCCCTCCGTGGAAGGAGGTAATACCCACTAAAACCTCTGCGGCGTTAATCCTCTTTGCCGTGTTGGGGAGCACCATGGGATCGCTAGCATTCCACCACGATGCCCCCCCGGCTATCCGGCTTGTGAGCCGGAAGCATCCTCGCGCTGATGGCGGGGAAGGGTTGGTAACGCTCCAACCCTTCCCCCAGGCGTGTAGGGCCTAATTGTGTGGGTCCCCAACCCACAGCCCTACTGGGGAATTAGGCGATTCAGGAACTGCTGTCGCCTTCTTTCCCTCCGTCTACGGCGGAGCGGATGCGCATCGCCTCTTTCTTCACGCTCGCGCTCCGCTTCCTCCTTCTGCCTCATTACTTTCTCGCAGAAGTTAGTGACTGCAGTCCAGGATCGCTCGCTCTTCAGCATGCCAACGACTACGCTGTGCAGAGAGAGATCTGCCGTCCCTAGGAGCCCGCTCAATTCTCGGCGCTCCTCGGCCCAGCAGGGGCACTCTTCAAGAGTGTGCAAGGCCGTATCGTCTTCACTCCCGCAATGATGACAAGCCGGGGTCGGCTCTCTTCCTATTTTGTGCAGGTAGTGACCGAAGCACCCATGTCCGGTCATTACCTGCACAAGCCTATATGTGAGGCTCCCACACTTACGATCGATCCAGCTGTCAAAGGACGGGAGGAGCGCTCCTATCGTGTAGGTCCCATAAGGGGAGTCCTCCAGTTGGCTTTTCCACCTGTCCCTCTGCCGCCTGGTGGCCATGCGGCGCCATGCCTCTACCTCTTGTGGGGCCAGGTACTCCTCGGTTGTCCTGGCTTCCCCTCGTTCTTTGTACAGTTCCGCCAGTACCTGGGCACCTAGCTCCCAAGGCAAGGAACCGGCGAGTGCGCATGCTGCCGCATAAGCCACAGTTGAGTAACCCCTTATAACTCGTTGGGCTATCACCCGCTGCGGTCTTCGGAGAAGGGCCTTCGTTTTGTGCGTAAGCCTCTCCGCCCATATCGGCGCCCCGTACATTGCCATACTGCGAATGACATTCGCAAAGAGGCGCCGACATGAAGCTCCAGGCCCTCCCACATTTGGCAGCAGGCGGCTCAGCGCTGCAGCGGCACCGACGAGTCGTGGAGCTAATCTCGTGAAATGCTCCACGAAATCCCACCGGCGGGCAAGCATATCCTAGCCTAACCGTCAGATATCGCATTATTTTTAAATTTTAAAATGATCTTGATCGTTCAAAAATCATGTGTTCTATTTATTTATCAATTTTTGACTTACATACAAATCACTTAGTCATAAAATATTTAATAATTAGGTATTGACATTAATCTGTGGAGAACCGGAGAACAGAAGTTCCAAATACTCTTCAGTGTATTAATAGTTTTCACAACTAACAATAAGAGAAATAGTAAGCAGTACGTGAATTAAAAGTTTCACTTTTACGGAGCACATGTAGAAGGATCTAAATATTAGATACCTGCATTTTAGGGATCAGTGTGTTTACTTTTAAATGCCAGCTAGGCGGCTTCCTGATTTGTGGATACGGAGGCGTTACGATATGAGAAAACTGACAGCTGTCAGCCGCTACGAATTCAGTATAGATACTGCCCCACTTCTACCGTATTAATACTGCGCAAACGTAATACTGAGAGTATTTTGTCAAGTGAGGAATCTCACTTCAGTAACCTCAAGTCAAAGAACAAAATATGTACCTGCCACATATCGCTCCCGCCCCGCCAAATCAGGAAGTAGGTAGTACAGTCACCGGCAATAATATCTTCCTACACGAAGGCCGCTTAAATATGTGACACGCTCTTATGATCCTACAAATAAGAGCGTGTCACATATTTTTGCGGCCTTCGTGTAGGAAGATACTATTGCCGGTGACTGTACCTACTAAAACGTGATATTTTATTAATTTTAAGCCTAAAACACCCGAAAAATATTACAAGTAGCCCGGTTTTATAAAAATACAATTTACATTTGTATTATTGAAAAAAATAGTTTATATTAATCCAGTAGAGTTAATGACGTCACAGGTTGCACTCCGCAGTAACCAATTGTATGGAGGAATAAGTACACTACATTTTTGTTTTCATCATCATCATCATCATGTCAGCCGAAAGACGTCCACTGCTGGACATAGGCCTCCCCCAAAGACTTCCACAATGACCGGTCCTGCGCCACCCGCATCCAGCGGACACCCGCGACCTTCACCAGGTCATCGGTCCACCGTGTGGGGGGCCTGCCCACGCTACGCCTTCCGGTACGTGGTCGCCACTCGAGAACCTTTCCGCCCCTACGGCCATCGGTTCTACGTGCTATGTGCCCCGCCCACTGCCACTTAAGTTTAGCAATTCGGAGGGCTATATCGGTCACTTTGGTTCTGCTGCGGATGGCCTCATTCCTGATGCGATCACGCAGAGAAACTCCTAACATAGCTCTCTCCATTGCTCTTTGGGTGACTTTGAGCCTTCTTATGAGGCCCATAGTAAGCGACCACGTTTCAGTACCATATGTCATCACTGGCAACACACACTGGTCAAAGACTTTCGTCTTGAGACACTGCGGAATATTGGACGAAAAGATGTGCCGTAGCTTTCCGAACGCTGCCCAGCCGAGTCGGATTCGACGATTAACCTCTTTCTCGAAGTTGGACCTACCTAACTGGACAGTCTGTCCTAGGTATATGTAATCGTCTACAACTTCGAGCGTAAAGTGTCCGATTGTTAAGGGAGTTGGTGCGACATGGACATTTGACATGATCTTCGTCTTGTCCATGTTCATCCTTAGACCAACTCGCTCGGAGGCTTTACTGAGGTCATTGAGCATTGTACTTAAATCTTCCATGGTCTCAGCCAAGACTACTATATCGTCAGCAAACCGAAGGTGAGTGAGGTACTCGCCATTTATGTTGATGCCTAGCCTTCTCCAGTCCAGAGTCTTGAAAACATCCTCCAGTGCAGCGGAGAACAGTTTAGGAGAAATAACATCTCCTTGCCTGACTCCCCGCTCCAATGGGATAGGCTTCGAGCTCTGGCCCTGGAGTCGAAACTTTGGAATTTTTGTTTTGGTCGGTCATAATATTTACTCGTAATTAGACGTAATATTTTCTTTTTTTGGTAACTGTTCTTTTCCCTACTGAGGTTTTTCCGAGGGACTACAGAATTGGGAAAGAAGTGTATACATTTTTAAAGGGTCGGCAACTAGCACGAGACACCCCTGAAGTTGCAAGCATCCATATACTACGGTGACCTCTTGCTATCCGTCGTGCCGTATCCTACGGCCAGCACACTTACCTATTTGGCACCGATGAAAACTTTTCTACACTTAGATAACAATAACACATTTTTAGCATCCTTATTTACAATTTATTGTGGCAACATAATATATAGTTACACCCTATTAAGGCAACTACCCTATTTCCAACTGTGAAGGTCAGCACTTGCCAATTCACACTTTTACATTTTACATGATTTATAGCCTCATCTTAGCTATCAAACTCTGCGGATCTAAGTCGTTTTCTCGGGGTTTTAAAGGGACTCCTTGTGAATTCTTAAGTGTCGTTCGAGCAGGTATTTTTATGTATGTTGGCCCACTTAAGCCGATCACATAATGGACCTTTTATGATAAGAAAATGTATTTATAAATGTTTCTGTTTGATATATTTTCTATATCATTTGTCCGTTGCCGGAAGGTAGAAGCTACTAAACATCTGGAAAGCTACTAAAAAAATCTATTTAAATAAACGTCAAAGTCCTGACTGACTCACTTCAATCTACGCCCAGCCCAAACCGTTGAACCTAGAAGGCTGATTTTTTCACGATTGGTAGATTATATAACGAAAGTACCCACTAAGAAGGGATTTTTGAAACTTGAAACTTTGTGTATAGACTCGTAATTACAACACAAGAAAAGTGATTTCCGGGTTTTGAAAAACCCACCCCTAAGCGGGTTAAATAGGGGTGCATAGTTTGTATGAGGATGGAATAAAATTTTAAGTGAGAGACTTGAGACTGCGTATAGAATCCTTATCGCAATACAAGAAAAGTAATTTTATGATTTTCGAGAAACCCACCCCTAAGTGGGTGAAATAAGGGTGCAAAGTTTATATGGGGATGGAGTAAAATTTTAGGTGAGAGACTTGAAACTTTGTGTATAGACTTCTTATTATAATACAAGAAAAGTGATTTCAAGCATTTGGAAAAACCCACCCCTAAGTGGGTTAAATAGGGGTGCGAAGTTTGTATGAGGATGGAGTAAAATTTTAGGTGAGAGACTTGAAACTTTGTGTATAGACTCCTTATTATAATACAAGAAAAGTTATTTCAGGGTTTTGGAAAAACCCACCCTTAAGCGGCTTAATTAGGGTGCGAAGTTTGTATGGGGATGGAGTAAAATTTTAAGTGAGATACTTGTAACTTTGTGTATAGACTTCTTATTACAATACAAGAAAACTTTTCTTAGGATTTTGGAGAAACCCACCCCTAAGTGGGTTAAATAAGGGTGCAAAGTACTGACTGACTGACTTAAATCAACGCCCAGCCCTAACCGTTTGACCTAGAAAGCTGAATTTTTCACAGGAGGCGGTTTATATGATGTTAGTAACCACTAAGAAGGGATTTTTAGAAATTATGTTTTATCCACCACTACCACCATATTAGGCTGAAGGACGTCCACTGCTGAACATAGGCCTCCCCCAGTTATGTTGTATGGGGTCTGATAAAACATGTTATCGCAAATGATGTATTTCGTTCTGGTTATTTTCCCATACTTATACTCATTTTTCCTGACCTTGCACAACTTTCAGAATTGTTATAAATCAAATCTAACCTAGTCTAATCGCCTCTATACGAAGATATTTAAAAATCCAATAAAGTTACCTAACAGTATCATCGTTCGAAAGACGGAACATTTAATGATGCAAAAACCACGTGTGAGTCAATTTTAGCCAAACGTAACGGGAACTTTTTGGCGGCAACAATAAGGTGCTATTTCCTTTACCATGCAATTCAAATGCGACTCCTGCTAAACTTCCCCGAAAAAAAACTCCATACGCGAACTTGCATTAGCGCGTAAGCATTTCATCTTAACTAAAATGGCGGAAGAAGTAAAATAATCAAAGAATATTCACTTGTTTTACTTTCATTACTACTTTTTGGGATTTAGATGGGTTCTAGGAATTTTAATACAAAGTATAAATACGAAAATACGAGTAGGTATCTGTCGATAACCCTTGCTTACATCATCGAATTCTAGTATATTATATGGCTAAAATTTGACAGCTAACGTAATCAATGAAGCAGATGAATTTCTGTAACCTGCACTTCTGTGTTATTATAGAAAATGATTCGACATTTAATTTATGTAAAATCAAGGAAATTTCTTAAACACGTAACCGTTTCGCTCTGCTTACCATGACAATAAAGAATAAAAAGATAAAAAAATGGGTCAAATGGAGAGAACTCCGTGCTTCGTTAGCTATATACGTAGATGACAAGATAAATATTTATTACATTTATAATGATTTATATCTATCTAAAAGTTGTGATTTGAATATTAACGTGGATTATGTGGGAAGTCCACACCGAAGGTTTATGTATTTTCTTAGTTTTGTAACTAGGACAGTTGTCTTATCTCCAAGTTCCCAATTAGGTCAATCTACCGACAATTGACTACCCAAGTTTCTTAGTTAGATTATAGATAGGCAATTAGACAGGTCTAGACTAGTCATTGAGTTAGCCAGTTCCTGTTGGCCGGCTTTTGAGTTTCGGATTTCATTAAGGTGACTTAATGATTTGATTCCTTACTGACAATAGACGCGTGGTGGTTTTAAAATAAGGCCTAAGAATCATATTGTTTTTATATTCATGGCTATAATTTCGACCAAGGTCATTCATGTAAACAAATTAAATGCTGCGCCGCGAGACCGGAAGAGGCGACTATGGCCGGTGGCGATGGCGGCAAAGGCTGTTAACGTCATAGTAGCTTGAGATCACGCGCGGCTTTTAGTCGGCATGTGGTCTGTACTGTACTAATGTAGCTAAGTATTGATTGTTGTTGGTGATCCTAGATAAATAATGTACGTGAACGCAGCATTCAGACGAATTCGACAAAACATGAGTGAGGACTTTAATCTGAAGTTAAATGGCAAAATTGGACGGGTTCTTATAATATTTTCTTATTTTATTACGTAGAAAAATATGTTTACAAAGTTTGCGGTGTAATCTTTCTTCCTTAGCAATTAAATTACGATTAAATGTAAATTAATACACACCCTAAAAGTGTCAATATAGATCTAATAATACAAAAAATAATAATTAGCCTTATTAAACTCGTCATAAGTATCACTAATTCATCAACTTTACCTCTAAAATGTATTTCACTTATTCTCTTTATTATTCTCGTTATTCGAAGTTCGCAATTTTCCGCAAATTCGATACACTTGCGTAACTTCGGTTGTTCAACAGACGAAGTGGGACGAAGGTGGAAAGTTAAAAAATAAGTAAAAGTGAAGCGTTGCCGTTCTGATAGTTAGGTACACGGGAAGATAACAAACTTTTTACTCCTATTTCTGTTGTTATGAAACCTCGTAAATGTGGACCCAGTTTTTTATAATATAAAATTGTACTCGTAATGCTCTATCAGCACCAATTAAATAACACGATTATAAAACTTAGCCAGTTACGTAGCGTTAAACTCGATATAGTGATTATATAGGGTTGAAATATTCGTTAAATACCAAAACATATCGTGAAGTTTACAAGTAGCTCAAGTAACTCTCTTATTAAGACTACATAACGGGTATGTAACGAGTACATTGCCTTTTAAAATATTTACTATTGGAAACTGTTAAACAATGCTCAATAACTATGATAAAATATCAAACCCTTTTGAGCGAAAAATTAACTAAATAAGGATTAAATTAGAATCAAAATTAGTTGCTATAATGCATACGAGCCAAATAAAATAACTCATCCGTGACTACCTTATTAGAGAAAAACATTTTTACTGAAACACACTATCAGTTAGCCTAATCAGGCTGGTCTGTTTATTATTTGAATGTATCATACCTTGCTTTTACTTGTGTTTTTTTTTTGTTTATAGTTGCAAGCTTCAGACTACTCCGGCGGTTATGGCCAAGACTCCGGATCGGATGGCAATTCAGGCCACGACTTCGGTAGCCAAAGTGACTACGGTGGCGTCCAAGATTTCGGAGGTCATGGATTCGGTGGACACGACCTGAAGGCCCACTCGTATCCTGTCCACCAGCAAGTGGAAGAGGAGAATCCGGAAGAGATAAAGCATTATAAGGAAGTAGTGGTACCGGTGCCCAAGAACGTAGAGTTTAAAATCCACCAGCCGATCCTAATTCCCGTGCCCCATCCGGTACCCATTCAAGTGCCGGTGCCAAAAGCCGTCGTTATCCCTATCATCAAAGAAGTATCTATTCCAGTTGAGAAGTCGGTGCCGTATCCTGTAGAGAAGCAGGTACATGTACCTAAAATTAAGGAGGTGCCCTTTGAGGTAGTGAAGCATATTATCGTCCCAGTTGAGAAGCCTGTGCCTTTTAAAGTACCTGTTTATGAAACCATTATTCATACTAAAAAGGGGTCCCATAAGATCTAAATGTTTATTATATTTCTGTTTCTCCCCACCTTTCAAAAGCTATCTATATCTCCTTATAAGACTATTATACCCCATCCAGTGCAACTATATAAACTCCAAATATTTTTCTTAACCTGATACTATTTATTTCATGCTGTATGCAAACTTTTAACGTTCTTGTTAATATTTATGTTGACTTTTATGTACATAGGTACCTATCTAGTTTTTGATGTTTATGTGAGTATTTGTTGTGTGTATGATTGTGACTTGTGTTGTGTTTTTAATGTTATCTAGTTCTAAGGTATTTTTAATAAACGATTTATCGGGTATCACAATTTTATCTTTATTTTTACTATTCAACAACCAACCTTGGTTCAGCATAACATAACATTGTTACAAATCCCCTTCTGTGACTTATCTAAGATAACGTGATGTAGCTTCAAAACCATCTAAACAAAAAAAAACTATTCAATTTTTTGTTCAGTTATTCGTTATTCCACTTTGGTGGACCCCGGTTTTTGATAAACCTGAAAAGAACACACATTATTGTTTTAGTTTCAAAGGTATCTGATTATGCAAGATATCATAATGTAACATGATAAGTAGTTGATTAGCATTTACATAAATGAACACAATAATGATTGCATACTTTTTCGAACGAGCGTTAGGGCGTAGCAACTGTCGTTTCCGCTTTTACTAAATGACAGTTAATATACATATTCTAATACGCTTTTTTTAAAAAAAGGATTGTTCTTGGCCACCATCTAACCTTCGAAATCACACCATTACTTAGCTTGGAGGTTTATAATGGATTACAAAAATATATCAATTAAATAAATCTCTAATGGGGCAATGCCTGAGGTAACAGCAGGCAGATCATATATCCAAACTTAGAACATAATTATACCTTGCTAGTACTCACCCACCCACCCAGTACCCATACTCACCCAGTATTGAGGTATGGTTCAGTGATGTTGACGAGTGGCGCCTCTACCAGTAGGTATACCGCCAGACTTAGCACCAGGGACACCATTATTTGGCCTTGGGACTCTGTAAACTAGGGAGACAGGCTTAAGTACCTAAATCAGGTCATAATATTAAAACTAGATATTTTAATTGGCACAATCAGCACACTTGTGCGGTCACTGTCTGTCCATATGTCGCAGTCAGTATAGCAAATTGATGGCAGACAATCGTTGATGTCCGATGGTAACCGACACTGTAGCATATGGACATGTATTAAACATACATAATAATATGTTTCTTTGAGTACTTAACGATATCAAGGACAATATGTGTCAGCATATGGACACTTCCAATATTGTAATGCATTGCTAATGTCCCAGGTGTACTTGACGGATATCGATTGGATTTCATTGAAGATGCTCATCAAATTACTTATATAACTACTTACAGCATAAAAATTGGAGCATTTTATTAAAACATATAATAGTGTGAAGAGCAGTAGCATCCCTGTACGGTGGAGATACTGCGGTCGCCAATCCGCATGCCAAGTGTGGCGATTATAGCATTTACCCCCCATAAAATTGGGGAGGCCTATGTCCATCAGTAGACGTCCTTGGGCTGATATGGTGGTCGGTATTTAATATAGTATCCTTGGTTAACTAGGAATTCTTGTAGGTTTTATCAAATACCATAGTGATTTTTAGACGATATAAATACAAAGCTTCTTACCATGTCAAACAAGTGAAATTTCCAGTGACTCCTTAAAGATAGTTTGCTTCGACCCTGAAGCACTATATGTATTAGATACAAGCCGTATGTAATCTTACAAATTTTCCCAAATACTGGCCAGCTAAGGAAGGTGTTGACAAAGGCTGCAAAATAATTAACCTGTGACCTATATTGGTACATTCAAGCTTTGCTACAAAACATTTCAATTCGAAGCGGCAGTAGCTCAGTGATTCAAAAAGCTGCTTCTCAATCTTGAAGTCGAGGTGCGAATGGGTTTTCGGGATCTTATGCATAATATCATATAATATTAACTGCTATTCAAAATAATTACCCTGTTGACAATTAATTAATAGTCGTGTTCCAATATGTCCCATGCCATGTCCAACAGTGGACGTACTGCGGCTGATATGGTGGTTCCAATATGTCTAGCCTTCTGTCCTGATGTAAACGTCAATTGTACAGTTACTATCTGCCTGTACATATAGTCAAACTCACAAGGGGCTTAACACCTTTGTACCTTGTCTCTTTATCTTCACGTTTAAACTGCTGTCAAACCAAATTCACAATGGGTGAAAGCGACAAAGTACTAAAGTGTCGCGCTACTAAATTTTACTGTACATTTAAACATGGATTACCGGCACAGTCCATTTACATCAGGACGAATAATAGCTGATAATGCAGCAGTAATAGCTGATAATGTTCAAAGAAATAACTTACGAACATCTCCGTAAGCGCAGAAAACGATGATGCCTAGAAAACCAATGGTGAAGAAGATTCTGTCAAAAGTCACGTATGCGGACGCTGCTAAACCGTAGACTCTGTACTGGAAGCACAAAGATCCGACCATAAGCACGACCAACATAAGGCCCAGGCTCCCACAAACACCAACGAACGACTGCATCTGTAAAATTATTCTACTGTAAGGCAAAATCCGGTCCGGTGTACATTGTACATATACCAGCAGGTTAGTCACGTAACTTTTCGAACGTACGATAGGTCAATCTAAATGTTATTTTCCATAGTGAAAATAATATTTAGAGATCTCAATGTAATTTACTCACTTTACGCGAAATCGTTGCGTACCAACTACCCCGCCGCTGCTAGTTGATTATTTAACGCGTCAAATTTACGCTAGCAGATCTAACTGTCATTTTTAGTGTGGAAAATGACATTTAGGTTAACCCTACGCGTGCTCAATTACGTTACGTAATCATTAGTGATCGTAACTTTTGTAGCATTCTCGGTGCAGCGTGCAGCGTAGTGGTGTTAACGGAGTTAGTATGGACAATAATAATAATAAATATTCTTTATTGCACCACTTAGTGATAAGTTGTACAGTAGCTGACTTACTCAAAAATGTTAACTACAGGCGGTCTTATCGCTTTAAGCGATCTCTACCAGACAACCTTTGGGTAGCGGGAAAACAATTAACTAAAACTGGGAAACAGGTAGTGCAGAAGAACTGCAAGAAGATTCAAAATAACACATACGCATACATCAGAATAAACGAAAAACACAATCTTCATAAATGAAGATACATTCAGAAATATATACCTATAATATATATATACAAATGAAATTTAAACGGTTAATTAAGGTTAATATTAACGTTATTAACGCTAATGAATCATAGGAATTTAAATCATTTATCCCAATTCCGTGAACACCAATACGCTGCACCGAAAATGCTACAAAAGTTACGATCACTGGTAATCATAATGACCCGTATTATGCTCGCAATAAACGCTTTTCATGTAGGTAATGTCTACACATTACCTATGTACATGAAAAGCGTTAATTGCGTGGTATTCTACAATTAGGCTGAGTTGCACTAACTTATGATCACAGACCGATCAACGTTAAATATGGCGCCCGCAGCAGTCACCTCATAGAAACTTGTCAAACTTACAATACAATCAGATTTTAACGGACACCGCTTGCGATTACAGGCGGTTTGGTGCAACCCAGCCTTATTCTCATTGGTGATTTAATTGTACGAGTAAATGTTTTTGCACAGTCTAAAGAACAGATTGCTAGTCAGGCGATAATACTAGGTACATTATTGCCATGGCTCGGAAAGTAAGGAATTGCATAACAAGGGGTTATGTGGTATTTTGACTTTGATAAAGCTGAAAGCTCAAACCCGGTGTTTAAAGTTATTATAACACATTTAGTTGATTTCATTTTCAAATCATTGAAGTTTATTTTTTTTAATGTTTTTTTTTATATATTTATTAATAATAATATAATAATTAAAACCAAAAATTTTAATAAAGGTTGGAAAATGCGTGGATTGGGGGCAGTTTTCTTTGGCCGAATAATATTTTCCTTAGTCAATTCGATTTAAAATAGACTTCCAGAATTTTTTATAGCGGGATTTTTTAAGAAATATTTTACACCCAGGCAGATAATTAGGCACTTTTTAAACCAAATACGGCCTTGTGAGCATGTTTACCTCTTGTACAGCCGTCCGAGCCTGAACGACTCAGGCGCATATCAACGTCAAAGGGTAAATACTCGCTACCCGTAACCCCGAATTTCTATCATCATATCAGCTGAATGACGTTCACTGCTGGACATAGGAAGGCCTCCCTAAAGAGTGCTACTATGACCGGTTCTACGCCACCCGGATCCAGCGGACTTCCTTGAGCTTTACCAGGTCATCGGTATGCCCACACTGTTATGCACAAAGTTTAGGGATTCGAATGGCTATATCACATGAGTAAGGAAACGGAACAGAGACTAAGGGTTCTAAAGAGCACGCAAAATGTATACCTAATGGTAGGGTTGGCGCAGGCGGACAAAACGGAACAAACACGATAATGATAAGTTTTTTTTATTTTATATTTATTGATTAAAATTTACTTATTCTTTTTAATAACAAACAGGAATAAGTTTAAACGTCAAAATTGTATGGGCTAGTCCCGGCATAACTCTATTCCGGTTTGGTCGAATTGACACTTACTTAATTGCAAAAGTATTCTCGTATAACTATCGTTACGTACCTATTTTTTTATTATTGCCATATAATAATACACCATATACGAGATATGTTTGTACGTATTCATTTCATCCTATCCAAATTCGATATCGAACACGGTCAATAACTTTTGGATCCACCTAGTTTTATAAAATATCTACACATTAAATATATAAAATTAGACATAGGTACGTATGTTTGTGCTTAAGAAAGATTTTACTTACCTAATGTAGTCTTTGGGTTAGTAATATATGATATGTCATTATTTTTACTATTATTGTTCATACACACAGTGCAGTAAACCATGTTTACACTATCTTTCCACTTTAACCATTCAAAACGTAAAGTCGAAATCGACCGCGATGCGCGATTCGACCCTGCGCTTGAGCACCTAGTGAGCCAGTTGAAACCGGTTTCTCTGCGTACGTGACGAACGATAGGTGCTCACGCACACACGCGTGTTGTGCTTGTAGTACAAGGTAACACCTAAGGATAGGTGTACATCTATCGCAGCGCGGTTGTATGAAGCTTTGTCTCTGTTCCGTTTCTTTACTTGTGTGGCTATATCGTATCGGTATTTCTATCATTTTATTTTATTGACAACAATGCACAATTTCCTCTCGCATACTTACGTACTTCTTCTTTACTTAATGTAGCTTTGTGAGGTCGTACAGTCACAAAATGAAAAGGTTCGTCGTTTTTCAACTTAATTTTAATGCCGTGAAGGTCGAAAAGTTTAGTGATGATTTGATGAACCTTTCTGGACGTTATATATTACTTTTAATTTCACCAGTACACACAATAATGAATCTTTTTTATGGATATCTAGACCATATATTGTCCTACGGCTTCTGGTGCGTTCTTTCTAATAAAAAGGGCAAAAAAGGGCTATCCGAGCAATTTATAACTTGGGGTCGCGTGACTCATTAAGAGAATTTTTCAATGAAATAGATATTCTAACCCTGCCGTCCCTATACATATTTGAAATAATAATGTATGTTAGGAAGAATTTGGGCAATTTTCCAACGAACGCTGATAAACCAATAGTCAAAGGCGAAAAAGTCGTTCTCGGAAAATTGTATGAAATTCTACAATAAAATTCCTAAACATATTACTCAACTTAGCAATTCTAAATTCAAATCTGTAGTTAAAACAAACACTTATTTCAAGAGCATATTATAAGATAAACGATTACATCATGGATAGGGATGTTTGGCAGTGATAGCGTCCTGCACGGGTAATCTATCACGAAAATATGTTTTCTACTGTAGCATTGTTATTTAAATTATTTTGTAGTAGCTGACACTGTAATTTTATATTTAACTATACAATGTATATTATTTTGAAAAAATGACACCTCGCCGAGTTTCTTACGCCGGTTCTTCTCGTGGCAGAGGTATATTTTTCCTAACCGGTTGTAGTTTATTGACGTTCATAGGTCCATGTAATATGCCTAAATTGAAGAATAAACTACTTTTACTTTTTACTAATACGCTAGTAACTGTTAAATCACTTAACATTACCTTAGACAAGACTTTCTTGTAATCCTTAGGCTTGTATATCGACATGTAGTATCCGACGACCAGCCCGACTACATACGCGCCCATCCTGTTGTGTGTCCGCATGTACCCGTTCATGAAATTTGTACTTTTCCTGATATTGAGATCTACCCTGGAAATAACAAAAGAATATTACATAAATCTTCTTCTTGACACCATTATCCCAGTTGAATTCTATAGCAGTCCCGTGGCCCGTTTTCTACCTTTTTTAGGGTTCTGTATCCAAAGGCGAAAACGGGACCCTTTTACTAAGACTCCGCTGTCCGTTGTCCGTCCGTCCGCCCGAAGACCCGCGCGCGAGCAGAAATAGAGCACAAATAGAAAAAAATAGGAGAGCGCTACTCTTACCACTCAAGTTCCTGAACAAAGTTTACCAATGCTTTGATATCGTTTACCGTTTCGTGCAGTGTTTGGAGTTCCTAGTTACTTTTTAGAGTTCCATAGCCAAGGTGGCGAAAACGGAACTCTTATAGTTTCGTCATGTCTCATTAGACAATACATTTATTACACGCCTCAATGATCCCCACACATTCAGCTTGGAAGAACGCGTTGTGTTCGCCTAATTGTTTGAATACATAGATAGAATAGAATAGAAAGATAATTATTCGGATAACTCAATATAACATTACAAGTAATACAGCAAAACTTAAGTACTAAAAATAACAGAGATGTGCTACCGAAAAGGCCTCCCACTCAGCAATGCAGTTGACACAGTACTGCCAACGGCGCTGGTTTTCAGTCGATCCAGTAAGTTGTGCGTGTTAGGATATATAAATACATAAATAAACAAATAAAATTAGCATAGTTATTTAATTTACAAGATCAATATAAGTTAAATAATTTATAAAAACGGTATTGAAGATCGAAGATAGATCGTTGTGTGCAATGTGTGATGTTTCGTCTATAGGCTTAGGCTTTTTGAAATGAATGAAATGAAAACAATTTATTAATGACAAACAAAAGTATTAAACAGAAGAAACGTATAATATTAAGTAGTTTGCCATGAACTGGTCTCGCCTCAGCGTAATGCTGGCCCAGGAACCAGCGCTGGTCTTCCGGCGAGACCATGCGTTTTTAAGCGTGTCGCTTCTTTTATAATGTGTAGTGGTAGGAATCCCGGCATCATCCTCAGTGCTGCTCTTGGATTTGTCCTCAGCCTTTTGCTGATACACATTTATACATGCTAGTTTTTTTATGTTTTCTGCATTTTGGTAATTGCACTAGAGATTTAGGTACGGGGCCACCATTATTATTAAAAGAAATAGTTACACAGCATAACAGTATGAACTAAATCACTGTAACACTACAAATCAACTATACAAATTTATATGAAGAAACAATTATACACTAAACTAATAATAAACTGGCGAGAGACGTACATCCATCTTCTCGCAGAACTTCAAACATTCATCACGCACCACTGCCCATCTGCTAGCAAACACATCACAATCAGCGGCTGATGCGAGGAGTGCGTTCAAAAGTTGTAATGCACGAACCAACGGAGACTTACTGCGTGACACCGTTCGCGATTTGGGTACGGCTAAGAGACAACGAATACGAGGCCGGAAATCAAATCTGGTTGGAAAGGGAACGGACAGGCGCACTAATTGTGCTACTAACTCAACACAGTCTGACTCGCCACGCAAGATACTGCCGGTTGTGGTGAGAAGAGCAAGATTGCGTCTGACCTCCAGGGAGTTAAAACCCAAGATACCTAAAAGGAATTTAGTAGGGTATAAGAATGGGTAGTACCCGTACATTTTTTTATACAAGAACCGCAAGAACACTTTTTGTACCCTCTCCAAAAGTAGGATGTAAGTCTCTTCGTATGGGTTCCAAACGACGCAAGCTGCTTCCAGCTTACTTCTGACTAAAGCTGTATAAAGCAATTTTATGATTGCGGGGTCGCGGAATTCCCTGGCATTCCGTATAACACATACTAACCTCTGGTAACAGTTACGGGTCAATGAGTTGAAGTGTTCGTGGAAATTGAGATGAGTGTCAAGGATGACACCTAAATCCCGAATGGTGCTGACACGGACTATGGATTCCGATCCCAAAGAATATCCGTAGAGAAGCGGGTTTCGCGACCGACTGAATGATATAACAGCGCATTTGGGGACATTAAAATCAAGCATATTGCTGGTACTCCACTGATGCACTCGGTCAATATAATAATAATACTGCGCTCTGTCCCGTAGATAACTGGCAAAGACCCGGAGAAGTTGCGGAGAAAAACCTATGTTACACAACGTACTCAACAGCACATCGTTATCAACACGGTCGAAGGCTTTTTGGAAATCGAAGTATAACACGTCAACTTGTATTCCCTTGTCCAGATGATCCGAGATAGAATCCACCAAAGTTAAGAGGTTCGATTCTACTGAACGCCGAGGTCTAAAACCATGCTGGGAGTCACAGAGGTAAGGCTAAATTTGAGGCACTAAAAGTCTATTTATAATGGACTCAAACAGTTTGGCCATCGACGAGAGAATAGCTATAGGCCTATGGTCTTCAACGCGGGTAGAACTGCTCAATTTAGGAATAGGCCTCACTCTTGTGACCTTCCATTGTTGAGGATACTCTCCAGTTGCTAGAATTAATCTAAAAATATGAAGTAGAGGTGGTATAAGCCACTGTTTACAACCTTTCAAAATATACGCTGGAAAGTTGTCAGGACCCGCGGGGCCACGTGGTTTTATACGTTTTATCGCATTTTCTACATCCTCCTGAGATATCCGGTTTATATGGACAAGGTTAGCGTTATAAGTCTGATCTTCACGAATAGACTTATTAAAATCTAGGTGTGGTTTATTTGGCATGAAAACGGACGAAAAGAAGTCAGCAAAGGCCTGAGCCGCATCACCACCCTCAAACTCGTTACCTTTGAAGGTAACTTGAGACTCAAAGCCACCCTTGGATTTTAAACAACGAATGTGCTGCCAGAATGAGCTTGGGTCATTCGTAAGTTTACTTTGCATCTGGTTGATATAGCTGTCATAAGCAATCGAAATACGGGCTTTAATATCCGCCCTGACCCTAGAAAAGGTGGCATATATGGCCTTGTCTTTAGTACGCTTCCAATTTCGGTGCAGATATGCTTTCCACTTAATGTGCTTTATAATATCTGACGTGAACCAAACTGGGTATCGTCGGCAGAGATTATTGGGCCTAGACTTTCTAGGTATACATTCGTTAAAAATGCCATAAGCTGACCTGTATAAAAGGCCATGACTCCGTAGCTTAGTAATGACACCATTACCATTTCGTATAGCCATAGTATGATGTGGGGAGATAAACCCCACTTTTTACTCACCATTATGCGGTATTATTCTGAAGTGACTGAAATGTAACATTTATATTTTTAGGATTTTACCCTTAATAGTGAGGAAACAATTTGAAAACTTACCCAATATTTAAAGCCTGAACCGCCGGTAAATCGTACACATAAGTGCTGATTGCTGGGCTCAGGAACCCGATCACTAATACAACAGTAGCAGCCGCTTTACCCACGCTCGGATTTTTACGGTACATATACAGGAGTATCAGCGTCACGACGTACAACTGGAAGTCGCAAAAGATCTGCCAGGCGGTTGGGAAACACTGGAAGAACATAAAACATTTTTTATTTTATCAGGCACAAAATCGTATTATTTAAATAAACTATCATACTTGCACTCGTATCTTTGCATGATGTTTTAAATTGTGTCCAGCTAGTCGATTACGATAGTCAATATCTGTTATGTAACAAATAATTGGCAGTTATATCTAATCTAACTTACAATACAATACAAATACACTTTATTGCACACCTGTATAAAAAGAATATAAAGCTTAAATTAGAGGTAAACAGCAGGCGGTCTTATCGCTAAAGAGCGATCTCTTCCTGGCCACCTTTGGGTAACAGAGATAATACAACATTTTCAACAATTGCAGTAGCTGGAAAACTAACTTACGTACGTTAGTATAACGTTACGTGTTCTATAGGATAGTCATTTTCAAAATTAATAAAATACACACCATTTCCGAAGCATTGAAATAATTCCCGACCAGTAGCAGTGTCAGCCACCAATTCCTCTCACACATCTTCTGCTCTAAGCCAGCCAACCTGGAGAAGACAGGACCGTCATCCATGTGCATCGATACATGAACCACGTACAAAACTGACACTGCAAGTGCCCCAACAAATCTGAAATAAATGGCAATTCGTTTAATATGGATACTCTGAAGAACAAGGATGTAGGCTTTTCCATGAATCGATTTGAGGGATAGTGGCATAAGTTTTTGAATGAGCGTTAGGAAAAATGAACTGTCATATTAGTAAAACATTTACGAGATAAGTAATTTTTGTCTACTTAAACATACAGTTTTTTGCAATAAGTTCAATAAAACATATTCTCTCATCAAGTTTACCTAAGATATCGCAGCATAATATACTTCAGCAAGTTATATGGCTTCATGATATCCAATGTAACAATTTTTTTCCCCAACAATAGGGCCGACATTGCCAGGAAAGAATCCGTGAGGAGGTCGCCATGAACCAAAAGATTTAGCTTCCTTGTGAACGTCTGCAAAATGGATAAACGTTAAAATTCACTATCATTTTCTGACAAGAGCATCGTCACTACAATTGCGCAGTTTTCACGCCTTTCAGAAATATGGATCGCTTAGGTCTGAAAAAAGTTGCAGGCGTCCATAGGCTGCGGAGACCGCTTACCATCAGGCGGGCCGTACGCTTGTTTGCCACCGACGTGGTATAAAAAAATTGCGCTTTAACTTCCTTTCTAGGTCACCTGGAAGTGGGTTAGGTTTTTGATTACCAGTCAGTCAGTCAGTGATAAAAATGGCGTTTAATGGACTTTAATATCTCAATAACTATTTCACCTTTATTTATAAAATTTGGGGTTCTAGTTGTTCTAAAGGAACTTAATACATGTACCAATTTTTTTTATGTCAAATAGATTTGGAGTTACTGAGGCGTCAAAAGTGGCTACAAACGGTTCGTGTAAAATAACACACGGCTGCTGTCCGCCAGTTCCTGGGGTGAACTTTGCAGGACATGCTGCCGCGTTTCTAGATAACGTTAACCTAATCTATTTGAATATTTATTTATAACTAGCTTCTGCCCGCGACTTCGTCCGCGTGGAACTCATTATTAGCACACAAACTTCCTCTTTAAGGAAGGACTTCCAAAATAAAAATTGGTCAGTGACATCTGAATCATATTTGGACATAGAGTTCAATTCCTTGAGTTTCTAAATTTAATGAAGCAAAAGAAATACAAACTCAAATGTTTTGCAAAAGTCAAAATTTTACTGAAACCGAGTGTACATTCGGGCCTTGCGACGTTAGGATTAGACACGCACAAACACTTTAAATATAAAATAATTGTGTATTACCAGTTCTAAGTCCAGGGCATTACTAACAGAAGTCGCGGAAACTAGGACCAATAAGTGTAAGAAAGGGATCAAGACTGCCAAGAGGAACCGGATACCGTTTAGAAACTCCAGATCACCATTACTCTCCTTTAACACAGCATCCCAGTTCTGACGAAGATTGAACGACTTTGCTACGTGATTCGCTGAAACAATAGGAATAAATATTTTTTTTCATCACACTTGCTTATATACGGTGCCATGATAAGCAAGCATACTGAGCTGCAATAGCCTATAATTGCCCGAAGGCGTAATGCATACATCATCCCTTTCACGCATTTGGAGTGGAGCCTTCGGCGTCGGGCTTTTAATAGACTCTCGTTGGTGATACCTCTCTTACCGCCCTTTATGCACAGTACAACTATTACAAGCCTTAGAATTCTGCGGCGCTAATAATGTATGTACTTCCTATGTTTGAAACATAAAATTGTATTGTCACCGTAATGTACGAGTATGCTTAGAAGTCCATTATCACCATATTACTTAGTCGTATTATTTTTAAATGATGGCCAGTTCCTCTGTCCTACCGATTTAGTATGTCACTGTCACTTCCATTTCTCTCTGTCACTTGGATCGGTCATTTGTTTTCATCTACCATTATCGCCGGTCTCTACCTATCGACTGTCTCCTTCAACTATTCCCATCACATGTAGAAACTCTGTCACTCATCTTCACCATCCTTCTCTGCCCTTGCAACGTTCTTTTCTGTCATTGCCGGTCGAACTAGCCTGTGGTTTGCCTTGAAATTTTTTATGCTGCTTACGAATGTAACCCGCTTCCGTCACCTGTATTCCCTGATGAATGATGATTATAATGTAGCTGCCTTCAAAGCAAGATTCAATAGGCTATTTCTAATTAGTAAGCTCCATCTTAGGCTCTATTTTTATTTAACATCAGGTGAGACTAGGGTTAATCACCGGTCAGTCATTTATATAATTATATAAACATACCAAATGAATTAGAACTAGCGATGGCTGGATACTCGCTTACGTAGTACGTTGAGGCCAATGCTATGAACAATAGTGCAGCGATGGAGCATCTGGAAGAGACGACTGCGTTATAAAATTCTGTAATGCATGTGCAAATGTCTAAGCCAATCTGAGATACTTTCGTTTCTAATTACCAAATTTTGAAATTTCAATTCAGGAAAACTCCTAAAAGATTAATAATACGCAAACTTCGCTCTAGACAAAATGCAAATGATAATACCACAAATCGGCCTCGGCATGCCTCTCGTTAAAATCAAGAAAAAACAATTAGAAAGTTTTTACTGCACTGTACTGTTTCAAAAGAGTAAAGTTTTAATAAAATTTAGTTTAAATAAAAATTTCATGACGTCATATTATTTAATGATGTAACGTCATATTAAAAAAATTAACACGCTCGCCCATTACGTTTAAATTAAATACCGGGTGTGGACATTCTTTTAAATGTATACTACTCTGGTATTTAACGCATGGTATAACTAATCTGGTGATTCTATTAACTTACATATAAACGTAAAATCCCTTAGAATAGTGTTTCGGGGCGCCAGCTTCCTCGCAGTGATCTATGGAGACGGCGGCGTGCTTGGCCGCGCGCAAGTACCCCGTGCTCACGAGCGCCTTCACCAACTTCTCCGCGGACTTGTGAGGACATCCGGCGGGAAGGCAGACTCCATATGCCATGTATGAGAAGCTACGTCCCATTAGAGATTTAGTCTGAAAAGTAACAGTATTATAGAATAGATTGTTCTATTACAATCACGGTCAGCTGACTACGGTAACATTTTTAGGAAATCGCCTCAAAAGTTACATAATCATTATGACACTTAAAAAAAATCATTCCACCAGCCAACAGCGGCTGAAGCTTTTCACTGTATTCACATTACAATTAACATACATGTTGCACAATATAATTAAGCTAGCTTGTGCCCTCAACTTTGTTTGCGTGAAGTTATTGTTAATTTACGAGTACTACTAATTGTTCCTATATTCTCACCGCTTGAACTAAAACGGGCAGGGACTAGTTTTTTTGAAATTCAACAAAAACTTATTATACGCGTACACCCATTTTATTACATTACTGGAAGTGGCTCCTTAAGAGATGAATTAATAATAACGCTGAAATTAGCTATATATTTATTATTTAACCATTTCTTTTCTTTTAGTGAAACTAAGACTATAGTATCGACGTTTTAATACTATTGGCTCAAAAATAACATATTGTCCATGTACCTATTAACCTCCTTACGGGTTCTCCTAATTATTGGTCGTCTGCCTTATTTAAATAACCTTATCTGAACTTCCAGAATCGCTCCAAACTACGTATGCTGCAAGATCTGACAATAGAAAGCAGAAAATGTGGACTAACATTAAACACACTTAAAACTAACGTAATGACCAACACGATCAAAGTAAAAATAAAAATTGAAAACAAAGAAATAGAATACGCAGAAGATTATATCTATCTTGATCAAGAGTTATATCACCGGTTGAACAAATGAAAAAGGAAATAGACAGAAGAATTACTAACTCATGGAATCGATATTCGTCCTTAAAAGAAATAATGAAAAACGATAAAATATCAATTAAGGAGAAATGCAAAGTGTTTAATATGTGTATCTTGCCATGCATGACTTATGGATGCCAAACGTAGTCACTGACGAGAACATATGTATGAGTAAAAATTAAAGGTCTGTCAGCATGGGATGGAACGAAGCATGCTGAATATCAAAAAGCAGGACAAATGGAGGCTTACTAAAATAAGGAATATTACTAAAGTTAAAGATGTTACAGTTAAAATAAGACAATTGAAGTGGAAATGGACTGGTCACATGATGAGAGACGGAAATGAAAAATGGACGAGAGATGTAACTGAGTGGTACCCGAGGGGAGAAATAAGGAAAAAAGGCAGACCACAGAAACGATGGGAGGATGTCTTGCCCAAACAGTGGAGAAGAAACACTAGAAACAGGGAGAGATGGAAGGAACTAGAGGATGTCCTACTCGTATGTCAAAAGACAACCTGACGCAACAAATTTAATGGCAGATGCCACAATAAGTAACTCTTAAAGTATTCAATAGTAATTTTGTAAATAGGATATAATAATTCCTTTTATTTCATATTTAACGTAAGTGTCACAGTCAGAGAAATAAAGGCTAATTTAATTTTTTATTAATTTAATAAAATCTGGACTTCATAGCTTGAGTAGTTTCGGCTCGGCAGGCAGGACCATGGCAGGACAAACGATATTAAACATTTAAATATTTTGTTATCTGGTTCGCGGTATCGCGGCAGCGTGTCACCCCAGGAACTGGCGGACAGCAGCCGTGTGTTATATTACACGAACCGTTTGGAACCACTTTTGACCCCCCAATAAATCCAAATCTATCTAACATAAAAACATGAAATTTGGTACATATATTAAGATCCTTTAGAGCAACTAGAACCCTAAATTTCATAAATACGAGTATAGGTTTAATAGTTGTTGAGATATTAAATTCCAAAAAAACGGCATTTTTACCACTGACTGACTGACTAGTAATCAAAAACCTAACCCACTTCCAGATGACCTAGAAAGCTGAAATTTATCATACAGCTTGGTAAGTATATGTTTACACCAGAAAAAATCAGAAAACAGTGATTTTATTATTAGTTTCATTATTATTATTATTTATGCTAGTTCCCTCAGAACTCCGTCATTTATTAACCGATTTGGAAAATTATTTTTTTGTTTGAAACGGTATAGTTCCGGGGTGGTCCCATTGTCATCGGGTCAGAATCTGATCATAGGGTCCTGGAGGAATCGAGGGAACTCTTCAAATATTTTACCTGTGGTGCACCTATAGCGGTTTGGGTATTTTGTATAGTAACTCGTGCATTCGCTCTGGGAAAGCAACATTTAATGAAGTTTGACAAAAAGTAATGATATCCCATCAAAAACATAAATGTGAAAATGGCAGCCAAGTTCACCGACAAAAGAATTGAGATCTAAATGGGCGCCAAGTTCCGTAGATTACCTATCCCATCAAAAACATAAATGTGAAAATGGCAGCCAAGTTCACCGACAACAGAATTGAGTTCTAAATGGGCGCCAAGTTCCCTAAATTACCTATCTGAAAAGTTGCCAAGTTTGGCACTAGATTGTTTACAGTAAAACTAATTTACTGCGGCTTAATGCATTTTGAGCCCTAACTTGGCAGTTTTCTATGCAGTATGTTGTAATACCATAAAAGCTGTTGGATATTTAATAAAACTGCCAAGTTAAAGCTCAAAATGCATTTAGCCACAGTAAATTAGTTTTACTGTAAACAATCTAGTGCCAAACATGGCAACTTTTCAGATAGGTAATCTAGGGAACTTGGCGCCCATTTAGATATCAATTCTTTTGTCGGTGAACTTGGCTGCCATTTTCACACTTATGTTTTTGATGGGATCTTACTTACATCGAGGTAATAATCTTCAGCCCTAACATAAGGATCGGTAATTTGATCCATAGTTTTCATGCCCTCTTTGTTCATCTCAATCTCAGCGAGACAGTACTGAGTCCGCAACTCGGGGTGCGTGGCGAGCCAGGGCGGGCGGAGGCACTGGTCGTAGTTGCCCACGTGGTACCGGGTGCCGAAGAATATACCCGTTGGTGACTGATCCATGGAGTTCCATACTAAAAATATTTAGTTACGGTATTAAATCGCTTCATCTCTTTTAAATGGAGATCCACCACCACCACCACCATATCAGCCCGAGGACGTCCACTGCTGGACATGGGCCTCCCCCAATTTCATGGGGGGTAAATGCCATAATCGCATTCGTATCTTTACCGCACTCCAGGGATGCTGCTACCCATCCCACGGTGATCTTGGTCGTAGTTGTAGGACATAACCGGGTCCAGGGGTTAGCAGCAGTGATCAGGGTATGGGGATCAAGTGGGGCACAATTCCAGTAGTATAAACATCTGCTTTTAATTTGGTGAAAAAAACGCCAAAAAAATAAATGTGCGTCAACTACAGAGCAATCTCACTACTATCGACAGCGATAAATTATTTTTGAAGTATACTGTCTGTTAATGGTTGTCTGGGAGATGCTCTTTAGCGATATAACCGCCTGTCATATATAGTCGGCCTGTTTAGGCTAGTTGGTAGTGACACTGCCTACGAAGCTAGAGGTCCCGGGTTCGAACCCCGGCCAGGGCATTATTTGTGCATTTAGCACGGATTTTGTTCTTGGGTCTTGGATGTTCTCTATGTATTTAAGTATGTATTTATCTATATAAGTATATATATCGTCGTCTAGTACCCATAGTACAAGCTTTGCTGAGTTTGGGACTAGGTCGATTTGTGTAAGATTGTCCCCCAATATTTATTTATTTTATTTATTTATAGTTTATAAAATACTCACCCCAAGTGGCCCAGAACGTTGAATTTTTTACATTCTCCAGAATGGCAAATATTCGGTCACGGCACTGAGCCTCGTCAAGGTCCCACTGTTGCTTTGACAGACTGTCAAATATATGATCCACGTTCACGATTCCTGATGACTTTTCTTCGGCAAAAATATCAACTGTTCCTAAAATACATTATTTTGGTGCACCAGAAAGGCAATTAGTACCTATATCATTAAAAGTTTAACCCGGAGGTAGGTTAAGAAATAAACTGGGTTATAAATAAAACACTCACCCAGAAACAATAAGAACACAATGATTACACTTTTCAACAACATTTCAATGGAAAACTCGCGATATTGTTTTATTTCAGCGTGTTACAGACGTTGGTGTCGCTGCCTTTAAACTAATACATTAGCGCTAAGAAACCCTTCCGTGTTATTACTCTTATTTCATATATGTCAAATACTTCCAGTAGTATTCGTTAAATATTTATAGGTAATCAGAGGAAAAACTCAGCATACAATAAAGAAAGAAGAATATTACAAAATATTTGCTTAAAAAGTAGTATCTTTGTGGGTGTATAGCGGGCGGAGAACAAGTGCTTACCACTTTTTTGTTTTTAGGGTTCCGTTATAAACAACGAACCCTTATAGTGTCTCCAAGTCTGTTCGTCCGTCCGTCTGTCCGTAGCTTGGCTCGATAACAATAACCGTTACTACTAATTATTCTGAATCAGGCCGATAAAATGGCTCTTTTCCCTTATGTTCTTTTTCTCTTGTAGCTTCCTATAATTGTTTTGGTTCAGAAGCTGTTATTTGTTTTAAAAAGAGTTTTCATCATAATCGCATTCTGAGTCTGTTTGCTCGGTCGGGAAGGATGCTCTTTGAACTGGTTAATTTGATATACTATACCTAACTCTGCCAATTCAAATGATTTTAAGAATATTATGTTTTAAGTATATTATTATGATTATATTAACATGATTTATTTATTATGTGTACCTTTTATATAGTATCTTGTCTTGCGTTCCGTGGGTCACTTACGGTGCTGTCTGAAAACCAGCGCTTTAGGTGTCTGACACAAGTCACTGGTGGACGACTACGGAACCCTACATTACGCGTGGCCCGACACGCACTTGAACGCCTTTCTTTATTTATTCCACCTATACTTACCTACACTTCTATTAACACTAAAAAACTGACACTGCGGTATAGTAATTAACATATTTGAAGGTGCACTTGGTCTAAACATGAAATAATCGTGGAATTCAAAACAACAAGTTTAAAGATAATAATGACAGCCATAGGTAAAGTCATGTCATAATAAAAAAAAAAGTGTCAGTACGTATTTTGTGTAGGTCAAAAGTATACCAAATGGTAAATTTTGACTCTCAACCTATGCAAAGAAAGGAGGAAACGAATGAAAACTTTAGCGGGACAACGCCTACCCGCTAATAACAGGCAAGCAATATATATCCATGTATCTTGCGCAGTAGACTTCCTATTAATGAAAAGGAATTCCATTATAGTCAATCGAACGGCTTTTTAGTAACCAGCTAGTTAGTTGATGATAATTATAGAATTAAGTCGTCTTTTGTAGGTAGATTTCTGTGTTGTGCAATAAAGTTTAAATAAATACCTAAATCTTAGTCTTACTGTAATTTTTGGTATGTAAAATGACTTTTAGAACTACTTTACGCACTGCTACTAAAGTAATCATACCTCTCTTATTTAACGCGGTCATTTGTTTTGTTTACATGTTCGAATAATCGCCCACCACTGACCTGCTGCTCTGTCCACTGGTAGAAGGACAGACCAGGGCACCCTTCACTACTGGTAGCCTTCACTGCTGGTTTCCATCCATGGTAGCAAGTTTCAGCAAGCAGTCACGGCTACCATGAATGGAAACCAGCAGTGAAGGCAACCATGGATGGAAACCAGCAGTGAAGGCAACCATGGATGGAAACCAGCAGTGAAGGCTACCAGGGACCGAGACCGATGCAGACAAGTCATCAGGACGGCGACGTCCAACAGTGATCGCAATCCTCAGGAATGAGGGGCCGACTGAAGAGGAGAGGGGGTTCGAAAAATGGTTCAACTTTAGCTGTAACAAACGACACATTGCAACAATTAAAGAGCCTGTAATGTATAAGTCTGTATGTCACTTTACGCCAATACTATCCCACTGTTCTCCTACTTACCGATGTTACAGGGAGAGTATTTTTAAGTCTATCTTCCACTATATCCTATTTTTTATACCCCAATAGATAGCTATTGGGATCCCACTATGCCCCTGCGTACCGATGTTACGGGTAGAGTGGGGTAGGTCGTCTACTTATAAGTACTTTACCCTTTTTAAACGATGAAACTTTTTAAAAGATGTGGGTCGGCGGCTGAGAGAGAGGGGTTGCGATCCTCGTTCCGGATCGTTTTGGCTCAACAGGTTTCGTTGGCCATTCAGCGTGGCAACGCCGCCAGCATCATGGGAACTTTTGAGCCATCTACGATCCGGGGCGGTCCTTTAGATTAGGTTAGGTTAGGTTGACGGTGTTGACGAAGCCTGTTGCGGATTTTGTAATAATTAGTTATTAATAAAATAAAATTGGCTGCTGTATGGCTTTACCCTTTGATTGCTTATACATAATATATCCCAATATGCACCTGAGTACCATGTTGCAAACAATTACATTGGTACACAGTTTACCTATGTGGGAACGAAACCGTAATTTTAACTTACAACATTACATAAGTCAGTTAATAGTTTATAAGCTGGTTTTGTTCCATGAAATGTATTCAAACAGCATGACAAAGACAAAGTATTTATTTGCTAAACATAGGTTATACAGAAACATGTGTTTGTGAAATATGTGTTTGTTTTGTTTTTTATCACCAAAATTTAAAATATTAACTTAATAATTCGAAAAAACCGGCCAATTGTGTGTCCGATCACGCACAAAGAAGGGTTCCGTACCGACACCTCCTACTCTACATTTAAAACTACTATATAATACATTTAATCAAAAAAGGTCTTATCTTCATAGGGAACTCACAGCACTTACACCCTTTTGTTTGGGCAAGACAGTTTTCCAGCCATAACTCAAAAACCGTTTGACCTACCTTGTTCAAACCAAAAATCGATAAAAGTATTTAGTAATGTGCATCATCTTGATTCTTTTTTGAATTTTCGACTTCATGGTTTTGGTAATTAGAGGGAGGGGGGGATTCTTAAGACTTTGACAGCTAATATCTCACCAACGGTGGACTAAAATAGTTTTTTTTTAGAAACCTCTAGAGGTCATTATCGAAGACCTATCTATAGATACCACACAAGCCTACGTGCATTGAAAAACAATATTGACCCCCCCTGCTATATGTATGGAGTGCTCCCCCAGTTTTTTTTTTGTACTTTCACATCATCGTTTTATAGCGGTTCATAGACTTGAATACACCTCCCTACCAAATTTCATAATTGTAGTGCTCATAGTCTCCGAGTAAATAGTCTGTGACATACGGACGGACGGACAGACATGACGAATCTATAAGGGTACCATTTTCGCCATTTTGGCTACGGAACCCTAAAAATTCGGGTTCGAATCCCGTTCAGGCCATTATTTGTGTATTTTTCGCCCCAATATTTGTTTCTGTGTTTTTGGATGTTTTCTATGTATTCATCTATATTTCTATATAAGTATGTATGTATATCGTCGTCTATTACCCATAGTATAAGCTTTGTTTAGTTTGGAACTAGGTCGATTTGTGTAAGATTGTCCCCAATTGAGTATTAACAAAGTCAAAATCATAGAATTTTACGGAAGTAGCTGTACGGGCGTCTGCAATCGCACAATTTTTTAAATTACTTTTCAACCTAGGGGCGACATGCCTTAGTATCAACCCCCTTCTTAGGTCAATATGACCTATTTTCAGAGCATGAGCAATGAAAAAGCGACAAGATACAAAGGCCCCTTGTGAAGTCTACCGTACGATGTCTGTGAGTGAATTTATTGTAGCGTTTATTCAAAGGTTTTCACTTAGTTTCTCAGAAACGGCTGCTTGAGATCAACATTTGTAGATGTTTTATTTTCACGGAGATATATACTCGTATTGTATCTCTCTTAATAAGCTTTCACTATCTCGGTAGTTAAAAAAAACACATAAATACGTATCAAATACATATATTACAATTGACAAGCCAATAACGTCTACGAACATATTCGTTGTAACTCGCTAACAATATTTTTACGCCCCTTATTCTCATAGAATTAACGAAGTTAACTCCAACGTTGAAGCTTTGATTAATCTACGTGAAATAAGGATTTTCCTTCGTTATGAAAATATTTTTTCAATATTCTCTGTTTCGCTTTCGTTTGCTTTTCGAAAGATGTAATATTTCATAACTCAATCGACGGCTTGGAACATTGATTTGTGTATTTCCAATGGTTTTGTCTTGAAATGAAAACATAAATCTATATCCGTGAAACCAATTTTGCTAAATGTAAGCGAAAGGAAAATTTTAACTTGTTATTTAAGAACTTGTAATTTAGGACAAAAGATTTTAAATGAATTTCGTATACGTGTGTGTTTTCTATGAAGATTATAAATAAGTAGATAGACTTATTTAATTATATTTATTATAATTGTAGTTATTTATTTATTTATTGTACACAATTACAGGTTATAATTACTATATACATTCCCCGAGGTCGCTGCCTCTGGGGAGGGTGCCCATAAGGCTGGCCACATTTCCCCGCTGGATAGCGATACCTATCCGTTGACCGAGGAAGTGACCAGCCCTATGGTCAGCAGTATTTTCAAAAAATTTTTTTTTAATAGTTTTATATAGCCGATGTGCGTCCGGGCTCCAAGGGCCGAGAGTTTCGACCGCGAATGCCGCAAATATGTGGCTATTTGTCAAGCTAGCATATAATATTATAATTATTAGGTACATACAATTACAAACATTGTAAACAAACGCAAAACTGTACTGCAGTTTGTCTGTGGATCGCTGTCCCTAGTATTTTTAACAAAACTGATTATGAATTTACAGATTAATAATATGTAAAGATATAGGCAGGTACATGAATGACTTAAGTATTTGTTACCGCAAAACACCTGAATGAACACCTAAGTACATTAGGTACTCAATACGTACGTAGTAACGTAGTTATTCTATTTTTTGAACACCTATCACGGAAAATACCCTCTTACTCCTAATTTGGGACGAGAAGCAAATCGTTACAAGAGCCGTAATTTTATTAGTAACCCATTGAGCTTATACTCATCACTGTGATTTTATCGGCATTAAAAAACATGAATGCAAAAACATCGCAAAAAGAACAGACCTAATAATCTCAACAAAAACCCAGATATCGCCAAAAAAATGTTACTTTGCCCTCAATCTCGATTGCGTATGGAGAGCTCTCGGGGGCGAATAAAGAGGAACGCGCATATAATGGGGGTTTGGTATAAATCTGCGTTTTATTGGTGAGGACGCTTGTGTTTTATGACTGCTGGCTCCTGATTGTGAGGCGTAAGTTACAAAAGGATAGCAATATTGAGAAAGATATTATATACTTGAATTTAAACTTTTGTGAGTCATGTTTAAATCTATATCCCGACTAATTCGAAACATGTCGCAATGAGTAACAATTCATACGTGCGGTTTAACCACTTTAGTGATATAGTTTTAAGATATTATATAACAGCTTTCAATCAATCCAGAACTTTCATAAACAAATAAGTAATAAAAGGTTCTTGGTTATGTAATTAAGGAATGTAGTACAAAATACGTTACTTTCGTGTTTAAGTATAAGTAAACGCCTAGTGCTTGACACTGCCTAAACGTTCAAACTTATGTCATAATACGAATTGAGGTGAACAATATATGGTAAACATTATTCTTAGTGTCTAACTAAGCTTGCTACACTCGACCAGGGTCAAAGAGATGCTTTTACATTTTGTAACAACTGTTTTACCATGGTGCAATAAATTATGATTATTACTATTCTTAAACGGCCATATTCTTTAATGACCCTTACTTTTTAACATCATTAAATAATTGCAGACCTGAGTTTTTATAGTTACTATGTTCCTTTTCGATCAGGCTATTTCCATGATAACTTACGTTGCTCACATTACAATTTGAATTTCATGTTGTAAGACACATTAAAAGTTATTTTTGTGTGATTTCACGTCAAGCGGACAGCGAAAATTATGTCAGATTTCGGATTTTGTTCATATATGGATTAAATGTACTTCTATATGACCAGAGTAAACGTGCATATATATCATCCATATCCATATACTATATATAAGTACTTATACTATTATACTATACTATACTATTATTACTATATTTACTATACTATATACTATACTATATACTATACTATATATACTATATACTTTACTATACCCGTCTGTCTGTCTGTCTGTTACCTCTTCACGCTTAAACCGCTAAACTGATTTAGATGAAATTTGGTATAGAGATAGTTTGAGTCCCGGGAAAGGACATAGGATAGTTTTTATTCCGGAAATCATTCCTTAAGGGGTGAAAAGAGGGGTAACAGTTTGTATGGGCGCCTGCAACAAATAAATAGCAATTTTTCCTATAATATCGTTTGCTAAGAGGGTAAACCCACTAAATCCATTCCTTAATTTTTTTTCGTTTTACCCACCATTATGTAGCAAAAAAAGATGCATCGCCTGAGAAAAACAGCTACTGCGAGTTATTTTAACAAATTGCTTAAAACACATATTGAGTAAAACAGTGGACTCCACGAGTTTAAAAGTTATCGGTTTACTCCAATATACCCGACATTTTCGCAAGAATTTCGATCGCCTTGATGTGTGTTGTCGCATAAGATAACTTTGTTTCGTGTTTTTTGTGTACGAAGAAGTATAACATGGCAAAGGTATGTACTATTATTGTTTTTTATTAATATTTCGTGGCTTTTGAGCTGTAAATCCAGTACAATATCTGTTTGGGTTAACCTCTTATCAAAATTAATGGGAGTTTTTATTCTTACTATCGTGATAAACGTTCGCAAGAGAATTTTGTTACCGTGTCTTAAGGCCAGAGTCTTTGACCAGTGTGTGTTGCCAGTGATGACATAATTGGCACTGAAACGTGGTCGCTTACTATGGGCCTCATAAAAGGGCATATTTGAGCGTGATCGCATCAGAAATGAGGCCATCCAGAATAGAACCCAAGTATCTGACATAGGGTACGTATTATTATCGGGTATGTTTGGACCCGAGTATGTCCTAAAACTACTACCGAGACCACCGGGGTATGGGCAGCAGCATCACTGCAGTGCGGTGGAGATACTGCAATCGCCAACCCGCATGCCAAGCGTGGCGATTATGGGCAACTACCCCCTAATGAGAGACACAAACAGGTGGAAGTCTTTGGGGGAGGCTTATGTCCAGAATTGGACTTCCTTCGGCTGACATTATGATGATGATGATGATGATCTGACATAGCCTTCCGAATCGTTAACCTTACGTGGTAGTAGGCGGGGCACATTGCACGTAGAACCGATGGCCGTTAGGGCGGAAAGGTTCTCGAGTGACGACCACTGACCGGAAGGCGCAGCGTGGGTATATGGACTCCACACAAGATGGACTGATGACCTGCTATTTAAAAGTCGCTATAGTCCGCTGGATGCGGATGGCGCACGAGCGGGCATTGTGACACTATTTGGGGGAGGCCTACGTCCAGCAGTGGATGTCCTTCGGCTGATATGATGATGATGAATATTTTCGCACAACACCCAATTATGTAAAACGCTTGTATGGAAAGCTTGTCGCTTGCTTGCTCGCTTGTTTTGTTTGTCGCACTTGTTGTATATTTACGGTACTTTCCTCATGTCAAACCAGAAACTTATTGAAACGTCAAAAGCGATCTGCTAGTATGAAGTTGTATGAAAAATACCGTAAAGACGTCACAATAAAACGGCTACCCTTTTGTTTTGTTAGTTTTATAGAAATTTTATTCAATATTAATTCAAAGTAGATACTTTTACTAAACTGCAAAAATAAACTTGGTTTTGTTCCTTTTCCGTACATTGACAATTAGATTTAGTGAAGTGTTATGTTAATATTGTTAATATTTAAATACATATATTTTGTCTATTTAATAAGCATGTGTCTATTGAAAGTAAAACTTGGTTCTGTTTTTATTAGCTATAAAGATAGGCACAGCAGCGTTTAATGTTTCCCTTGTAACTCGCAAAAATGTAACTGAGAGATGGGTGCAGGCTGAAAACCAGCGCTGCGCAGCTGACCCAGCTCGCAGCATATGCTGAGACCTGAGCCCGTTGTCGCAGAATTAATAACCTGTAAATATGTCTAGATGTATGGTACTGCTGTGTATTTTTTGATGTGGCAATAAATCATTTTTTATTTATTTTATTATTTTATTTTAAAATATACATTTTTTTTTATTTATTCGTATAAACAATTTCAAAACACATTACACTAAATGTTGGCGCGTCGCGCTCAAGTTACATCACTTAGGTATTGTTTACAAGTGTGAGTTACTATGAACTTACTCAACTAGGGCATGCATAGTAACAATAAGCTGTAAAATGCCAATAGTGTATTTTTTAGCTTACCTTTAAAGGCTGCTTTGTTAATAATATCGCTTTCACACTGAAAAGGTATGTTATTAAAGATTCGAGGAACCAAATAGTGCAACGTTCTCTCACCATAATAATTACAACTATTTGGCTCGACATATTGCGGTCTCCTATCAAGTCTAAGTGGCCTAGTGCTTAAATGTCTAGGTATCTTATAATCGTTGCAGTCGTATTGACCCACGGCTATAAGATACCTAAACTTTTCTTGGACGGGGAGGACCCTGCACACCCCATATAACTGGTCGTAGTTATTTTTGTATTATTTTCCCTCACTAGCTCGGAAAGCCGTCTTTTATCCTTTGAAACAAGCGGGTAAAAACGCATTTTATCCACAAGTGGGGAAAGTAATTTGACCTTGGAGCGTGTTTGAGTAGCATTTGACAGATAACAAAACGTAAAACGCTCATATTAATGGTTCGTTTGATATCAATTATCATTAAATAAATGGTTTGACAATTTAATAAAAAATACCAAATTTAGCTTTATTTAATGATTTAAGTCGTAAACCTTAAAATTCTATAAGTAACATTTTTTTATAATGACTTTGAGTATAATTGTAAACGCACAAGTTGAGTCGATGCAATTTCAAAACGCATCGTCAGAAATGGCATCTTGTCAATGTCAACTAAAATATACACAACTTGTCACCGACTCCGATTCGCGTAAATATTATACACAACTTTCAGAGTTTTCTGTTATAATATCGTAAAAAAATCAGTGATTCAAGTGATGGAAATCATGCCTGTGGAACTGTGTTTTTTTGCATGTTGCACTTTCCTCGCTATAGTGAGGAGAAAAGTTTTGTGTTACACACGGGTGCAAAGTTGTATTTTACTTCTCGTGTGTTGAAACACTCGCTACGCTCAGGATTTTATTTTAAAACCACTCGCTTCGCTCGTGGTTCAACTATAGAATCCTTTCGCTGGCTCGTGTTTCAATTCCACACTCGCGGGTAAAATACAACTTTGCACCCTTGTATAACAAATAATTATTTTCTTGGCAGGTACTACAAATTCGATAATGTTTTTTTTTTTCTTATAGAACACCGGAAGTAAACATTTCAAATCAGATTTCACTTAACTTCGGTATTTAAAAAAAAAAACTCAAAATAAAGCTAGTAGTCCATAAATAATGTTTGTAAAGTTTTAGAGTGAAATCTGCATTCAGTTTGAAGTTAGACGGACTATAGTGCGAAGGCGATGCACTGAGCGCCGTACTGGCAACCTATTAGGTCACCCGTTTTTCGAGTGAATGGTTTGAAAATTGCTTAGTGATGCACAGGGTAAATATAAGCTGTCTTGATAAATAAAATAAAATAAATTTTAGTTCTCTTTTCAATAAATATATTAAAAACTATGTAATTATTCATTTTTAATAAATAAATAAATTTTTTGTTGTATCTAAAGTAAACTAAGATACATTTGTGAACACTTATCGCGACATATCCACGATCTGTTATCTCTGGAAGTAATTATTTAGGCATTGGTTAGATTAAACTTTAAATGCTAGAACGAGACAGATAATAGCCACGTTATTTAAATCGAAATCAATTCATGTTGTTAACTGGAAACGATAGGTACCTACGTGAAAATGTGTTTCATGGCGAAATAGAATATTGGAATATATTTTTTTCTCGACCTAAATTATACAATGTTATTGACCTGTCAAGTCGATAGACTCAGCCATGTTTGAATTATGAAGTTGAATCTTTGCAAGGTTAGATTCACAGCTCATCCTTAATTGACTATTGGTCTATTCATCGTTATACTGATCCTATGATCACAGGTAAATTTGACCATAAGTTTATGCCTTAACGCCCAGCTACTCACGACACTCTTGACCATCGTGTCAGACTTCTGACCATAAGAAGGGTTTTATGTCCCAACTTGTACGGCGAGGTTTCTTGCACAGAAACTTCTGTGCCTTAATCTAAACTTATACCTAATATTTGCTTCGGTTTTATCGCATATTGTTTTTGTCTTCTTGCCCAAAACTCGTATTAAGGCAAGGGTCAAATGGAATGTTTTCATAACGTAAGGTCTTGGGAATTGTTGTTTTGTTACAATTCCTAATAAAATGCGTGACCGAATACCACGTATAATTGCATATCGATATTGTGGAACAAAGAAACAAAAACAAATACGTAACGATCTATAGATAACCCGCTTACCTACTCGTAGTAAATACGTGACTTCTCGAACGAACGTTATAAATATCAATTGTCTTTTTATCTACAAAAAAAATCTAATCCTAACTAAAAAGGGAAGATGACGATAAACAACCTGTGAATTTTGCACTGAAACAGAAAACAAAACAAATTAATTTTGAATACACATTACCTGAGCACCAAATAAGTATATGAAAATGCGAATCGGTATATACATTAAGATAAAATACGACAAAATGCTTTGAGTATTATAAAATAAAATACTTACAGACCATATATCCTACTGATATAATTATTATCATGCTATTCATCATGATTAATATAACTTTTTTAAATATTTAGTACCTAGCTTTATGACAGTGACATATGCATTTGACATAACATTACTTTTCTTCTTCGTATGTTACTTTTTATGTACTTACCTAACAATCTTGGCACAAAAGCATACAAGTATTGGCTACATTTCCACCCAGCGATAAAGGAAGTTCTAAACTTTATCTAAAATAAGAGCGCTTCATAAAATGCAAACTAAGTTTTGTCCACCAAACTACATTGGTAAGATGAAAGCATATCGAAGTCCTAACTTTGGCTTTCTAGTTCTGTTATCAGCATAACAAAATGCGTCTATTCAAAGTATTCAAACCCAACTTTGAAAGGATTTCAGGGTCTATTTCCAGAAGAGTACAAACGTATTGAGTTAACATGGAAATTGCATTGATTGTGGAGCGCTTGTTTTCAATGTCTTAGGACCGCGTTCTAGATTTGAATCCCAGAGTCACCTAATTTCGGAACGTAGTTTTGACGCATAGCGTTGAAAATTATATGTACTTATGTCTTGTCTTAGTTCATTCGCTTTCTTTACCGAAATCTCGTAGCCGACCACGTTGAATAAGCTGCCAAAATCAAATAACAATATTACGGAATAATTATAAAACGCGGACTTGGCGGGCCGAAATAAGAACGGCGGGGTGTAGTAAGAGTATTTTGTTCTTTGGCGTGAATTTACTGATGCCGCACATGATGGGATACTGTCAGAATTACATTTGCGCAATAGGTGAGTAATATCATGCGCGAAAGCGAGACGGCACATTCTGCGTCAATCAGTCTGTAAACAGACACACATTTATATGTATGCGCGCACTAATGAATCGGAACTGGGGCTCTATTCCGAAATTTGAAATCCGAACTTCGAATGGTGACGTCCCTTTAACTCTCCTGTCATACACTATACGAGTGAAAGGGACAGCACCATACGAAGTTCGGATTTCGAATTTCGGAGTAGAACCCCAGATTCGATAGACAGTTGATACCACGTTGACCAGATAGCTGGCAGCTTGCTTAGCGTCGCGACAAGTCAGGATTTGCGCAATTGTGTAAACCCGCCAATTGCATTTGATCTCTCGCTACAATGCTATTAGCTGATGTCATGAGTGATACGTACGAACAAAGATTTATACAACGTGTATTGTTTAAATAGCCCTAAACTGTATCCAGACGTAGATTTTAGTGCTACGAACTGATATTAATTTAGTTAACTAACAAAGAGTAATTAGTTTAGAAGAATTTTTCGAGCAGCAATGTATTGCGTACACTTATTTGACACATGGAAGAATCGTGTTTAGTATTGTTGTTTCTTTATTATTGTTAAATACTAGACCAATGTCAAGAAAATAACTACTCAACAGCCAGATTTGAGTAAAAATTATTTACTTTAATATTTAACATATTCTTTCGTTGTATAAATAAAAATGAGATATTATTTGCGTATTTGTTATTTTATACGGAAAAAATCTTACATTTTAATAATTAATGGAAACACATATTCGTTAGGATCTATACCAAGAACTTATAAAGCTTGATGTATCAAAAATACACGGTGTATAAACTCACATTTAACTGAAATTCTTACATGCCAAATAGAGCCCAAGTAACGAAATCGTCTTGTATTTCGCTACTTGTATCTAGAATTCTTGATAATCTGATAGCACTCGTACCTGTCGCACGAAACCGGATAGCCTTCCTTGTTCTTTTACGAGTACTTTGTCGGAGATAACAACTGAGTTTTGAGCTTCATCCTGTTTACTTCACGTAGATTTCCTGCAATGTAGCGTGAAATTTAGTTTTTCTTATACGTTCTTTGGGAAAAAAAATGCAACTGTGAATCACTTAGTCGCATCCTTGCTGCGTTGTTACTTTGTTCCGTAAATTGACGTACTTTGTTATTTAACTAACTGTAAATTGTGTTCTTATCGTATGAGGGGATACGGGTACATTTAGTGCTGTGACAAATATGATTTTAATAAACACTAGCTTTTGCCCGCGACTTCGTCTGCGTAGAAGTCATCCTCACTTTAGAATTATTTGTTTTCCCATACATCTTTCACACTTCTTTACACCCCCTTAATAAATGATTACATTCAATATGACATGCTCTTTACCGCGCACGGCAAATATTAATAGGAATCCTTTTTTCAAAACGAATCATCATGATCATCATAACAGCCGAAAGACGTCCACTGCTGGACATAAGCCTCCCCCAAAGAGTGACACAATGATCGTTCCTTTGCCATCCGCATTTTGGGCCATCGTGGGAGGCCTACCCACGCTGCGCCTTCCGGTACGTAGTCGCCACTCGAGAACCTTTCCTCCCCAACGGCCAACGGTTCTACGTGCAATATGCCCCGCCAACTGCCACTTAAAATTAGCGGTTCGGAGGGCTATGTCGGTTACTTTGGTTCTACTGCGGATGGCCTCATTTCTGATACGATCACGCAAAGATACTCCCAGCATAGCCATCTCCATTGCTCTTTGGGTGACTTTGAGCATTTTTATGAGGCCCATAGTAAGTGACCACGTTTCAGTGCCATATGTCATCACTGGCAACACACACTGGTCAAAGACCCTCGTCTTGAGACACCGCGGAATATTGGACGAAAAGATGTGCCGTACCTTCCCGTATGCGAGGCCGAAAGCCGAGCATTCAATTAGAACAGGATCCTTATATACTTATAAGGCTGAGGGCTGAAGGCCCGGAGCCATGTGACTCGCACGCGAGGCCGAAGGCCGAGCGTCCCAACAGAGCGGGCTCCTTATGTAGGGCCGAAGGCCTGAAGCAGAGTGGCAATGCACGCGAGGCCGAAGGCCGAGAGTCCCAACAGAGCGGGCTCCTTATGTAGGGCCGAAGGCCTGATGCAGAGGGGCAAGGCATGCCAGTCTACAGGCAGGTCATTCACACAGAGTGGGCTCCTCATGCCGAACATTCACACAGAGTGGCAAGGTAGCCAACAGAGCGGGCCCTTCATGTATGGCTGAGGGCCGAAGGCCCGAAGCAGATCGGTAATGCACGTGAGGCTGAAGGCTGAGAGTCACAATACCTAGACATATAAACGGATAGACAAACAGACACGAATTCTTATAACTGTTGAAATGTGTTCTGTTTCGATGGCAAGGGCCCTCCAATCGCTCCATTGATTTATCCAATATCTGCAATGTACAGATTTTCGACCCTCTACAGCTGTATTATATGTATACGGATAAGCATAGATCCAGGGGCCTTTCAGCTCGAAGTACGAATTTTTCTATGGAAATGTTATTTTAACTTGTTTGTACCAGATGTCACTTGGTGCTATCTCTATCGCACTTGCATATTGAAGTGACAGGGATGCAGCGGTCGTGCGGTTAGTTCTTAGTAAATACCCAACGGCGCTACGATCTATGTGGAGTATTTCACTGGTATCTCTATCTCAGTATATGTATTGTACTTTGTGCATAGATCTAAGGTGCTTCAACCGTCAATGTTGACGATTGGGCTGCCCAGCCCAAGTGATCTCTTATATCAAACAGTTATTATAGTGTGAAGCTCACCAATTACGTAAAAAATAATGCACGACAAAATTAAATTGTACACCGACGATACAAAGACTGCATTGAAGCAGCTGTTTTTTGTATTTAAGCATATGAAGACAAACAATTCCAAAGTATCGCAAATTTATTTTGATTTACACGCAATAATAGACCTAATTGCGAAAAGGTTATGCTCAAAAATAGCGTCATTAATCAGAAGGAATTATGATATTTCGGCTTTGACATATCGACACGTCAGCTTGTTTACAATACGTCAAATTCTGCTATGGCTTAAGTTAAATTTATTGACACGCCGTTTTACTCCCAATTGGCTGAAACTTAAAGCTTAGAATGTCGTATGAGGATTTAAATCACCAGTTTATAGACCATATTTGCACCCCCGATTTCATCCCTTTGAGGGTGATTATCGGGACAAAAAGTATACTATAAGTGAATCCAGATTATATACTGTTTAGTGTACAAAAAATCACATTGATCTGTTTAGCCGTTTTTGCGTGATTGAGTAACAAACATCTAAACTTTCGCATTTATAATATTATTAGTAGAATTACAAAGTTATATATGTAGTTTTTGTTGAAAGTTGAAAAGCTTTATTCGTTATTTTATGAATATGCTGGTCGAGGGTTAACTTTTCATCGAGTGGAACCTTCTGGACCGCTTTTCCCCCTATAAGTATATAGTTGGTATTGTTTTTTTTTGTGAATGTAATATGGACACACTTAGCAGAAGCCCAGGATAATTTATTTTCTACACAGCAATCATGGAAACCGTCTAGGTCATCTTGTATGAGATCGCAATCGTTTTGCCTTTTCACTGTTTTATATATTTTTAGGTCGTCGGCAAACATAGAGAATTTACAATTCCAAAAGTAATTACCAATATCGTTTACAGACAAGGAGAAAAAAAACGGCCCTCAAATAGATCCTTGTATTACACCAGATGATATGCGGGATGTTTGTGATTCGAAGCCGTTAATAACAAATTTTTGGGTACGATTTTCTAAATAAGAAGCGAACCACCTCAGTTGATTGCCTTGGATCCCATTAAGAGCTAGTTTACGTAATAGTAGTAGGTGATTGACTTTGTCGAAGGCTTTTTTGGAAATCTGTATATACCACATCCACTTGTGTACGCATGCACATAGAAGAGAATAGGAAGTTTGTGTACACAAGGAGATTGGTAGATACCGATTTATTCTTCATAACGGATTTACTAAGAAGGGAAGACTTTTTACGATAACTCAAAAACAGCTTAACTAATCATGTCTGCTATAGTTTTCGTTAAAATTCTTTATTGAGCTTTACTTTCATTTCTTTTTTTCATATTTTTGGATCCATAGTTCGAAAATTAGAGGACACATTTTTTTTCTTTTGGAGGATTATATACGAAACTATTTACTTTATCAAAAAATGTTTGTTCGGGACCTTTATTGACTTTGAAATACTCTTACTATTATATAAAAAATCATCCCCGCTTACGTGTAGGGGAGGTAGCATTAAAAAAAATAGTTTTATTTTACCACTTGCGGCTATGTAGCACTAAAAATCACAGATCAAAGCGTCGGACAGACAATATTTAATGGACTCGGACATGGTGAATCTATAAGGGTTCCTCGTTGACTACGGAACCCTAAAAATGGTAAAAAAGGTCATTATTATTTTTGAGCAAGCTGTCTAACAATACTCTACAAGACGGGTTTTGAAAGAACAATAGGATCCTCACTTTACATGTTGGGAAGGTACCCTAAAATAAATGTTTTTCCAAATTATATTACACCGTATGTTCTATTTATTAATTATTAGGATAAATTTGTATAAGAATAATATAACTTAAAACATAAAATGACAAAATACTAAAATTTATAATTAAAAATTAAACTAAACTATTTCTAAGAAGGGCCCCATGGCATCGTACCATAGAAGCTGGCAGCATTTCCTCGCTTTATGGCTATACTTAAGCGCTGTGCGAGGAAGCTGCCAGCTCTTTGCTCCCCAGTGGTGTCGACAAGCCTTTTGCTGAGCTCTTTAAAAAGTTCCCGAGCGCTTGGACCCCACGGCCCGAGGGTCTCGATACCGAAAGCCATGAAATGGTATTGAGTGCCGAGATCCCGGTATTTTGTGGCCTTTTTTGTTTCGGCCGTTTCCGCTGCCCCGCCCGGCCTGGGCGAAGTTCGTGGTAGATGGGACACCAGCACTCGTCCCATCTTCCACGGGACCAGGGTCATATACCGTCCGGCCCAGGGCTCGGAAACCGGTTTTCTGCCCATACAAAAATACCGGTATTTTTTTAGTTCTTATCGTTCTTTCGTCTACTATTTCATGTTTAATCAGGAAATCTAACAATATGAAGTAATAACCCAAATACATTATTGAGTCCTACATAAAGAGCATAAACTAATTTTATAATATTTGGCTATTTCAGGATTTTGAGATTAACCGGTTCCGAGCCCTGGTCCGGCCTCTACCGTATTGATATGTATTGTATACCAAATTATAGTTTTCTCCTAGTAACGGTTATTAAGCTAAGTCGCGGCACGGATGCCGCGGGTAGGCGGACGGATATGGTGAAACTATAAGGGTTCCCTTTTTAGTACGGAACCCTAAAAATTTATGACTAAGTATGTATTTATGTGCAGGTGTCCGCTGGATGTGGGTGGCGCAGGACCGGTCATTGTGGAAGTCTTTAGAGGAGGCCTATGTCCAGCAGTGGACGTCTTTCGGCTGGCATGATGATGATGTATTTATGTGGGTATCTGAGTTTGGCACTTTAAATTACTGCATTTTGTATACCAAAGATATGAAGTTTTCGCTTTCCGGTCGATGGTGACGAGTACAGAATGTCGAGCTACCACTAGCGGCCGAGCTTGAATGTAAAGAAACAGGGTAATACTTATCTAATGTCATATCTACATGATTTGCCACAATAAATAGTACTTTAATTATTTTGATTTACGTAACCGAAATCGACAACAGTTGTAAAATCATCCAAACAGCGGGCTTCGGGAGCAATAAAATATTTAGGCGTGTAATTTTCATTTCGACAGAATTGTTTACGCTCGCTATAAAACAGAAAATTGCGTGATTATATTGAGTTTCTGCTGTACTATGTTGGCACGTGGTATTGCCTGTTGTTATTTAAATTTAAGCATATTTATTCTTGAATTAATATTTAAATGGTGTTCACAGGTGTAGCTTTCTAAGAAAGTTTTAGGGATAAGATATTTTCTGACTCCAAAATTACAATATTTCCAACTCTGAGACAAAAGTAAAACGTTCCCTTTTGACTCACTCACAGACTACCAAGAAGATACTTTTACTGAAAAAGCTTGATCGCTTATGGGGATATCGTACAGAAATAACCGCCAAAAGAAATAAAAACAGAAACGAATTTATCTTATACGAATTAAAGTCAATAAGTTTCTGGAATAGACTAAGGTTGGCACAAGACCGCACTCGAGATAAACTATCCGTATCTTTGTAAGCTCTGTGGTAGCCGTGGAATTACACAAGACAAAAAAATTATACTCCACGGTTGATTTTTTCTTTGAAATATAGTTTATTTAAATAAGTGGGTACATAGTATATATGGACACTGTAAACAATAATAAAAAGTCAATCGATGTGTGGCAGGGCAGCACCGTCATCGAAAAAAAAACTACCCAGGATTTAAAAACACGATCTTTCAGTCAAATTCAAAATCATTTATTACAAGTTACATTACAGTTAAAAAAATGGAATTAAGAATAGGTCTACATGTAACGCCTTGTAAGGGCACAGCAACATATTAAGATGACAAATTTATTACATACTAGCTTTTGCCCGCGACTTCGTCTGCGTAGAACTCATTCTCGCTTTAGAGTTATTTGTTTTCCCATACATCATTTACCCTTTTTTATACCCCCTTAAGAAATGATTACATTCAATATGAAATGCTCTTTACCGCGCACGCCAAATTTTAATAGGAATCCTTTTTTCAAAACGAATCATCATCATCACCAAATCAGCCGATAGACGTCCACTGCTGGACATAAGCCTCCCGCAAAGAGTGGCGCAATAACCTTTCCTTTGCCATCCGCATCCAGCGGACACCTGCGACCTTTACCAGGTCATCAGTCCACCTTGTGGGGTGCCTACCCACGCTGCGCCTTCTGGTACGTAGTCGCCACTCGAAAACCTTTCCTCCCCAACGGCCAACGGTTCTACGTTCAATATGCCCAGCCCACTGCCACTTAAGTTTAGCGGTTCGGAGGGCTATGTCGGTAACTTTGGTTCTACTGTGGATGCGATCACGCAGAGATACTCCCAGCAACCCAGCATAGCCCTCTCCATTGCTCTTTGGGTGACTTTGAGCCTTCTTATGAGGCCCATAGTAAACGACCACGTTTCAGTGCCATATGTCATCACTGGCAACACACACTGGTCAAAGAGCCTCGTCTTGAGACACTGTGGAATATTGGACGAAAAGATGTGCCTTAGCTTCCCGAACGCTGCCCAGCCGAGTCGGATTCGACGATTAACCCCTTTCTCGAAGTTGGACCTACCTAACTGCACAGTCTGTCCTAGGTATATATAATCCACTACAATTTCAAGTAAAAGTGTCCGAGTGTAACGGGAGTTGGTGCTACGTGCTCATGTTTTCAAAACGAATGATTAAGCTTATTTCAGAATATCAAATGTACCGATTCTAGACGAATGAAGCCCGTAAAATATTACACGTACAATGATAAAAGCCTCGCTACGCAGTTCTTCCGTAAAACGTCCCAACAGCCCGGGATCTTCATGTAAGTATGATGGCCGAAGGCTGGAAACAGAGTGGCAAGGCATGCGAGGCCGAAGGCCGAGCATTCAAATAGAGCGGGATTCTTATATAAGGCTGAGGGCTGAAGGCCCGGAGCCGTGACGCACGCACGCGAGGCCGAAGGCCGAGCATCCCAACAGAACAGGCTCCTTATGTAGGGCCGAAGGCCTGAAGCAGAGTGGCAGTTCACGTGAGGCCGCACGAAGGCCAAGAGTTCCAACAGAGCGGGATCCTTATATAGGGCCGAAGGCCTGATGCAGAGGGGCAAGGCATGCGAGTCCAAAGGCAGATTATTCACACAGAGCGGGCTCCTCATGCCGATCATTCACACAGAGTGAAGTGTAAGGCTGAGGGCCGAAGGCTCAAAGCAGAGCGGCAATGCACGTGAGGCTGAAGGTCGAGAGTCACAATGCCTAGACATATAAACCGATAGACAAACAGACACGAATTCTTAAAACTGTTGAAATGTGTTCTGTTTCGATGCCAAGGGCCCTCCAATCGCTCCATTGATTTATCTAATATCTTCAATGTACAGATTTTCGACCATCTACAGCTGTATTATATGTATACGGATAAGCATAGATCGTGCATAGATCTAAGAAGCTTCAACCGGCAATGTTGACGATTGGGCTGCCCAGTCCAAGTGATCTCTTATATCAAACAGTTATTATAGTGTGAAGCTCACCAATTACGTAAACAATAATACACGACAAAATTAAATTGTACACCGACGATACAAAGACTGCATTGAAGCAGCTGTTTTTGTATTTAAGCATATAAAGACAAACAGTTCCAAAGTATCGCAAATTTATTTTGATTTACACGCAATAATAGACCTAATTGCTAAAAGGTCATGCTCAAAAATAGCGTCATCAATTAGAAGGAATTATGATATTTCGGTTTTGACATATCGAAACGTCAGCTTGTTTACAATACGTCAAATTCTGCTACGGCTTACGTTAAATTTATTCACACGCCCTTATACTCTCAATTGGCTGAAACTTAAAGCATAGAATGGCGTATGAGGATTTAAATCACCCCGTTTTATAGACCATATTTGCACCCCCGATTTCATCCCTTTGAGGGTGATTATCGGGACAAAAAGTATACTATAAGTGAATCCAGATTAACTACTATTAGTATACAAAAAATCATTTTGATCTGTACAGCCGTTTTTGCGTGATTGAGTAACAAACATCCAAACATTCAAACATCTAAACTTTCGCATTTATAATATTAGTGGGATTATTATATTTTTTGACTTTAATAGACTAACAAGGAGCTGGAAATGAAGAGCTATCAAAGTGTTGTTACTAGCATTAAAGAATTCGTTTAAACTATAGAATGTATTTAGTAGGGTACCGAAGGTTGTTTTCTGTTTCCAGTCATAGGCGTAAATACGAGTACATATTATGTTTTCTGGCAAATTTACAAGATTCCTAGAGGATGTATAAGGATGTAAGGGTGAGTGTTTCGAGTTCTTTGCTTTCAGTGCGAAATTTGCGCCTGAAGTCCACATGAATATTTATTGTGTTGTTTATTTTTTATTGGTCTTATTACTATTTAAGCTACTGAAATAGTTCTGTGTGTATGCTTTGAACCCGGGTATGTCCTAAAACTACGGCCAAGACCACCGGGGGATGGGCAGCAGCATCCCTGAAGTGCGGTGGAGATACTGCGATCGCCAACCCGCATGCCAAGCGTGGCGATTATGGCATTTACCCCCCATGGAATTGGGGGAGGCCTATGTCCAGCAGTGGACGTCTTTCGGCTGATATGGTGGTGGTGGTGGTGGTGGTGGTATGCTTTATGTGTGTGTAGGAATGTAGGTAATGGATACATTCAGGATAACACAGTTTTGGTATCGCTATGGTTACGCCAAGTGGAAGCTCAAAATCTTGTACTGGGCAACCCGCGTTTGGCTCATCTTCCACACGATGCTCCTAAACGAAAGCTCAAATCTAAAAATGATCAGCAGCGCAATTGAGATTGTCCTGGAATTGCAAGCGTCTATAGGCCACAGTGTCTACTTACAATCAGGCAGTATGGGTATAAAACAAAGAGCAGCATTCTGTGAGGAGTCGCAAGAAACAGGCATTCACATCATCAGCTCCTGTTGACCACTTCTGCGCACATCATACAAACAGGGGCTGTATTGTCACCTCACACCTTTTCCGTTTTTTATTTGGAAACTATGGAATATATATTTTTTTAATTTTGACAGTTATCATATAAAAACGGTGAATAAGAGGGCTCAGAAACAACAACAAGGGACAACAGATTGCGGCTCCAAGAGTCTGGAAATTCCTAGAAACAACGGGTAAGCAAGCAACTATAAGGGCTACCTCAATAGGTAAATTTCTGGTCGAGGCGGCATAGAAAAGGTCCACAAGCCAATGCTTGCTTGCAACCGTCGTAGTATAAAAACAACGCGTCAAGCCTTCACGCGAAGACATGCACTAATAAATACCTACTGAGCCGTGTCTTATTCTCGATACACATGCTTAGTTGAAGCCATGTTGAAGCATATCCTAAAACCTAATTCCTGAAACTGCGCTTGAACTTTAGTTTGGCTAATTAAACAATTACTTACATAATTAAGGCTCCATGTACGTTATAAGAATTTTGCCCAAAAGGCAGATCCCATTTTTTAAGTCTTATTATTTAAATCCACCAGCTGTCGTCTGCTTCCTCTTGCAAAGTTTCGGCGAACTCACTAAAGTTGGAAATTCAGCTCGCTTCAAGTTCGTATCTCTTTCATTAAGTAGGTAGCAATGCTTGCTTAAAAACATGCAGTTAAACAAAACACATCACGTGAAAGATGATAACAAGGTATCTACATATACGAGTACGTATTATGCTGGAAATCATATTCACAATGGCACGATGTTTTTGTCACATTTTGTCGGTGTATTATCTATTTTTAATAGTATCTCAACTTGCTGTGACGTCACTTGTGGTTCGGTTCTAACCTTTCTAGAATCTGACAACGCTAGGCTGCATGAAATAATTTGGCAATTCTCCCATAACCGTCACAAATGTGTAGATACAATGACAGATAATATGAGTTTGCCAAATTATTATATACAGAGTGTTTCAGGAAGCACCGGCTGACTAGCGCATCCCGCGCTCGTAAGCTATATAAGCGAGGTGATTCGAATGCAATACTGCCTTGCCCCATTCTGCACATGATATATTATGCTATACTGCGCAATCCTAATACTGACAATATCTCGTCAATTGAGGAAATCTCTGCGACATCAATAAGCTCATGTTCGCGCCAATAAGCGCGACGATTCACACTTCATTCATTCGCTCACTCTTTCCGCTCTCAGCGGCGCACACGCCGCGCCACCAGTCTCACATTCAGCCGCCGTCAAGCGCAGACGTCACTAGCTCTCTCTCTAATTTTCTGCATTCGCGTGAGAACGAACATTCGAATAGCCGGCCGGCAGTTAACAGTGAAGTTGTGAAGTGACTATCAGCTCAGGACATTAACCACGCGTGTGACTTTCCCGCAGTGTTCAGTGTGTGTGTGTGCGTGAAAGACTCATCAGCTCGACTATACCCAGAAGCCATCAATCAGTTCAGCAGCAGCAGCGTCCTTCAGCTCATCACCCATCAGGGCCAGCCACGGCATCCGCTCCAAATACAGTCCACTAAACCACCAGCTCATCACAAGTAAGCCCATTCATACCTATCAGCTCGCCCATCGTCATATGTTTACGCAACGTACACATAATTTTGATCCTTCGAGCCGTTAGAATTTACGGTCTATCGAACCGTCAGAATCCTTTTAGTCCATCGTCCTGTGGATATACAGTTTCTAAAAAATCCCACCCACATTTCAAAAAAAAAACTCTCGTCTATAAAACCCAGCCCATTTTAACGTACGTACCTATTCACATTACATTGCAAACTCAGCCCATTTTAATAAAGGTACCAAATTTACAAGTAACAAACCTCACTTTGTTTACCTCAAAATCGGCCCAGAACATTTCGACCGCTCGTAGGTACCTAGGTACAAAGGTTACGCTTAGCGACCTTCATCCCGTTATAGCAATAACTCATATTCAAATCAGATCATCTTCTCAACAACAATAACCAGAAAGTGTGGAGAATTACTCATAAATTAATCCTAGACTTGTTTGTGATTGCATCATTACAAAGTTGCAAGCGCCGCAGGCGTTATAATATAAGTAATAAGACACTCACAGTATACTATAGCATACCTACATAAGTTGTGGACACTATTCAGCTCAATACATCTAATTACATAACTAGATAAGTACCGTTACTGCCCGCAACCTAGAAGTTAGATTAATATTTATAAAGAATTAGGGTACGATCTATTGGGGATTAACAATAACAAGATTGAAATCATAGGGTTCAGCACACATAATTAAAAACCCTCGACTAAAAATAAAAAATACTTTTATATATACTCAAATAAACACAAATACGGTTTTCTCATTTCTCAATTACCGATATCATATTAATACGAAGTAGTATACAGGTTGACTTCAATTCAGCCCCATACAGGGTGACCATAAGGTACCTTTTTAATAACTTGCTCATCGATTTTGTTTCCATTTAAATTTCAAAAATAAAAACGCTCAAGCGTCCCATACAGTCTGCTCAGCACATTTTATATATACAGGGTGACATAAAACACATACATAATTAAACTTTGCTCCAGAAATTATTTTTAAGTACAAAAAAAAAACAATATTTATTCACTCCTCTCACAATATACAGGCTGCTGAAACAATTAGAATATACAGGGTGTTACAAATTTCTTACAGTTTTTTTATTTTATTTAATTTTTAGTTTTTTAATGTAAATTGCTCACTCACACAATCTCTTACAAGCATCCATCCAGCACATCCAGCAATCACCGCTCATTATATACACTCGGATTCATACATTTTATAAAGAAAACACAATGCCGACCAAATCTCAAGCAGCTATTTTCAGAGAGGCAGCAAAGGCAATTGCCCAGCTCAAGGAAATCGCTTTGGACGTACTAGCCAAAGATACAAAAAAATATTCGGTGTCGGACTTTACTGCTCGGTACACAAAATTGGAGGTGCACAAAACAAAATTAGAGGACGTCTACCATGAAATACTGGATGACGAAACTCTCTCAGACGAGACCGAAAACATGTATACAGACAATTACGACAGCGCGATTGCGGATTATAACGACATCCTAGTCGCGTTCGAAAAGTTAAGTGTGACCTCAGCCCTTCCGGAGACTTCTCACCCCTCCACTTCAGCCACGCCTGCAACCGTACTGCCCAAAATTGCACTCCCAAAGTTCAGCTCAAAAATTGAAGACTGGCCTTCCTTCATTGCCATCTTCAAGAGTCTCACTGATGACATGACCACCATTTCGGATGCAGTAAAGCTCCACTACCTGCTCTCATGCCTGACAGGCGAGGCACGCAGTATGGTATCCCACCTTCAGCTCACCAGCGAAAATTTCACCGTAGCCATGGACATTCTGACCCGGCGTTATGAAAATCGTCGCGTCCTGATCGACCGGTTTGTCGACATCATCCTAGGCCTACCCAACATTCACGTGCGCTCAGATATCCGCACGCTCTTTTTAACACCGCTCATTTCAGCGCAATGCGCCCTTAATAATCTCGACCTTCCCATGAAAGATAGTGACTATGTTTTCGTATCCATAGTTGTACGGAAACTTAAGGGTGAACTCCGCACCCTCTTTGAACGTAAATACGGTTCACGCCAGACTCTGCCCACCCTCAAGAATTTGATCGCCTTTTTGGAAGAACACGCGCGTTGTGTAGAGACCGAGTGGTCTAGCCCAGGTCCCTCCCAAGTCACTCAGCACTCGCCACAGCCGGGCCAGTACCGCAGGCAGTCTCCGGTCAATACCCCTCGTGGCCCGCCCAGGCAACCCGCGTATCAAGAACCGCGCCCTATGACCCCGGTCAGGAGTCGATCAGACTACCCAGCTCAACACAGGCCGGTTTACTCAGCTCAACCTTCAGCTCAAGGCGCTAACGCCCCCAACAATATGCCCTGCCCATACTGCAGAGATACCGGGCACAAGCTCATCGCCTGCCCACGGTACAACGACCAACCGATTCAAGGCCGCTGGGACTTTATTCAGGCCCGCAACCGCTGCCGACGCTGCCTTGGCCCTCATTATGAAAATGAGTGCAAGTCCACACGGGCGTGCAAAGAGTGTGGCAACGACAGGCACCACACATCTCTTCATCGCCCCGGTGCCTCGTCGCCTACCCATACGTCCGCTCATCTGTTACCAGCACATTTGAGGGAACAACCCAGACAGCGTCCAGCCCATGAGCACCAACACTCCTCAGCACACGCCTCACAGGCGAACCCCACGTCCCAGAACAACTCACCCCATCACTCTCGCTCGCCCAGTAGGTGTCGTATAGGTAGTCAACTATGACTATCCACAATAACAGAACACGATGAAGAGGATACCGATCAGCCCACACACTCAGCCCATACACAGACACCACAAGCCCACTCTGCGAGATCAGCTCCAACATCAGAACATGCTTCTTATAATTCCCCACAACGAGAAGAGCACGTCAACACTCAACCCATTTTATTGCCTACCGTCTCGCTAAAAATAGCAGACGTAAATGGCCAGTTTCACACAGCGAGAGCCCTCCTAGATTGTGGTAGTATGTTAACACTTATAACTCAGCGCATGGCTCGAATATTAAATTTACCGCTAAACTCAGCATCACTAAAAATCACAGGAGTGGGAGACCATCATATGCAGGAATCAAAGGCATCAATCACAATAGTATGTCGACCTACACATCATGACACACCCACGATTACAGCTACAGCGCATATTGTGAAGAATGTCACAGGTTATTTACCATTGCAAAAGGTCCCACACATTGCACGAATGAAAGGCCAAGCTCCGATTCCCTTGGCAGATCAGGAATATAACACACCAGCTCCAATCGATCTCTTATTAGGTTCCGACGTCCTTGGCCAAGTTCTGGACGGGACTAAGGTCTCGTTAGGCCGCGGGAAGCCCATAGCCTTCGGCACGATTTTTGACTTTGCATTGATAGGACCCATTGAGGACTTATATGCAACACCGACGAACCAGTCTAATTCAGCACACATGATCAGCTCACAAACGGAATCTGGCGCATCTACTCATGATATCTGCAAGAGCCTTGAGAGGTTCTGGGAGACAGAAGAACCCCAATCTCACACACAGATCAGCCCATTACACGAGCAGTGCGAGGACATTTTCCGCACTACAACCACTCGAGAACCATCAGGTCGTTATATGGTAACATTACCGTTTCTACCAGAAGCGCCGACCTTAGGCAACACTCATGCTATTGCTCTACGCAGGTTTCTTAACCTCGAAAAGAAGCTACAAGCGAATCCGCCCCTCCGCTCTAAATATGTTGACTTCATGAACGACTATATCAAACTAGGACACATGTCACCTTGTCACCCTAGTACCTTTGCGAATAAGCCTCACTTCTATATTCCCCATCTTGGAATCCTCAAATCGGGATCCGATAAACTACGCACCGTATTCGATGGTAGTAGTAGAAGCTCAAATGGCGTCAGTCTCAATGATTGCCTGCACACAGGTCCAGCTCTCCAACAAGATATTGTTGACATTATCATGTCATTCAGGACACACCCCGTAGTTTTCAGCACTGACATCAGAATGATGTTCAGAAACATACTCATCCGCCCAGACCAACGACAGTATCAACTCATTCTCTGGCGGTCGTCACCTGACCAGCCTCTGCTCACTTATGCCCTCAATACGGTCACGTATGGCTTGAGATCAAGCCCGTACCACGCCCTCCGCACTCTGCTCCAATTGGCTGATGACGAAGGTCATCGCCACCCACAAGCTGCTCAGGTCCTACGCCATTCAGTCTTCGTTGACGATATTCTCTGTGGTCATGACTCTGTGGAGTCTGCTCAGGCACTCCAAACAGAGTTGATTGAGTTACTCGCCCTAGGTAGCTTTCAGCTCAGTAAATGGACCTCTAACTCCCCTCAGCTCCTTGAACAGTTCCCAGATGACCAATGTGACATGCCTAAAGACTTTGACATCAGCCCAGAAGCGAATTCAATTAAAGTTTTAGGTATACAGTGGATTCCTCAATCGGATGAGTTCACTTATCGCATCTCTCTCCCCTCATTGACTCAAATCACTAAGCGCTCTATTCTCAGCACAGTAGCTTCTCTTTATGACCCCAACGGATGGGTTACACCGGTCATCTTCCGCGCAAAGCTCCTTCTACAGAAGTTATGGCTTCTGAAATTGGAATGGGACGAACCCACCCCCGATGACGTCCACACAGAGTGGCAGCACATTTCACAGGATCTTCCTCAGCTCTCTAATCTCCGCTTACCTCGGCACTTCTGCAAACACAAGCCCACGTCCACTTACTCGCTTGTCGGGTTCGCAGACGCATCAGAGGCCGGTTTTGGCGCTGTCATTTATCTGCGCGAGCTCGACGCCAACGGACATGTCAATGTACATCTGGTCATTGCCAAGTCAAAGGTCGCGCCTATCAAGAATCGCCTCTCAATTCCTAAGCTGGAACTCTCAGCTGCAGCCCTTTTATCACAGCTCATGACACGAGTGTCAGCTCAACTGTCAGCTCATATTGTTATAGATCAACATACGTGCTGGTCAGACAGCACCATAGTTTTAGCATGGCTCAACACGCCCCCTCACCGACTTCAGACGTTCGAAGCCAACCGAGTGGCTAAAATAATGTCTAGCCCAATCAGCTCAACGTGGAGACATGTTCCCACGAACCTCAACCCTGCAGACTGTGCGAGCAGGGGAATGTCAGCCCAATCTCTTTCAATTCATGACCTCTGGTGGTCTCCCAGCTGGCTCAAAGAACCTCCTCACACCTGGCCCCAGATGCCAACCGCTTTGGGTCATCACGCCTTGCCAGGCCTCAAGCCAAAAAAGGTGGCGGCTCATATAGCAATTCCTGATTTTGATCATGATCTGCTTACTCGCTTCAGCTCTCTTAACAAGCTCGTCGGAGTGACGGCTTGCATAAAGCGCTTCATTTCTAATTGTAAGCGCGGCCCGGATGAACGGTGCTCTGGACCATTAACAGTTAGCGAACGTAGGGATGCTCTGTCGTTCTGGATCCGCTCTGTTCAGCAGAATGAATTTGCGGAGGATATTCATCGTCTCCAAACGAACAAACTTTGCACCAACCGACTCCAGCGTCTCTCGCCATTTATGAAAGACGGTCTCTTGAGGGTTGGTGGTCGTCTCTCTCAGGCGTCGATTAGGTACGACGCTCAGCACCCATTCATTCTGCCCCGCGCTAGTCCACTCGTTGACCTCATTATTGACTATTACCACAAAGTACACTGTCATCCTGGCGCTGACACTCTGCACGCCATTCTGCGCCAGCAATACTGGATATTATCCGCTCGCCGTGCGGTCCGACACCGGGTATTCAAATGCATTAGATGTTTCCGATGCCGCGCTCAACCTGCAGCCCCGCTCATGGCTGACCTGCCAGCAGACAGGGTTAACCCTCAGCCCGTATTTAGCCAAGTCACGACTGATTTTGCCGGCCCATTTCTCGTTAAGTCTAGCACGTTACGGAACGCTAAACTCTTGAAGGCGTACTTTTGCATATTTGTGTGCCTCACAACGAAGGCAGTTCATTTGGAGGCCGTCTCTGCCCTTACCACGGAAGCCTTTCTTGCGGCGTTACAAAGATTTACCTCGCGTCGCGGTACACCGGTCCTAATCAGATCGGATTGCGGCACAAATTATGTAGGCGCTAGAAATCAGCTCAAAGAAGTTCAGAACTTCCTCTCTGCAAATAATGATGCAATCACACACAAGCTTGCCAACCAGCACATAACCTGGCTGCTGAACCCCCCAAAGGGACCCTGGTTCGGTGCTTTACATGAAATTAACGTCAAATCCACGAAACAGTTGCTTTATCGTGTGGTTGGTGAACAGCACCTTACCTTTGAGGAATTTTCCACACTCCTGGCACGAATTGAGGCGGTACTCAACTCTAGGCCTCTCTGTCCACTTTCGTCCGATCCCTCGGATATTGAACCATTAACCGCGGGCCATTTTATCATCGGCCGGCCGCTTACTGCTCTGCCCGAGCCATCCTTTGACGATAGGCCATTATCCGCCCTAAAACGTTTTCAGCTCGTACAAGCTCTTTCTCAGCGCTTTTGGACTCTATGGACCAGATCCTACCTCCATACTCTTCAGACTCGCTCTAAGTGGCTCTCCCCTTCTTCACCCCCTCAAATTGGCGAACTGGTACTCATCAAGGAAGACGACTTACCACCGCTACAGTGGAGACTGGGTCGAATTACCCGCACAATACCCGGACGGGATGGAGTGATTCGAGTTGTGGATCTGGACACTGCCCATGGACATCTCCGCAGACCTGTACTCAAGATAGCCAGGCTACCATTGGATTCAGCTCAAGAAGAGGCTCTACTCCGGCCCCCCCCAGGATGTTCGCGCCAATAAGCGCGACGATTCACACTTCATTCATTCGCTCACTCTTTCCGCTCTCAGCGGCGCACACGCCGCGCCACCAGTCTCACATTCAGCCGCCGTCAAGCGCAGACGTCACTAGCTCTCTCTCTAATTTTCTGCATTCGCGTGAGAACGAACATTCGAATAGCCGGCCGGCAGTTAACAGTGAAGTTGTGAAGTGACTATCAGCTCAGGACATTAACCACGCGTGTGACTTTCCCGCAGTGTTCAGTGTGTGTGTGTGCGTGAAAGACTCATCAGCTCGACTATACCCAGAAGCCATCAATCAGTTCAGCAGCAGCAGCGTCCTTCAGCTCATCACCCATCAGGGCCAGCCACGGCATCCGCTCCAAATACAGTCCACTAAACCACCAGCTCATCACAAGTAAGCCCATTCATACCTATCAGCTCGCCCATCGTCATATGTTTACGCAACGTACACAGCTCACGTCTAAGAACAAAATACCACATATCAAGCCCCCAAGCCCGCCCCGCCAAGTCAGGAAGTGATGTGTCTTCTGAAGTCAAGAGAAAGAAGTGGTGGATTACACAAATATTTAAAAAAATGTAATTAATGATTTTCTCAAATTCGTACGCGCCTTGAGCACAAACAAGTTAGAATGTGTCGATCTGTTAACGGGTCCCTCGGATATACGTCCAAATTACGTGAGGCACGCACACCGAGGCGCCCTTGAGCACGGTCAAAAGACCGACTCCAGCTGGCTCGACGCGCGAGGCGCGTACGCATTCGAGCAAACAAGCGAGCCGTGCGTGGCGCAACCTGAGGCTGCCTCAAATGCGTACGCAGTTTAAGAAGCTCATTGTAACGATGTCTACTACGACTAGAACAAGGGCGTGCAATTAAAAATGGTTTTACATTATTTGATTATTTTGATTCGAAACACACAACGAGCTAATTAGTCACTAATTATTTTTGTTAGTACATCCAAGCGTTCTACCGGAACCCCTCTGGAATCGCAAGCGTCTACGTATTGGATAAAGTATAGGTAGGTATCTGCTAACCATCAGGAAGCCTGTATACTTGTTTATTAATTTCGAATGATACAATAAATATCTTGGCTGCATTCTGTTTAGATAGTATTGCTTATTTTCTGTCAAGCATGTGACATATAAACGTCACTGAAAAACCACATTTTAAACTTTTCGTCAAAGAGTTACAAGAGTAATAAGTAATAAGTGTACATAATTAATTTACGAGAAATCTACGACTTTCCCACACAATATAATATAGTGCAACTGCCAGGCTCCGGGTCGCAATCCTCGTATTTGCAGTCTGCTAGAAAGATAAGCGTACGTTCATTCTTCTTTATTGTAGACAATATTGAGCAGAGATTTACTCGATGTATACGGTTAGTTGAAATAACATTTATACATGATTGCCGCGTTCACTTGCCCACACAGCAAGCCTAACCTGTCGTGATCGTGCATAACAAATGTGACTTAATTACAATATAGGTGTAACCATATAGACCATTTGGCAAAGAATAATTATTAGTACAGTACTAACTAAGTACCTATATGTACAGAAGGTTATCTACTGAACAAAATCGATGTTTGGTAGTTAGATAACATCAAATCATTGCATAGCATATGCTCTGTTGTCTAGTAGGGTATACTTGTCAAGACTACACAATACATACTACATATAAAATATTCTTTTCTCAAACATGCAATGAAATATTGATGTTATGTTCCTTATAATAGGCTGCGAAGTATGACGTTTCAGGTGCGGCTAGGACAAGAGGTCGGTAATGCAATTTCATACAAATGTTGCAGGCCTAGGCCGGCAAAGTCCTCTTTTTTAATTTCCATTCCACATAAATTTGTGGCACGGGCATCATGACATTCTGCCACTATGCGTATTAAAAATATTTTTTTGTTGTTTATTTCATTGCATGTTTGAGAAAAGCACTATACATACCTCGGCGGGAAATTTAGGTTGCCCGCCTTAGACCTATCCGACCTCGCTTCGCAACCCCTTTCGTCCCGGCCTCTGTAGTAATGTACTATTTTTCAATAATGTCCATAAAAGTAGACGTTACTCGCTACATATTGGAACGCGAAGTGTACAGTTTATGGTCAGTCATAAATTAAAAAGTAAAAAACATTGCAGGCTCGCCCCACTCGGCAATGTCCTAAACTTTTTAAAAAGGCTTCTTTATAATTAAACGGACTCCCATGGTCATCCGTTTTAAACTAATACCTACTCAACCTGCAATTACCTCCTGTCGTGCCTCGTCAATAATGTACCTACCTATATTTGTGTTCAATTCATAGATTGAACTTCACTCTTATACATGTGCTTAGATTATAAGAGGAATCGTTTTTATCTAGGATGTTTTCAGCTGTGTAATTTTCAAACGGACGTCTGGTGGCATTTTACGAGATTTAAAAGGACCACGATTCCAATAAATGTTGAAGTTCTTCAGCACGTTTCTAATATAGTAGAGAGTAGTAGTTGTAGTATTAGTTATCGGGAGTGGCAGGGGCGAATCAACTTTTTAGTGTGAAAAAATAATAATTAAAAGAAACACGATCTCTGCTGTTGTTAATTGTTGTTGCATTATAGCATGACACTACACGACAACGATACTAAAAAAATATTCACATACTTTCATTTTAACGGGTTGTCCAGCGAACGTAAAATAAATCTCCCCCAAATTTATATAAAAATAGTGGTTTGTCACCTGGATGGTTGCCCAGGTTGTTTTCTTTCAGAATTCGTGTTTATGGGAGATGCTACATATATAATGAAATAGACTGTTTATCTGGCTATACGAATATATAGATTTTATCAAATACACAATTACACATGTCGTCGTAACTAATAACGAAGAAAAAGCTAAATAAGAAGAAAATGTCAATGCCAGGGCGAAAAGTCAAATTACAGAACTGCCGCCATAATAACACTACTCCTAAGAGCTATGTGTGATCTTGATTAAGAATTCACAATGCACTAATCATCACGATAACTGAATAAACTCTATCTCAAAATGAAGGTGCCTCCGATGTGTTTACGTAATTTTAAACGAAAAATTATATTGGTATAATTACTAAATATTCGTCGATACCTAAGTATAAGTAACATAACATTCGATATATATGACACTGACATCTTACTAATACCGCACCGAAAATTGAAAAAATAGCCTTACTTGGGTAAATTTATACCCCTGCCACACACTCGTCGAATGGCATGGGAAGCAGCGAGGAAAGGAGAGACGTAGTGTGCCAACATTACTCGTAATGCCGCACGCCATGCTCCTCCTCATGCCCTCCGCTCCCGGGTTAAAGGACCCTAGAGCAGAGCGTCGCGATTAATTGCTTGAGTAGAGTATGGGCAGCGCGAGGAGTTGTGCGATGAGCGGCGCGAAGAGCTACGGTGACTCCGCCACGCTATGCTCCTCTGACCTATTTTACAGCGCAAACACCAGCATCAACAAAAAAAATTTGGTACAAAAAGGTGACAAATAAATTCAATGATACTTAGGTACGTATCAGTCAGATATTGGCGATTTACCACTCTAAAGCATTTACACACACCTACGCTTCTATTGGCGTGAAAAAAATGCAAATATTTATTTTGTCGCCTACGGAAACACGTTAACTATGCAAATACACTCACGCTAAGCTCTCAGCGTTTCACGCCCATTTAAAAATAATGGACAAACCGAAAACATTCGTCCATTTCACTATATCGATTCTATTACTGTAAGACAGTAAAGTGATGGGCATTCTGCTGTAACTGGGTTATAAAGGCGCATTCTGTAGCCAGTTAAATCGTATTTATTACATTCAGATTTTCAGGTAAATGTTGTTTTCCGGTACCAGTTTGAGTGTTTTATTTATTACGTTTTGCCGTTACAGTGCGACATTATAAGAGCATTTCGCGTTTAATTAAACAAACAACGCATTGGTTACATAACTAACAATTTCATTTCGATCGCATCTCGGTGTCTATTTGACTCATTGAGTTGGAATTAAATTAGAGGTATTGTGACGTTCCCGGAAATATCAGGAATGTGTCATATCTGTAAAGGAAATATTGAGGAATAGTCCCCATATTTCCAGGCAAAGTGGTGGCAGGTGGACCTAAATAGTGTCACATTGGTGGCCTACTTCTGAATAAAAGGAGCGACGAAGGTCCCCTAGCTCGATGCCTTGACGATATTAGGATAATTACGGGTCACTCCTGGATAAGATTTGCTCTGCCCTTTTCTTCACAAGCCGAGTCGTCCTCACCTGTCACCTCACCCGTTTTTGAGGTGAGGACGAGTCGGATTGTGAATAACACCCCAGGACCGAGACGAGTGGCTTACCCGCTCGAAGAGAAGCCTATGATTTGATGTCATCATGCGGAAGAGGTGAACATGCCAAAATATATCGCTGATTTTTGACAAGAAGTACCAGCTGGAAATTTTTAATATTCAGAAGAATTGTATGCCTATATATGACCTTATAATTTGAAAAAAAAATTGGTGGTGACACTACTTCGCAACTACATTAAGAAAATCGGCCAAGAGCATGTCAAGTCATGCTCAGTGTAGGGTTCCGTAGTTGCCCAATGAACTTACTCTTAAAAAATCAATAACAAGCAAAAAGGAATACTTTCGCAGCGTTTCATACGTCTTTTGCTAAGAAGGGAAGACTCTCTCTCTCTCTTTACGATAACTTAAAAACGGCTTATCTGATCATGTCCGCTATAGTTTTCGTTGAAAGTCTTTATTAAGCTTTACTTTCATTCTTTTTTTCAGATATTTTGGACCCATAGTTCTAAAGTTAGAGGGGCGGGGGGACAATATTTTTTTATAATGCGAATATTTTCGAAAATATTCACTTTATCAAAAATGTTTGATCAAGACCTCTATTCATTTTTAAACACCTATCCAACAACACCTCACAGCATAGGGTTGAAGCAAAAAAAAAATACATCCCCACTTTACGTGCAGGGAAGATACCATTAACTTTTTTTAGATTTTATTTTACGATTTTGTCAGTTTGATTGATTTATATATCCATACCAAATTGCAGCTTTCTAGCCCTAACCGTTACAGAGCAAAGCCTCGGACAGACAGACGGACAGACAGATAGACAGACAGACAGACAGACAAACGGACATAGCGAAACTATAAGGGTTCCTAGTTGACCACGGAACCCAAAAAAGATTAAATTGCTTGTTTCAAGTTATTCTTCTTTTTGTATGATGACCAGTATAAATTTTTTCGTGATGGAGGAAATCTAAATAAAGGACATCATTTAAAAATGTCTTACAAATCACGTAAATAAATCCCTAGAAAATATTTTAAAATATCTTAAAAAGCTTATTCATAAGTCCAGATCTGTCACAACTAGGTTGTTAATACTCAGTATAAATAATCCTCACTTTAAGAGATGGTTACTTACATAAAACACATTGCCAATTTATTGTAAGGGCCGATTTACTATGGAAAGCCGATAATGACCTTTTGGGGACAATTTACATACGTAGGTTTTTTTTTACAATACAATTACTTTACCATACTTTACCAATTTACTTACAATACAATATACAATAAAATGTGCTTTATTGCACACCTCAAAAAAGAATCACAGATAGAAACAGCATAAAGATACAAGCACTACTTACTTATACGTACATATACAATAGAGCACACAGCGCAAGTTTATCTAAAAGCTTGTAAAAAAGATAGTAAATCCGAGAGATTTGCTTTCAAATTTAATAGGTATAGGTCGATTCACAAGAGCTGGCGCGGAATGTCTATGAAATTAATGACAGTTAAATACATTTTCCGCGCCAGCTCTTGTGAATCGACGTCGACGATGTCGACTTCAATAGAAGGAAGGAGGTTCTCAGTTCGTTTGCATATTTACCTATAATACAAACTACAATGCGTTTCGCGCGCTCGTTCTTACCTCATGCAGTTTTCTAAAACGGGCGCAGTGAATATAAGTCGGCAACGCGCATTAGACAACCCTGGAGTTTTAGGCGTCCATAGGCTGCGGTGACCGCTTACCATCAGGCGGGCCGTACGCTTGTTTGCCACCGACATGGTATTAAAAAAGTTGATACTGTTGTAATGTAGACAGCGAATCATCGTGTCATATCAGGCATTAATAAATAACAATGATAAAAAGAACACGGTAAATACATTGGAATGCGGCTGATAAACCTGTGGCTCTAGTGAAAAGGGGTACAAGTCCTATACAATTGTACGGCCCTTTTTCACTTGGGTCACAGAAATAAAATAAAAAAACTGGCCAAGTGCGAGTCGGACTCACGCACGAAGGGTTCCGTACCATTATCTATAAAAACGACAAAGAGTCCAACTCGCACTTGGCCGTTTTAATATTTGTTGTTATAGCGGTAACAGAAACACATCACATGTGAAAATTTCAACTGTCTAACTATCGCGATTCTTGAGGTACAGCATGGTGACCGACAGACGGACGGACAGACTGCAAAGTTTTAGTCTTGTGAGGCTTGATTTTTAGGGTCCCTTTTTTACCCTTTGGGTACGGAACCCTAGAAATCAAGCCTCACAACTACACTGAACATCATAAGAAACTGGTGCATTCTGATGGAAATTACAAATTGTAACTCTTTATCTGCTCTACAGTGTAAAGTTGTAAATTAAACCTTATTTACAGACAATGGTGATAAGCTTGCAAAAAATTGGTTATTAGGATAAGTACCATTATTTTTACTGTGACCACGAGTTTCATTTCATAACGCCATCTGTTGGAAATACGAGGAACTTGTTTCCCCGTTACTCATCTCTTGCATTTTGAGTCAACTTCAGTAAGCACTACACGTTTGTAGTTTCAGAACACGTCGATAGGTGGCGTTAAAATTAAGTTTGATGTTTTAATATTGGAAGAACTGGGAAATAGTAACTTTAATATAGGTGCATACAGAATACACTTATCCTCGTCTAAGCGTTATCCCAGTTGCATTGCATCCTAATGGAGCACTTAAGTCTTCATCGTGCATCGTGTTACAGATCCCCTTGCTACGTCTCAGGAATAGGCATGTGTCGTAAACAATAAGATATAGTCCGGCGGTTAGCTTATAAAAAAATAAAACGGTTTTTTTTTTCTTATTACAGTTAAACAAAAAATTATGGATATAGAGCCCGTTAAAGTTCCGCGTGACGAGCCCCCACTCCCAAACTTTGACGCGCTTTATCATTGCCATTTTGTTTTGTTTAATTGATAGAAGAATAAATACATTTCCAAATGTTTTTTAAATAACCTAACTGACGTACTATATTTTTTTACGTTTGTGTTTTTTTACAGTTGGGTAGTCCAACTGACGTTGGCTGGCAGTCGTTTTTGTGGAAGTGACCATCTGACCTTCTGCCTATTCCAACATTTCCAACCCAAAGGGGAAACTAGATCTGATTGGATTGATATTTAAGTATTTTAGGTACTAATCATATTTTATTTAAAATTCTGATACCATTCAAAATGGACAGAGTTGAGAAAAATATTCCATATTTTTTTTTCACAACTATACATATTTTTATTATTGGACCCGGTTATGTCCTAAAGGACCCGGGTATATCCTAAAACTAAGACCAAGACCACCGGGGGATGGGCAGCAGCATCCCTGGAGTGCGGTGGAGATACTGCGATCGCCAACCCGCATGCCAAGCGTGGCGATTATGGCATATACCCCCCCGTGAATATGGGGGAGGCCTATGTCCAGCAGTGGACGTTCTTTGGCTGATATGGTGGTGGTGGATACATATTTTCGGCATGCTGTATGTACTCGTACTCGTATTGTAAGCATAATTAATACAAGGTACGCTCGGCGTTACAGATACCTACGCTTACTTTTTGTACTTTCCTCCTAACTAATAGGGCAAAGAATACAGAACAAACTAATTTAACTGCCTATTTTTACTACATTGGTGGCTTACAAGGGTACAGCCCGCCTGCAGGTAAGTGGCTTCCATAACCTGTGGGTAACTGCAACTCCTAGCCTTGTCGTTTCTTTAAAAACCTGTACACTGATTACTTGAAGAACCACATAGTTGTAATCACCCAGGAAAACCAAGACGCGAGAAGCAAGACGCGGAATAGGCTTTTACTCTTTAAGGGTGAATACCCTATCCACTAGAGATCTGTCCCTTCTACTATTGGACGAGCTGGGAGAGGTATCTACCGCAAGGTCACATCGGTTAATGATGGCAGTTCCGAAAAACAGCACGAAGCGCTCCGCTTCCACTTTTATCGTGACAATAGCTGAGCTGAAGAACACCTTGCCAGGATCCTTGTTCCGCGTGAACTACAAGCTTACGGTCTTCAAGATGAGAGTGAACCGGTTCTTACCAGGTAAGCGCGCTCCATCCTAGACCACAACATCGCTTACCATCAGGTGATTTGGTCAAGCGCAAACCTATCCAAAGTGAAAAAGTGTTGTGCGCATACATTTGATACGTTGATGTCAAGCAAGTGAGTTATCTAATGAATATACACCCTTAGGCGACTTTCTGACTTGGCGGGGCGGGATCGATATGTGGTATATTGTTATTTGACGTGTGCTTACTGATGTCGCAGATATTTCCTGACTTGGCGAGATGCTGTCAGTATTACGTTTGCACAGCATTAATATCAGGCACAAACATAACATCTATAATGGTTGCCATTTTATCACTTATCGTCGTGGATAAGACGCCCGCGGTTCACCAAATTTATGGTTTCCGAGAGCCAATGCTTGGTTATGTACAGAAAATTCTAGGAGTTCCTTCGATTCCTCCTATATCCCATCACCAAATTTATATGGGACCAACTTGGGGGTACTTGCTTAGAAACAAAAGAATTATCAAAATCGGCCAACGTGGTCAAGAGTTATCGGGGAACATACATACATGAAAAAAAGAAAACACGCAGACGAACGAAGAACCTCCTTCCTTCTATTGAAGTCGGTAAAAATGGCAGCCATCATAGATAGTCTGGAGAGTCGCTTTAGGCGACAAACTGACAGCTGTCGGTGTCAACTGTCAGTCTTTATACTGCGTCCCTACATTTAAATGAGTACTTCCTGGTTGGCGCGGGACGCGCGGAAGCAGGGCGATACGAATGCAGTACTGCCCCGTTTCTGCGCATGATATTACTAATGCGCAAACGTAATACTGACAGTATTTCGTCAAGTGACGAAATCACATCACCAAATATCGATCACGCCCCGCCAAGTCGGTCAGAATAAGTCGCCTTAGACTATGTTATTGTTAAAGTAAAAACGCACTTACACATACTTGAAAAGCCAATCCAGTTAATGAATTAAGTAAAGATGGCAACTAAACAAAATAGGCTAAAAAAGTATATTTAAGTACCTATACTTTACTATAAAAGACTAGCCCACATTTTCAAAGTTCTGCTGCAAGTTTTTTTCCATTAAATTTAAATAATTAGATCAGTCGATTTTATTTAAGTAACATTCTGTATAATTTTACCACACGATACGGGACCGTGGCGATTCCTTTATTTAGACTAAAGAGAATACTTTTTACGTGTTAAACGTTACACTTTGGATATGAAAATCCCTTTCCAAATGAGTGCTTTAAAAAAGCGGTCTAGTGCGTGTCGGACAACGCGCATTATTGCTGTCCACCCGTGACATTCTGCGGATTTTAAGTATCGAAAACTTATATTTACTCTATATTCGACATAACTAACAAAACATAAGTAATCAATGGAAATGGTACGCAAATTTGCTTTTCCAAATACATTTCTTAAGTCCGGCTATTATATTACTCGTTAAGTAGTAATGTCTACTTAGCTGAGATAGTTTTCCCTTTTGTAACACGACAAAACCTTCGCGGTGCAGCCGCCAGCGTACTGGCCAGCAATAAAAAGAAGTACAATTTTTTCACGAGCGTCTTTTGTTTGCCTGGCCGAGATTCTCGGAAAAATGTGCTGTTCGTATTCAAAATCTATTTGATTTCACTGGAACATAATTAATCACTCTTTTTAAACTAACTACAGTTTGTTTTTTATGATCAATGTACAGTTCATGTCATTGTACAGTTCGAGAAAGTTTAATCGTGTAAGTAAATATTGTATACTAGCATTCAGAACAGAACTCTTCAACGACCAAAAGTTCACGTTTGGCGATTTGTCCTTCTAGCTGTGTTTGTTAAGCAATTTCTATTTTCATGATTAATTTTTATCATCCTCGATTTTTGATGATGGGATTGAGGGAACTCCTCAAATCTTAAAGGCAAACATATAGTGATTTTTGTGTTTTTATCAACAAATCGAGCATTATCATACAAAAATGTGACATTTGATGAAGTGGAACTGCTGATGATGATCAGAACAGAACTCTTCAACGACGAAAAGTTCACGTTTGGCGATTTGTCCTTCTAGCGGTGTTTGTTAAGCAAGTTCTATTTTCACGATTGATTTTTGTCATGCTCGAGTTCTGATGATGAGATCCATTAGGAATCGAGGAAACTCCTCAAATGTGAAAGGCACACAAATAGTGATTTTAGTATTTTCATGAACTAATCAAGCATTTTCATTCATAAAAGTGACATTTGATGAAGTGGAACTGCTGATGATGATCAGAACGGAACTCTTCAACGACGCGTAGTTCAAGTTTGGCGATTGGTTCTCTTCGTTTTGTTAGTCAAGCAAACAAGGTTTTTCCATGATTCCATGAGGAATTGAGGGTACTTAGTCTTCTACTATTATAAACATACTTATAGCCATTTTTATTTTATTGTATGGAATCTAAGAGTGCACCATCTAAGTATAAAAATCTTTCACCGGCCTCTCCCATTGAACTCGGTTTTTTTTTCTTAAAAATTATGTTTGTATAGATTTTTATTTTTATTATATTTTATTGTACATATTTAAAGCTAGTTTTAATTACACACCCGCCGGCTAGCCGGGTTACACTTTAAATCTATACTAATATTATAAAGCTGAAGAGTTTGTTTGTTTGAACGCGCTAATCTCAGGAACTGCTGGTTCGAACTGAAAAATTATTTTTGTCTTGGATAGTCCGTTTATCCAGGAAGGCTTTAGGCTATATAACATCACGCTGCGACCAATAGGAGCGAAGACGCGGACGAAGTCGCGGGCAACAGCTAGTTCATTATACATATATACTACTACCATGATTTTATTCACATACCCAATGGAAACCGTTTAGTGGCAAAAAAGTTCTCATTACTTTTAAACGAGCTACTCGTATCTAACGATACCTAACACGATGGGTGTTGCAATAAGAAAAATGCATCCCCCACTTGACGTGTAGGGGAGATACTCTTTTTTTTTCAAGATATTATTATAGCGTTTTGTCGACGTGATTGATATGTATAAGTATAGTAATGCCAAATTGCAGCTTTCTAGTAGTAACTGTTACTGGGCTAAGCCGCGGACAAACGGACGGTCGAACGAACATGGCGCAACTATATATATGACATGACATTTATCGTTATATATTAGCCAATTTTGTACAAAACGTCAATTAATTATACCTGCACATAAACCTTCCTCATAAAACACTCCGCCCATTAGTGAAGATTATATGGAACTCCGTTTGGTTGTTTTTGAGTTTATCGCAAACAGACATATGTTGAGACAGAACTGACAGACGCGACGGGAACTTTCTTTTGTGATATGGTAGTAATGATGAATAGCTGAAACACCTGCCTGAATGTTGACGTCGTGTCGGATCCGCCTCGTTGCCCCCATTTAGTCCTAGCTAGCAAAGAGTCGTGCGTGCCTACAGTGAGATAACGACGAATCCAATATGGATGCAGTAATGAGCATTCGGAGACCTTATGTGGAATATATTGTGAGCACAGGGGTGGCATAGAGTATCGAATTGCATTTATCGGTTCATAAAACTTAACCATCCTCTGTAAAATATATCTGTATCCTCTAAAATGTGTTTAGTTCATTTCCTACACACATGTGTCTGAGTGACAGATGTATACGTCATTTTAGCTACATAGATTTGACGAACGTTATTTACTAGCTTACCCTCACTTCGTCCGTGTAGAATGTTTCACTCCATTACCGGATACAAAAGATTCTATGTCTTTCCCGGGGTCTCAAACTATTTTCAATCTAAATTTACATTATTTTAATACAGCAACGTTCTTGGAAAGAAACTGGCGTTAATGACAGTGTATTTTCACTAGGAGTGAGATTAAAAGTTCATTATTGATCGGTATGGATCTGTAATGAATAGGTTCTAATCTGGATCTACGTAGAACTTGTATGACATAGTGCTTTATAGTTAAAAAATACAGAGTATAGTCTATAATACAGCTTTACGCTTTTCGGCTCTCTCATCTTTATCTTAATGACGTAAATTACCATCATTAGGAAATATTTAGAAACTGTGCAACGTGTAAGGGATCATTCACCCAAACTAATGTTACATGGAGAAAATATAGAAATATTGGATGTTTAAATTCAAATTCCACTTTTTCTTTTTTGGTGCTTCATATTCTGCCTCAAACCTTGTGTACTTATTGATTCTGATTTAAAGAATAGCCCCCGCTTACCATAACCAGTAAAGGTTTCCATTATGTGGCAGCCGATATAAAATTTATCAAAAAATGACACGTAGTGGAATAAAAAAATTGGGACATTTTTTTTCTTCATCATTCAATATCATTATCATTGCAATACCTAGTGCTCTTGATTCTGAAAAGAAAGAACCAAAATATTCCAAATCCTGAGAAAAGTAAAACGTAACAGTCGTGACATGAAACGTTTGTCACTTTTTTGACAGTCAAAAATTGGCGCACCTTTTTAATCCATGACTATACAATTTTCAGTGTTATTAAAAAATGCATTTATTTCAGTCTATTTCATTTAATGATCCTTGGTGTAAACGAACCTTTGAAACATTTGACGATAGATAGATTCCACAGCTTCTTCTGTCCCGTTGACAGAGGGTGCGGTCGTTCAACTCGGTATCGGCGAAATAACCTTAACAGTTAAGCCTTCCTTCTTTGACTAATCTGGGGATCTTGCGGAAGTGTAATAGAGCCTGAATAACGCAAATTGCCTGTGCTTAAGTCTAGGGATTTAGGTCTAAATAGAGCTCGATGCTGGGAAACGGTTCCCGTAACCTTTTGAACGCCGAGACAAATGCGAAAGTCACGTTATGCCGTGGTGACGTAAGGATGACCTCTTTAGTCTAGTTAGTGGTGACCCTGTCTACGAAGCTGGAGATTCCGGGTTCGGATCCCGGTAAGGGCATTTTATTTGTGTGATGAGCACGAATATTTGCTCTAAAGTCTTGGATATTTTATAGATATATAAGTATCGTCGTCTAGTACCCAATTACCCATAGTAAGTTGGATTCATATACAATTCTAGATGTATGTAAGTATTGATGTGGACCCGGGTATGTCCTAAAACTACGACCAAGACCACCGTGGGATGGGCAGCAGCATCCCTGGAGTGCCGTGGAGATACTGCGATCGCCAAGCCGCATGCTAAGCGTGGCGATTATGGCATTTACCCTACATTCAGTTGGGGGAGGCCTATGTCCAGCAGTGGACCTTCTTGGGCTGATATGTGTGTATTGAAGTAGATTTATGTATTTCAGTAAATAAGTTTGTTTATATTGTGATATTTGTGATGGTCATCATGACGGATTTAGTTCTGTTAGACAATAAAGAATTGAAATTAGAGGTATATCCTCCTAGTCTAGGATATAGTAGTGGAAAACTGCGTATATAGTAGACGCCGACGTTGGTTGTGTGATATCATAAATTGACTCGGGAGGATCCTTGAGCCTCATTCTACAAAGCTAAAACCGTACCGCCGTATTAGGTTAAAACCGGCAGCACTTGTCAAAAAGGTAATTGGTAAAAGCGCCTTAGGGTAGAGACTTTCTAGCGTTGTAAAATGGGCCCCTAATTTTTAATTGTAATTTAAATTTGGATCATCAGCGCTAACTTTGAAAACTTCTAATAGCCGCAACAACAGCTTCATCTAGCCATAATGATAATAATAAATAAGAATCATTGACGTATCCCTAACGATCCAATAGCGATGAAACTCGACCAACAAACACCGCAAGAGACTCGCAATTTGACTGGGTCAAGTGTCGTATACACAAGAGTTTGTAGTTTTCTTGAACACAGCGTGCATAGTCCGGAGGTCTCTGTATCGCCCTAACTACTTTAGCGCCCAAGCTACTTTCGGATTTTTATGTCTTTAAATTTTTGTAATTATTTACAAAAAAAAAGTGAGATTAAAAATGAATAAAGTGAATAAAAACAATTATTATGACTAAAATGATCTTCAAAAAGACAATGAGTATGCGTCACCAATCGTTCCCACAGAAACGCACAGACATGGTAGGTCCCTTCGTGTGGGGTCTGTTCCGGGGCCCTAATAAGGGCTTGGACACCTAGTGCATTGTGAGTAGTAACCAGCAGGTTCATTGACAAGTAAAAGCACGTTTCATTTACTTTTCATTCAAGTAAGTACATGGGTAAAGTTTGATTGAGAAATGGTGGGCAGTTTTGTTTGTTGACCCAACGGTCTTAGTGTACCGGTCAATAGATCGGCATTATGCCTAAAAGATATCCGAAATAACCACTATACTTGTAAACCATCTTCAAGTTAGTCGTACAACAAAAAATATATTTATTTATGCCTTCAATATTTTACAGGGTGGAAAAAATACCTAAAAACGTTGAGATGGCTCAATTTGCTGAAATAAAATATTATTTTATTTCTCTTAGAAATTAAAATTGCATTAACAGATTTTCGAAAAAATATACAGACAATAATAATTTTTAAGAAAAAAAAACCGACTTCAATGGGGGAGGCCGGAAAAAGATTATTATACTTAGATGGTGCACTCTTAGATAGATATACAATAAAATAAAAATGGCTATAATGTATGTTTATAATGGTAGAAGACTAAGTACCCTCAATTCCTCATGGAATCATGAAAAAACCTTGCTTGCTTGACAAACAAAACGAAGAGAACAAATCGCTAAACGTGAACTACGCGTCGTTGAAGAGTTCCGTTCTGATCATCATCAGCAGTTCCACTTCATCAAATGTCACTTTTATGAATGAAAATGCTTGATTAGTTCATGAAAATACTAAAATCACTATTTGTGTGCCTTTCACATTTGAGGAGTTCCCTCGATTTCTAATGGATCCCATCATCAGAACTCGAGCATGACAAAAATCAATCGTGAAAATAGAACTTGCTTAACAAACGCAGCTAGGAGGACAAATCGCCAAACGTGAACTTTTCGTCGTTGAAGAGTTCTGTTCTGATCATCATCAGCAGTTCCACTTCATCAAATGTCACATTTTTGTATTATAATGCTCGATTTGTTGATAAAAACACAAAAATCACTATGTGTTTGCCTTTAAGATTTGAGGAGTTCCCTCAATTCCTCATGGATCCCATCATCAAAAATCGAGCATGACAAAAATTAATCGTGAAAATAGAACTTGCTTAACAAACGCAGCTAGGAGGACAACGCCAAACGTGAACTTTTCGTCGTTGAAGAGTTCTGTTCTGATCATCATCAGCAGTTCCACTTCATCAAATGTCACATTTTTGTATGATAATGCTCGATTTGTTGATAAAAACACAAAAATCACTATATGTTTGCCTTTAAGATTTGAGGAGTTCCCTCAATTCCTCATGGATCCCATCATCAGAACTCGAGCATGACAAAAATTAATCGTGAAAATAGAACTTGCTTAACAAACACAGCTAGGAGGACAAATCGCCAAACGTGAACTTTTCGTCGTTGAAGAGTTCTGTTCTGATCATCATCAGCAGTTCCACTTCATCCAATGTCACATTTTTGGATGCAAATGCTTGACTTGTTGATAGAAACACAAAAATCACTATATGTTTGCCTTAAAGATTTGAGGAGTTCCTTCAATTCCTCATGGATCCCATCATCAGAACTGCCTTTTGACAAAAACGGGACCAACTTGGATATATATACATACAATCAAAACAAGAATTTTTCATATCGGTTAAGAAATGACAGAGTTATGGAGTAACAAACATTAAAAAAAAACAAAAAAAAAACATACAGCCGAATTGATAACCTCCTCTTTTGAAATCTTGAAGTCGGTTAACAAAACAAAGTAAGTTTTTTGGCATTTTTGTCAAAAAATTTTTGATGCCAATCCATCTTAATTCTACCACGGAACAAAAACTTATTAGAGACCAACCTAGTCTTAGGATAAAAGAGAGGCCACAAACTTAAAAAAAATGTACAATTAGTATTAAAAAACGTTTTATTTCTCAAAAATCTGTGAATGCAATTTTATTGCTTATGTGAAATATATCCTTTCATCAAATTAGCTATCTCAACGTTTTAAGGTAGTTTCCCTCCAGGGCCCTTATTTTTTTTCCACTTTGTATTAATTGGGTTAGTGATTTTCACTTCGAGTTCGTATTTAATTTTATCACGTTTAGCCTACTTGGTAGTGACACTGCCTCCGAAGCTAGAGGTCCCGGGTTCGAATCCCGGCCAGGGCATTATTTGTGCAGTTAGCACGGATTTTGTTCATGGGTCTTGGATGTTCTCTATGTATTTAAGTATGTATTTATCTATATAAGTATGTATATCGTCGTCTAGTATCCATAGTACAAGCTTTGCTTAGTTTGGGACTAGGTCAATTTGTGTAAGATTGTCCCCCACAAAAAAATACAGATTTAAATATTTTTCTTTGATTTTAAGACTCGGATCATTGTCGTTGGAATAACGCAAACTACAACCGAGATGAAGATTATTGAATTTAAATGTTGGTGGTCAGCGTCGTATCACAGAATAGTAAAATGTACTCGGCGAAGAAGAAAATATTTTTAGGATAAAATTCACAAATACATACTTAAGTAGATATTGTTAACTGTCGGGAGGATGGACCGTTAACCTTACCCAGGCTTGGCCCCCTCATCAGCTCAATAGCGATTCCCATAGCAATTGGCCGGGATTGGCCGATACTTCCTCATTGCTTTCGTATTTTGATAGCGGTTCCTATATTCTATATTTCAATAACAGTAGGTAAGGGAATACCAGAAACGCAGATTTTACCGAGAAAAAAAAAGGTAATTATGGATTTTGTATTTTTTTTAAACGATGACGCTGGCAAACAAACTTACAGCCTGGCTGATGGTAAGGAGACACCGTCGCTTTTGGACGCTTGCGACTCCAGAAGAATCACGCTGCCAACCCTTTAGGATTCAGTGTGTTGACAGCTAGAGTCATATGCAGGTACCTCACTCTCAACGCACGAGTGCGGTAATCAGCAGATTACGTGCATATTGCGAAACTTTAAAGAGCCATATGTACTGTAAAACGTTGGACAATACACGTGCGAATAGGTAATTCGCAACTCGTGTCGACTCCCTTCGGTCGTGTTTTAATTTATCACCACTCGTTGCGAGTTTCCTGTTCTCTGCAATTGTATCGTAATGTACTATTATGCAATGGTTCAAAGCCTCAAGTTTACCAATAATAAACCCTGTCCAAATTTGTGGGTTTAGCAATCACGGAATGGCAACGTTAATCCAACAGTACGATAAATCAATATGTTTTTTTTTATTAATTTTTATTGTAAAAAGTATCTTGATTCCTTAACTATACTATTTTAAAGTAAAAAACGAATTTGGACACCACTCTAACCGATGTACTTTGAATGAACATGGACGTTCTACAACGAAGGTTACAGGTAGGCTTACCGTTTTCCAATACTTACAGGGTACTACATACATACATACATAAATTCACGTCTGAAAGGGGTAGCCACTGTAGCCAGTGCACATTAAATTCAATTACAGTCCCACTTTTTGCATTGTATATTTAAAACATGGAAATCAGGTTATATTGCAATAATTTTGTAGCCCAACCCCATCACACTTCAATACGTGAGCACATACTTGTAGAGTACTGTCCTACAACATCCACTATGTTGCGGTTAACACTTCGTTTCCATTATTCCGATACGTGTCTGATTGTTTTTATAACGGGCCATGAAGATGAGATATCAGCACACTCGTCTGTAACGTTCCAGTTTACGAAATAATCACACCTTCAAATATAATAGCTAAATTACTGGTTTGAGTTACACGCAATGGGAACCAATATAATTATTATAGGGTTAACGTAAAATACGTTAAAAGATTCGATCGGGTTTTGACTCTGTACCTTTTCTCTTGAACCCTGACATGAAAGAGCACGTGATATATGACAAAACGAAATGGCATGATTTAGGTCCCGACCTAACCTCGAAGAACGATAAAAATCGTTTTATCGTGTCTGTTAGGCAGGTGTTTTGTAGGTAATCATCATCATGTCAGCCGAAGGACGTCCACTGTTGGACATATATAGGCCTCCGCCAAAGAGTGCCACAATGACCGATCCTGCGCCACTCGCATCCAGCAGACTACCGCGACCTTTACCAGGGTATCAGTCCACTTTCTAAGGGGTGTACCCACGCACGCGCCTTCCGGTACGTGGTCGCCAGCGAAAACTTTTCCGCCCGAATGGCCATCGGTTCTACGTACAATGTGCCTTGCAATTCGAAGGCTATATCGGTTACTTTGGTTCTACTGCGGATGGCCTCATTTCTGATGCGATCACTCAGAGAAACTCCCAGCATGGCCCTCCCCATTGCTCTTTGGGTGACTTTGAGCCTTCTTATGAGGCCCATAGCAAGCAACCACATCATATTTAAACAATATATTCCGTATGTAATTTACCCTAAAAATTGTATCCATATCATCCATCTAGGCTAGGTGAAGTTCTATTCAAGGATTTATAATTTCCGCCTTCCCTAGAACTTGCTAAGTAAAAACAATGACAAAACTTTTCGAACGCTCCTGGAACTTTATTCCGTGAAATGCAAATTGCGAACTTATGACATAGTTTACTCTGCATATTAAGTGTATAAGTTTTTGCTAAGGAGCGTCTACTTTACATTAAATCCTTGGCATTTGGGGGTGTTTTACTAAAGTAATTATTATCAGTGTAGAAAAAGTGTATAATATCTGTCTTCTAAATTTTACTTCCATTTTTTTTACCGAAGGATATATAATAGGGTTGGCAGTTTTATGAGACTGCAAATATTTTGTAGTAAATATACCCAAGGCATAAGGGAGGTTAAAGAATAGTCCCTCAAAAAGCTATAAAACATTCTGGTATATCAAACAAAGGACGTATAACTAAAAATCGAATTTAGGCATCCTAGGAATCCCTTTTATATGCAAAGGTCATTTAACAATGGTTGCGGATAAAAAATATAGCAAAAACTGAAGACATTCATCTTCGTTTGGAAGCGGCCCGGTGGAGTAATAGCCGGTTACATTTTTGGTGACTTTTTGAGGTCTGAACAAATTGACTATAAATCTGGTAGCGTAGCATGCTGTCTAACATTTTAAAGACTGTATTTGTAAGGTAAGATTTTTATAATAAAGTGCCACAGTAATGACGAAGCCACGTGGTAAGACAGTCACTGTCGATGTCACCAAAAGAAATCGACATTGACGAACGATTCTAAATCTATAAAATATCTGCCTTATTTAAATAGTCTTGTGTAGGTTATTTTGAACTCATCGTTTGTAAAGCTGTTAGTTTTGCCGCTGTCCGTTCATATAATTATTGTTGCATATTCACTGGGTAGATGGTATTTACAACCAGCATAATTCCAACAAGGTCCTGTTGTATTGGGCCATGTTGGAATTACTCGTTGCAATGACTAGTTGTGAATGCATCGTATATAGTAGTCGGCCTAAGGCTAGTGCTCTATTGGTATGCCGCTGATTGGTTGACCCATGGATTGCTAGATTTAAGGGACCCTTAAGTAGCGGCACTTTGACCCCACACATTTCGCCTAGGGGATATGTCTATAAGTCGATATTTATGAATTTAATGGTACCTAAGCTTCTTAATGTCAGTATATCAAGGAAGTTACATAAATAACCCTATAACTCGCATTATTAGGCGTTGGTTAACGGTATGTAACATACGTTTACTTTCATATTGTATAATAATTCATAATTTAAATAATATTAATTGAGATTGACACAGTAATAGGTATCAAAAAATTTACACATTGTAAAAGTTACCGTAGTAAAATTTTAATAGAAAACAATATAATTATTAACGAAACAATGAAGACAAATTTACATAAATCAATCTAATACTTGCCCTAGCCCAACTCAATATCGCTTATATTATAAAGAGAACAGTATTGGGAGTTGTTGCAAAACTTGGAAACATCGTTCCAACCCCAGAATTATGCGCCATAAGTACTCACCAAGGACAATTGAAACCTATGAAAAATTCTAAAGCATGATTTTTATTCTGCTTTAATGTAATTAACTAAAATAAACCATAAATAACTTATTAGCTACTTCGTAATTAAATTATACATATCACGTGGAGAGCTGCGAGTAATAATAAAAAAATATTTAACACAAAACGCTTTCTAACAAAATGATTAAACTAAGGTTAGCCTATACGCAACTGGGCCTAAACAGCCCAAATTATACGAAGGCGTGTCGGCATATTAGAGTGAGGCGAACTGACGGACGGACGAAATGTTATTATTAAGGATTCAAGGGATTACGACGGGAATTTAAATTTGGTTCACGCTTCGGTAGGAACGCAAAAAAATCGTTTTGGAAACATTTAAGATATTAGCCGACCTTTTGTTTTATTGTGAAATCAAGGTGCAGCGCTTGATGTGAGATTTAAGCGTACATTCGCGATCAAATTAATCGGAGCGAACAAGATGCCCATAAATATCTGAACACGACTCTTTTGTTAAGGCGCTAGAGTGCATGTTCGGATAATTTTGAGAACCCCGAAGAGTCTAGATATATTTTATGGTGACTGTACAATATATTCATGATATAAAATTATCAGAAAATGGACTAATAAGGAAAAATGGCAAAAAATACTACATACTCGTATATCTTAATATATCTATTTTTTTGCCATTCTTCCTTAAAGACCGACTTTCACATAATACAGTATTTCCATACAGGTGACAGCAAGCTTCGTAGGTTATTTATAGCCGATTTGTAGGTACTGCGTGTAAAATAAATAAATTTACCTAGTAGGCGACAAGCAATATAATAATAATAATAATCGTATGGCATTTATTTTCCAACCGTGCGATCTAAAAATAAATATATACATATATACCTAGATAGATAAATACTTAAATGTATAGAAATCATCCAAAACACGGGAATAATTGTTCGCGTTTATAATTAATTAATTTATTATTTTTTATTTAATTATCCTTTTTTCTTGTTTGTTGAATAAAATTTTTTAAGATAAATAAAAATAAATGAAAAACGATAACATGAAGACGCACAGAGGTGTGCATAATGGGTCCAGCAATGTGTGCGATAAAGAAAAATCGCGTTTATTGAATGCCTTTACCGGGATTCGAAGTATTCTAACCCGCGAACGCCACCTTCTTAGGAGGGTCACTACAAACAAGACTAAACTGGTCGTCAACCTACGTGTAAATACTTACCCCCTTATTCATAAACGTCCATCAAGCCTCTATTAGTTAACAAGCCGCTAAAGTTGGTTTGTCCTTATCTGTCACTTTGACATTTATGTTTGTGAGAAAGGGACAAAACAACTTTTAATTAACAGAGGTTTGTTAAATTTTATGAATAAGGGGGTTACACAATACATGTATATTTAAACTAGTACAACATAAAATTGTTAAATTTAGCGTTCCTTCATCTGACACGAAGTTCCGACCACGACCAACTTTGTAATTGCAGTGAAACTTTGGATTTATTCCCAGAAATAACGATAATTAGAGCATTCCGTGACACGGTGCGATTTGGCTGATGCGACTGTTTTAAGTTTATATTTAACGCTATGGTGGCGACTTTACTATGATAGGATTAGTTTAAGCTTAAAGGTAGGTTTGTTTTATCAATCAACTGGCGTCCTATATTGACTCTTTTCGTCAAGAAGTTTATATTTAACGCTATGGTGGCGACCTTACTATGATAGGATTAGTTTAAGCTTAAAGGTAGGTTTGTTTTATCAATCAACTGGCGTCCTATATTGACTCTTTTCGTCAAGAAGTTTATATTTAACGCTATGGTGGCGACCTTACTATGATAGGATTAGTTTAAGCTTAAAGGTAGGTTTGTTTTATCAATCAACTGGCGTCCTATATTGACTCTTTTCGTCAAGAAGTTTATATTTAACGCTATGGTGGTGACTTTACTATGATAGGATAAATTTAAGCTTAAAGGTAGGTTTATTTTATCAATCAACTGGCGTCCTATATTGACTCTTTTCGTCAAGAAACCACGGGTATCGTCTCTTTTTGGCCCCCTCTCTCGGTTGCTTCTGGAGCATACTGTTCTACACTGCTCTGTAAAATAAGGTATAACACTCATAAACGTGACGATAACTTCTATAATATTTAAATTAGAAATAAAAAGCATTATGTAGAAAATTTTGTTTTGTTATATAAACTCCTTTTTGACAACCTCCTTTTAAAAGACGGCTGAAAAAACAAAACCAAAAAGAAAAACGCTCCCTTTTCAAATGTTGTAATTTTAAATTGAATTTAAAAACTGTTGTACCTTCTTTTGTATGCCAGTGTAGATCAGAGAAAAAAGAACGACCCTCTTCCTGGCCTACTGGCCAACCTGCGCCCCATCCGTGGCGGGTTTTTGGTAACACCAATGTGATCCTCTTTTAAAGGGATGACTTATCGTTACCTCCGGATGCACCGTCCGAGACGCTTTTTTTCCCTGTGATTTTAAAGGTACAGAATAATTACTAAAATAATAGCATACTTGGAGATTACCGGACTTAGCACCCCACCATAACATACTTATGATCAGAAATCCGTTGGACTGATTTAATGGCGAACATATAACACTCACATAATTATATGTTCTAATTCTAACTCAAGAGAATATTTAGACGGTAATAAAATAATTAATACTATCCGTTTACACTATATCACGCAAGCCATCGGTGATTTACAAAAAAAGATCGCAACATGCAAAAAATAGTGGCGGATTCCAATCGGGTAAGATACATTTCCTAATAAATTAATTGCTCCAATATAATTTATCATATAACGCCTATCATCATCAAATCACCTTTATTCATAAAAGCCTTGAATATCACATTAGCCCAGGGTCGTGCGCCCCTGACATTGCCATAATTCGCTATTCGCCACCACTGAGCATCACGCGATGATTAGCTAAAACATTATCTGGTTTCTTTTGTCGTAACTCAGGTATAATGGGTGTTTATAAATTAGATTTGTGTAAGGTCATTGTTGACGACCCCTGACTTTTGGCTAATAGGTTTGACTGAAATTAACATTTTACAAAATGTCTTTTATGGAAGATTTTAATACATTCACAATGGTGAAGTAAGTCACACATAGGCAGTCTTCGTATTTTAATGCGTAATCACTCTAATAAGAAATATATATAATGTATATACTTAATATTTATTTCATATACACATTAATATTTATTTTATAACACGTTTGTAGTCTTCCTATACGTACAGCATTTTTACGACACCTTAAGCAGTACACATTGTAAATTACTTAAAATTGCAAACAGTAGGTATCATCTATATTTGCATGTATATTTTTTAAGCATTATACATAAATTATATTATTTCATTATACGTATATTTTATAAACACCATAAAAACGTCGTAGGTAAATAAGGAATGAATAACATTTCAATATTAAAAGCTCATAAATGAAACGTATTTACGTCGAGGTTCACCTTGCCCCTTTATCCTAAACGATAAAAGCTATTCCCAACTCAAATATCACTTTAACAAAACCTATAAACTGTTAGAAAGGCAGTTTATGACACGAAATTATGTAAAACATCCTAAAATCTTCGATCATTTAACCACCACATTGGTAGATAATGCCACATTCGATATTGGATTTTAAACAACATCCATTAAAGTACATTATTGAAGGCTTTTTTAAACAGTTAAGTGGTTTTGTTTTTAGGAGTAACTATTTATGTAATTCATGACGTCACTAACCCCATTCATATGGCTCATCGTCTATTTGTTCAGTCGCGCCCACTTTACTTTTAACATTTCTTAATGCCTTATGACTAAAAACTCAAGGTTGATTTTGGGAGCAAATGGATACTGAAGTAATATTGTTGGTATTTATTATCAACGCCCCTGAAACTGTAAGGCTCAAAATAGCTGAAAAAATGGGTGAAACCTTAGATGGATTGAATATTTGCGCAGATATGTTAAAATATAGAAATTATTGCCAGCAAATGATGCCAAAATATCAAACCATAACAGTATGCATAAAAATACTCGGGGATCTTAGTTCATGTCCTTTTTACAGTTTTTTTTATTAAACTTGCAACGTGTACAATACACGGGTGAATACAACGTGTTCGGGTCAAATTCCTTCATCCAAACCTACAACCAATTGAGCTGAAATTCGGTAGACTTATGGAAGTTCGATGACTAAACAATACGAGTATTATGGTACCACTGAGCTAATCGCTGAATCCCTGATGACTGTAGAAAAAAGGTACAGTTGGCAATATTGACTCGGAGCTGGGCCAGTATTCCGTTCTGCTAAAACCGAAAAAATAAGAGATATTAAAGTGGGGATGTACCCTCATCATCTGTCAAATATATAATGTCTGTAAATATGGATTCCTGGCGGCTTTACAAATGAGAATGAATTGATTGGAACCTAAATATAGGAAGCCGTTTTTTGCTTCTATGGTGTCTGAATTTAAGCGGAAAAGATCAGTTTATAGCTTTAAATGATACTGAAATCTCTTAATGATAAATCAAGTAAATCGATATACATATACACACATATGAATATACATATAGTCCTATTCTAATTCACACAGAAAATAGTCTAATCGATGGGCGTTTTTAGGGTTCCGTAGCCAAAATGGCGAAAACGGAACCCTTATAATTTCGTCATGTCTTTCCGTCCATTCGTAACAGTATCACAGCCGATTTACTCGGAGACTAAGCACTACAATTATATGATATTTGGTAAGAAGTTGCATTCTTTAAACCGCTATTAAAATTTAAAAGTAATATGATTATTAAGAAAAAAATTAAATTAGGAGGGGGCATCCCATACATGAAACCTGGGGGATGAAAAAAAAGTCTCTATACATATAGGCGGGTGGGTTATCTATGGATATGCCGTTAGAAATGATAGAAAGGTTCCTGAAAACTTTTTCATTTAAGTCAAGCATTGGTGACATATTACCTGTCAAAGTCGTAAAAAGTGGGGACACTTCCCTTCTAATTTCCAATCTATGAGAATTAAAATTTAGAAAAATATATAAGGTGGTGTACATTAATAAATACTTTCAACGATTTTGAATTTGAACAAGATATATTAAACAGTTTTTGAGTTATTCCTGAGAAACTATCTTGCCCAAACAAAATGAGTTCCCTATGAAGATATGACCTTTTTTGATTCAATGTAATATTTAGTGGTTTTAAAAGGTGGTGTACATTAATAAATACTTTCAACGATTTTGAATTTGAACAAGATATATTTAACGGTTTTTGAGTTATCGCTGAAAAACTATCTTGCCCAAACAAAATGAGTTCCCTATGAAGATATGACCTTTTTTGATTCAATGTAATATTTAGTGGTTTTAAATGTAGACTAGTAGGTGTCAGTACTGAACCCTTCTTTGTGCGTGCTCCGACACTTACTTGGCCGGTTTTTAACTGATCATAATATAATGATAAGGACCCTTAACCTGGGTTATTAAATTGCTTAATCCTCTAAGAATTAATATTATTATTTATCTATAGGTATAGTGAACAGAACAGAATAGGACCAAACCCATTGTCCTCTTTTTTTTTTCTACATTTTTCTGTTAATGTATGCATGTTGAATCCTTCTGTAATTAATAAGATACTTAGCATTCATTTTGCGTAGGCTAGACTTTAATTATGTAATGGTGTTCTTATTGTTGAAAGTCCTTAAAAAAAAACAAAAATAGTGCAATAGAATAGAATATCTTTTTTTCCTATGGCTTTCTTCCTTTTTTTAGGCCTATGTCCAGCAGTGGACGTCTGTCGGCTGATATGATGATATCCTTTTTTTCAGGTCATAGACCCATAATGATGTATTAGTAACGATGATTACTACTCCGTGGCGTATTTACCCTGTGGGCTATGCCTGTGATGGCTCAAAGTGGCGATCACCAAGGGTGGCATTTTTGTCGGCATGTATGCCCAGTATGCCCTTCTTTTTCTTTTCCTCGACTTAAAAATAGAAGCCCGATTTGACTACCGTATTGATTTCCTAAATCCAGTGCATTAATAACGGATTCATTATGAATTAGAATTAAACAACGTGATAGCCAAATTGGATAGAATAAGAGACGCATCTACCCTTTATGGTTTTTCTGCAAACCGCACAAAGACCGAATCTAACACGAAATCTCCACCTGACACGCAAAGGGATTGTCCGCATATTTAGCCCGAAACCAACAATGCAGGAATAAGTTACATTCCTGAAGGGAAGGTATGTATGATCATTGAATTACGAAAACATTTTTTGTTAAATTTAATTAATAATTGTTTATACGTAAATGTAAAAACTTTGACGTGTGATGTATTTTTGCATTGCAAATAAATGAGTATGAGTAGGACTTTCCAGGCATTTGTAGAAGGCATGTAATAAAGAATAAAGACATGAACTGTTATGATAAAAAATATGAATTAGTACTTTAGCCTCTTTCTCTCTCTTTAGGTGCTTGAGTGGCGACCACACACCGGAAGAGGGAGCGTGGGAAGGCCCCCAAAAAAGTGGACTGCCGATCTGGTCTAGATCCGAGAGGCCGTTGGATGATTGCGGGACAGGAGCGGTCATTGTGTAGACGTCTTTCTACTGATATGATGATGATGCTCCATTCATACTAAACATAAAAATATTATAAATACCAAAGTTTGTCTGTTTACCTCTTGACGCTGAATTTGCTGAACCGATTCCGATGAAATTTGGTATAGAGATAGTTTCTTCTTCTTAGCGTGCCATATCCTATCGGATGCCGGCGATCAACAAACGAAAGTCTTCTCTATTTTTCGCCACTCTGCTGAGAGTGGTAGCGTCAGTAACCCCGAGAGATAGTTTGAGGCCCGGAAAAGGACATATATAATATATCTTAAAAACTACTTTAAAACCAGACAAATCCAAAAAAAAACTTTTGTCATTCTAAAATTAGTTAATAAATTTCACAAATTTCAAAACCGTTTTACTGCGAAATGACAAAATGTCATTAGTCGGTGGGAACTAGCGGTTTGTTTATTATTAAAGTGTTTAAAAATAATTAAATGCAATAAAAACCAATTAGTGGAACCATTTGCTGTGGAAAGACGGAGTTTAACATGCCTAAGTTTTTAATTGCAAAGAGATTATTTTAGAAAAATAACTTGTTGATTGCGGTTCAATCCAAGCATAAGCGCGATACTAATACTAGAATCAAAACACAGACGAGTAAAGCCGACACACATACGAGAAGTGTATGCAAGTTTCACTACATTGCGCGGTCTGGCAGATCGATTGAATTCATTATACCATGGTAATCCGCAATGGAATGAAACTCGCATGCGAGTCGCGTATCTGTGTACAGAGGCCTTAAGGCTGCTTCCTATGCTGGCGAGACAGGATGGACATATGATATTTTGTGCGTTGTCGTGAGCTTCCTGATGCAGGGCTCGGAACCGGTTAATCTCTAAATCCCGAAGTAGCCATATGTTTAAGCTCTTTATGTAGGACTCGATAATGTATTTAGGTTATTATATTACTTAGTATTACAAGTTTGCGTGATTAAACATGAAATACTATACGGAAGAACGAAAAAATAGCTAACCGCCAAGTCAAATAGATGACTCCTGCTGGCTGCGTCGCTTGGAGGGGCAGAATCTGGATGCGGTATTTTCTACTTTACCGAGATGTTGCTGATGTCGTCCAGATTTCCTCACTTGTCAGTTTACTGACAGTATATTGTAATACTGTCGAGGGGGAGGCGTGGTAGAATACTAGCGATCCGATGATGCCCACCTAAAAGGCAGGGTTAAGCCGCAGAGGTGGAAAGGGTGAGTCCCACATACCCCCGGCTACAATGAGTACCTGAGTGCAATAAGAACCTCGTCTCAATAGATGAATTTAATACGTCGAATAGCCAATTTAGAAAACAAATTGTCAGTGTGCTTTCTTAGACTGAATAAAATAAGTGTCGTAAATTGTCTAGTGTTAGCTCAATCTTCTTCTATCTGTGACTGAATGTTTGCAACATGTTTGTCAAGAAATTCACGATCCAAATAACCTTCTCATTTACCTTTTGAAAGTATGTATGTAGTATCCCCTTCTTGTGTCGTTCTAATATATTCCAACCTGGCAACACAAAATTATTGTGTGTATTTTGTGGGAACTACTGAGGAGTTGGATGCATGTTTAGTTTAAGTTTATGTAGTTTTAAATATTTTATGTCATCCAGATGGATCAGAAACAGAGATCTGTTTCTTCTCCAAATAAATAAACAAACTACAAAATGAGCCTGTGCGTCAAAAAAAAGATCTATGTCTACAGTCTCAACGGCCTGTTCTAAAAGGCGACTAAAGAGGGTCATAATCGGGATTACGACTGTTCCATTGCCTATCAACCCCAGGGAAGGTGACAATACTGGTGATATAGCAAAGCGTGAGGGGGGCTCCAGTCCTTTCTAATAAGATCCTGGATTCCTCCGCAGGCAGATTTGTCTTGGGGTAACGGGTTCGGCGATTTTCTCCAAAAAAATAATAAAAGTGGGAGATTTGGAATTTTACCAAACTGTATTTAGAATAGAACTCGCAAGGTAACTTCAATTAAGTCGCTTGACGTCTATAGATGTTGTGTTGTGCACGTGAACGGAGTAATTAGACAATTTTCACACCCAAATGCTACTGCTAAAAGCAAGGGGAGTGTCAAGGCGTTATATCCATAATAACTTGGTCTTTGAAATAACTGACGACTATTAAGAGCTATGGGGTCAAACGATGGTGGTGGCTGGTGATTAAACACTGAACAATCAGGCGACACGAGGTTTGTTTTTGTCAACATATGACGCAGATTCCTGTGGGTTAATGGTGCTAATATGGGGCAGTGTTGAGCAAAGTTTGCATTGTCAAATTAATTGATCGCTGGGACAATTTGGAGGTTAATTTGATTCTTCATCATCCTAGCGTTTAGCCCAGTCCCTACAGTTGCATCCTGAAAGCTGCTCGGAGTCTACTACTTAAACCCAAGAGTTGGCGTAAGCACTAGGTTATACGGAAGCGACTGCCGTAAGCCCTTCAACCCAACCCAAGGGGCGAAACTAAACCTTAGAATTACGATTAGGCTTGTCAAGTGAGTGGGCAACTTGACGGTTACAAGTTCTCAAGCCGCCCGAAGGCCTAGTTCTAACTTGGCTTAACGACTGCTGTCATAGACAGTAGCCAGGATCAACGGCTTATCGTGCCTTTCAAAGCACGGGAATGCTCTGTTAGTAACCACTCAAAGCGGTCACCCAACCACGAGTTGTACCCGGCCGAGTTGTTGGGGGTCTATTTGACTACACGTATTTGAAAAAAAACTTTGATCTGCTGGATTGGTACAGTCGCGGAATGAAAAGGTTCGTCACTTTTCAACTTTATTTTAATGCCGTTAAGGTCGAAAAGTGACGAACCTTTCATTCCGTGACCATGCAACTGATGCCGCGCCGAGATGAGAAAATTTTTATTGTCCTCCTTCAAATCTGCACTGCGAGAGTAGTTAGGGAGGTAGAGGGGCTGAGTCGCTCGAGACGCGACTTTGCAGTAACTTATGGTAGCGCCTCTGATTACCTTGTCAATTAATTGTTTACCATATATATATGAATTGCTTTATACGCTTCAACATATTTGATGCCAAGGTATTAGACCGGCTCCCTGCCGACACCGGCTTACGACCTCCCGAATTTTGAAAGACAAAGTCTGAAAGATGGGATATGTCTATTACATCATAATTTAACATTAATATGCTTTATTTTATTGTGCTTCGAGCAGGATTGGAACATCGCAATCGCTTTAGCCAACTGAGCTATCGGGACAATCTAGAACCATGGATATAATACTATAGGTAGACTTTGGAAAGGACATATACATAGGGACCACAGTAAATATGGGATTTTTCAAGAAAGGAGTGTATACATTTTTAAAGGATCGGCAACGCGCATGTGACACCCCTGGAATTGCAGGCGTCCATAAGCTGCGGTGACCGCTTAACATCAGGCACACCGGCACGCTTGTTTGCCACCGACGTTGCATAAAAAAAGACGGAAATCATCTCCTGGTGTGAAATGGGGTGTAGAAGTTTGTATGGAGGTCCGATATAAACGAGTTTTATGCGAACAAAGTCGTGGGCAAACGCTAGTGATTGGTAAATATCACTGATAAATCTCGCAATGACTGGTCCACTTTTCATCCGAGTGAAACGAAGGTCTCCGCTTCAGCTTCGACCAAAATGATTTCCTATGTAAGGATGTCCAGATGTCCAACAAATGTGTTTGTTGTGTGTGGTGTACGTGATGTATGTGTGTGTGTGTGTGTGTGTGTGTGTGTGTGTGTGTGTGTGTGTGTGTGTGTGTGTGTGTGTGTGTGTGTGTGTGTGTGTGTGTGTGTGTGTGTGTGTGTGTGTGGATTTCGTGAAATTTTGTGAGCAGGTTCGAAATTATATTTTTGTCGAGTGAGTTTTAAGAAATTTTGAAATTTGAAATAATAAAAAGAAGTTTTAAAGAAAAATACGCTACCTAGGTCTACAGCTCCACCAATATCAGCCAAAGGTTGTCCACTGCTGGAAATGGGCCTCCCCCAAATTCACGGGGGATATATGCCATAATGCCATAATGCCACGCTTGGCATGCGGGTTGGCGATCGCAGTATCTCCATCGCACTCCAGGGATGCTGCTGCCCATCCCCCGGTGGTCTTGGTCGTAGTTTTAGTACATACCCGGGTCTACAGCTCACAGAGCCATTAGTTTATTATATTTGAATATTATATAACCTATTATTGATCGCACCTGAAGGTTAGTGAGAACAGAACCTAAGATCTAGCTCACTGATATAGAAGTAAGTAATAGCCTATTTTCTCTCGCTGTGATGACATCTAGATCATAATTGTCCGGGAATACAGACGACGACGGAGCGAACTCCATTCCTTTGCAATTCGCAATAAGAACGATCACCCATCACATGTCTTATGCTTGCAATACCGTCACAAAAACATAAAAAGGGTTGCATTTGAAATGTGGATATATTGCCTTCACTTGTAGACAATATATTGATCACGGTATATACTTGCAGTAGTCCACAACGAAAGTAAAAGCGAAGAACAAATAAATAACCAATAAAGGGCGATTTGCATAATATTTGTCGGAGAAAGTAGTTTCCGATCCGGCTGTGAACTTGACTCCGCTCCAGTGGACAACTAGTTTCTCTAAATAAATAAAGAACCGATAATGATCGTTAACATTGACCGACGATATTCGTGTCGACTTTGTTTATTCGTGTTGTTTTTCACAAGTATTTACTGATGCTGATTTAAAATTTTAGGTTTAATTTTTCAATCGGATTAAATGACGGTATAATACTAGACTAGTGCGAATAATTGTCCGGGCGAGCGAAGCGTCTCCGTTTTCCTCAGCTTGGGCAAAAATGCTTCCATATGTCTGTACGGATGTCCATTGGATTTCCGGATGTTTACCTCTACAGGTCGCATTTCTCAACCGATTGCTGTGAAATTTTGTGAGCAGGGTTGGTAACTATATGGAATGATATGTCGATTTACTTTTATGGTTTTTAAAAAAATGGCTGAGCTATGAGGACTCGCGAGGTCTACAAGCTTACATTTAGAGCCACTAGTCAGTAAACATAACTATTTATCGGGTCGGGTGACAAACCTGCAAAAATCAGGTTCCAATTATGGGTGCTTCCTGGGTAACTAAAATATATGGACGTTTCACCTGGCTACAAAATAATTGTTTGTACTTATATTTAAAGTAACGAAATGCTACCGACATGATTGTGTCATTGTCAAAGAAAAGGTTCTTCTTCGTGGATGTCATTAAGGACGTGTTCTCATTGCGTCAGTAATGAAATGGCACCTTGTTGACGTCGTCCAAGGGTACCCTTTGACACAAATGAACCCTTGAACCCTTTAGAAAACCAAACCAACCGCTAAGATGATTGAGCTGAGCGAAGCGGAGCTCATTCTTAGGCGACAGGATGTACCTATTTCGTTTCAGTTCGTACTCCTCCTAGACGCTTATACCGATCACGCTCACATTTTGTTGCATGTCGATAGGTGAGTTCATGACGATGGTTTCGTTTTAAAACAATTGAAAATCGTACATACCATCGAGGAATAATTACCGAAAAACTGAATTTCCGTATATTGCAATGATAGGCGAGTAACTGTCAGGGAGTTTGAGACGGGGTAAACGCGCTCAGCTCAATATTTGCAACCAGCAAACTGCATTGCATTCGTAGTTTTATACTGACAGTTTAGTGTATGGTGCGGGTGAATCATAATACTGTAATCTATAAGGATTCGTTACTTATCCATCCATTTAATGCCATATTTACAGTCAATTACCCAGCGTCCACGAGCCGGTCTGCACGGGGCTGCATACCGATTTGTCGTCGCTTGCATCACTAGATGAGATTATGGACCAGTCTGGAGATTATAGTTTACTTGACCGGTCGCGTGTGTTCGTTGTTTTCCGTCAATGTTCATTGGCTTGCGTACGTTTTGTTTTTCTAATTCAATTCTGTTCTATGAGGGATTGACATGAGACATAAGTAATTGTAATATAACTTTATTTTCCTTTTAGTTGTTAGATGCACCCCCACTATTTTTTTCTGCTTTGCCTTGAGGTTGACTGGAAGAAAATGTCATTAAGTACGCCTATTGTACGATAAGGTTTCTTTTGTGTAATGAAGATTAAGAAAATAAATCTGTAAGCTTTAGACCTCGCAATTTTTTTTTTTTGAAATATCAAAATATCCAAAAACTGTCTCGAGAAAAAGATCTATAATAATTAACGAACGCTCACAAAATTTCACGAGAATCGGTTGAGAAATGCGACCTGTTGAGGAGAACATCCGGACAGACAGACAGCCATACAAAAGATTTTTTGTCGAAAGCTGAAACGAAAACGCTTCTCTCGCTATGTCAATTACTCGTTTACTGTTAAGAGAATACGTCATTTTGTCCTCATCACGCAATAAACTCGAGTTTCATAGGCCCGCCGATACACCTATGGGCACGCGCTACATTTCTGATGGATTAGTTTTTAATGGGGCGAGCTGAACCAAATTGCATAAGACCCAGTACTAATGCATCAGACTTAATAAGACTATGAAATGAAAGGAAACCGTTTCAACCATAGATATGATTAGCCAGGGAAACGATCCAGTTATAGGAAATCCAGTACCAATTTTGAACTGGAGTTTTTTAGATAACTTTATGCGCAAAACTTGATGTTACTGTGTTTACTAAAGAATAATCTATAGATAATATTATGTTATACTTACTGAAGCTTTAGTGTGTAATACGTTACGTTACACTTACTAAAAGATATCAATTTTTTAACCCCCGTCGCAAAAAGAGGGGTGTTATAGTTTAACGTGTCTATCTGTGTATCTGTCTGTGGTATCGTAGCTCCCAAACGGATAAACTAATTTTCGTTTAGTTTTTTTGTGTCATAGATAATTTTATCCCGAGTGTACTTAGCCATGTTTCATGAAATTTTTTAAGGCGTTTTTGAGATATTGAGCGTTAAAATGAAAATGTTGGGGGTTTTTCAACTTTTCTAAGATGTAGTTAAGTTTAAAGTGCTGCGTTTCCAATATTTTTTGGTGGAATAAGTCAGAGGCACCTAAAGATAGAAGTATGCAAAAGGTCAAAAAACGCCGTTGCACTTATACATTCTATTGATGTCGTCTTCATTCGTGTGCTCTTCTTTGCGTGCGATTAGTCAAATGTGAGAACGACGCACTCATGCAAATGTGATTGGAAATGAAATTTCAAGATTGAAAATCCCATATTACAAAAGGCTAATATTGCACTCTTATAGCAGTCACACTCGCATGCGTAATGTTTCTAGAAAAAACAACAATAAAATAAAAACAATATAATAGTTTCAGGACAAAGAGATTTGTCCCACTTTTCTGTAACTCTCTAACATTTTTATCAGTCCTTGTTTGAAACAGATGCAACGCGGTATGATACATGTGCTGGAAACTTGCTGGAAACTATCGGGCAACTGCACTCTCATCAATGTTGCCTTTACTTAGTTTTCTGAACGAATGCTCTTTACTTTCCTATGCTGCGAGTAAAAATAAAACATCGGCCAGTGAGTGCATTCGTGTTTGTTCACTAATTAGCGCGCAAGCGCACCCATAGACTTAGGGAGACATAAAAGAGTTTAAAAAAGTTTAACATTGTTCTTCTTTCAATATATTTACAGAAACCCTGTCAAAGAACCTTGGAATAAGCCAACTATAACTATCGAACTGAATCTCCAGTATGGGATACTATTATATTATTCTGTCTCCAGGCCGGAGTAACATGGCAATGGCCATTCGCTGTACTTTTCTAGGACCACAAGTAAAAATAGCTGTTGTTACTTACACGCTTCGGGTGGCACCTATATGGTAGGTTATGCAACTTCTAACCCATCGAGCCTGATATCAGGTGTCAGGTGACAAGATAGTCACAATAAGGGTCCAAAAAATATACCAACAATATAGATTAGTGAGGGTCGAATGAGAGGCCGACTAAGGACGATGGGTGGGTGATATTTAGACACCAAAACAAAAGCTATCTTTTACAATGGAGACGTTGACAATATTAAAAATACATTAGTCTTACATTCGAATCAAACAAAACTCACAATTATACTCGGAAAACATCACATGTCCACTTATGCCTTTATTAAAAATCTGTGTCTATAAAAGTAGGATTCCTGACTGACTGAATGACTGACTCTTCATTCGTAATTAACGATATTGATTTTTGCATAGTCAGTTACATTTATAACGTAGGCAAATGATAAGAAGAGATTTTTCAAAATTCGCTTCCTAAGGGGGTTACAATGAGTAAAAGTTTATATGGGAAACGTAAGATCTTTCAATGTGGAGACGAAAGAGGGATTATTAGGATTCATCCTAAAGTAGAACATTGCTGAACTGCATTTTTGAAATTTCGCAAACTCTATGAGATTTGTAGTATTATTTGAAATATTCTTATTCTTTTAGTTTCTAAGTTGGCACTATGTTTCTGTTGGCGCACTATGCCTATCTCAGGACCTTGTAAGGCTGAAGCTGCACATGTGATTTATTGTTTCGAATGACTATTTTTTCTTTTTATGGTATATAATTTCAGATGTTACTTTTAAATGTTAATGGGTGACAACGATTGGGATTTGCAGCACTGTGAATGACAATAAAGTTTTTTTTTTCTTTTATTTATGTTGGTATTCACGTTTCTGGATGTTTTACTCCTATATTATGTAAGTGTTAATATTCATAATATATAAAACATGAAAATAAATTGAACGTGGAAATAATATCAAGTAGTTTTTAGTACTATACATATAAGTATAGGTATATTTTATTAAAATATTTATAATTATGGATTTGTTACATTTTATATGCAAAAATTACGTCACTGTGACATGTTATAACTAAAAATATTATGAATAAAGAGTATTAGTACGAGTACTTATGAATATTTACTAAGAATAAGTGGTTTTCGGGGCTTTCCTAGTTTTTGATTCGTGAAAGTTTCGACTTGGAAGCATGTCGGCGATATCAAGTTAACTATTTTATATTTAACTATCATACATAATACCATTACATTTATAAATATCATTCATACATTAAAAATATCATTACAATAAAAAAGCATATTTAATATGTATGTACCTATATTGCCAAAAATATATTCATTTTCAGAAAATTGGAAAAGATCAATTTTCAGCAATTTTGTGATAATCTATGGACAAATATTAAATTTCCTCCACTGTGCTTACGTGTTATCGAATTACTACACTTTTTGTGCGATTTTTCCAGTAGACTTCATTTGTGGAACCAGCCTTATGTATAACGCGAAAGCTAACTTTAAACAATGTAGAGATGCAGATGTGAAACCTATTTTCTAAGAAAACGCAGTCTTTGAAGATGTAGATACTACCAATAAGAAAGGGAATAAACAAGCTGAGTAAGTGAGCAAACACACATGGTATTGTAATGAATATATTATTATGTTTCTAATTTTTACAACATAGGTTTAGTCGCGGAATGAAAAGATTTGTCACTGTTCGACCAATTGGATTGAAAAAGAGCGATCTCTTCCAGACCACTTTTGGACAAATATTTGGCATAGAAGTACCTAAATTAAAAACGCCTCTAACTGCTTTCTAGGGTTCCGTAGTCAACTAGGAACCCTTATAGTTTCGCCATATCTGTCTGCCTGTCCGAGGCTTTGCTCTGTGGCTGTTAGTGCTAGAAAGCTGCAATTTGGTATGGATATATAAGGATATATAAACTACCCTAACTTACTACCTAACTACCCTACAAGTAAAGAGGGGATGTTTTTTTTTTTGTTTCTACCCTATGGTGTGGCGTGTTGTTTGATAGGTCTTTCAAAATGAATAAAGGATTACATCAAACATTATTTGTTAAAGTGAATATATTCGAAAATTTTCACTCCAAAAGAAAAAAAATAGTGTCCCCCGCCCCCTCTAACTTTTCAACTATGGGTCCAAAAAATCATGAAAGTAAAGCTAATTCAATATTTAGTTGTGTATTCTGCGGTAGTTCAATATTAAAAAAAAAATCTTAATTATTATTAAAAAAACATTTCTGCTTCGAATGGGAATCAACACAATATTTAATAATAATAAGCTAGATAATAAGACTAGAAAAAAACGGTTAAGTGCGGATCGGGCGACAGGCAATATAGGGTTCCGTAGTTATCCGTCGGTCTCTTTATGCGGGCTTCAACTTATGGACATGACGTCATGGTTTGAATAACGGCGGTTGCGTCGCCGACATAGTTTTTATATACTAAGGATATATAATTACTGATATTATTTCTTATATTTTGAAAAGGTTTAAAAACATAGTATTTCCTATTTGACAGAACTAAGTAATTTTTAATGGAAATTGTTCGAAAGTTTGCTTTTTAAGGAGGTCTATTTCTTAAGTTGGTCGACTATTATGTGTACTGAGTTGTAACTCACACCAAATCGCAGGAGTCGGCGCGCACCTTACTATAGCAAAGGATTTTGAAATTTCATATTTAAATGGAGGAGCAGTGGTCGCGAGCAGCCGGCTGGCTACTTTGTATCGAATTTCTATATGTACTCGTACAAAGCATACCCACCGTAGCTTAGTTTTCATTTTAAATTGATTGAATTGATTAGTTGTACATATACCTACTACCGCCATGATTTTTTGACATATCCAGTACGTAGTAACCATTTAGCTGTCAAAAATGGGGAAGAATATATTACGCAAGCGGATTCCTGAATTGAAGACATTGTTTATGAAAATTCCAAATATTTTTGAACAAGCTATCCAGCAACACCCCACACCGTTTTTATATGTATTTTATTACTTCGTAGGCATAATTGTTTTTATACCCTTGCTAAATTATAACGTTCTAGTAAGAGTCATTTACGACGGGCAGACATGGCGAATCTATCTATAATGGTTCCATGTTTACTACGAAACCCTAAAAACTGGGATAATCAACCATTGAAACCATTCTGCGACAGTCAATAGATTGCGTCGGGGAAAATGTATTTTTATTAAGTTAAGATCATTGAATTTAAATTAACAATAGCCTTATTACATTATACATTCTTCTGTGTTCAATAGATATAAATAGGTTACATATGTAATAACAATAATACATAAAACAATACGGAGTTTACATAGTTAAACGAATGTCATTTTAGGATTGGTACTATTGGTAGCATGATTTTTCGCGAAGTCAATAAATATAGTTAACAGGAAAAATAAGAATCATACCTACTAGTTTTCTTATATCGTCGAGTAAACTGTTACCCTCCCAGGTTGCCATATTATACAAAAAATACAAAAAATATTACAGGTAAGTAGGTAATTTAATACCGCGACTGACAGCTATAAAATTGCACTCTATTTATGTACACAAAAAGAAAAAAATATAATGTGTTCACATAAAGATGGAAGTTCGACGACCTTTATAAGCTTTCTTTCAAAGTGTAAATTTATTCAAATTTCAAAAAACGAACCGTAGGTCTGCACCGTTTTTTACGTCTAGTGGGTAAAAAATGCAAGATGGCCTTATTAAAAAGTCAACGGGTCGGAAAGAGACGGTTAGAGGTATGTCAATATGTCTAGAACCCGTTTAACAATACCGACGTGACGTGATGCGCTTGTCGGTTATTTAATAAAAAAGTTAGAGAAAAGACATTATTCTTAATGTTTGAGTCGAGAGTAATTTAAAATGCATAAAAGATTGAATTATAAATTAGTAATTAGGGACATATATAGGTAGTACATACTTGGGAGGTAATTATTTTGTAGAAGTTTTAATTTTTTACTTATTTTGTTCATACAGTACCGGCCAATTACCTTACGCAATGTTTCAGAGAATTCCGCTACAATTTTAAACTTTTAAGTACCTACATTAGTATAAATAATAAAATGTTATAAATTCATTCAAGTTATAAAATAAAATAAAATAAAAAGCATTTATTTCGTGTAACTATGGACACATATTATGTTAGTACGACTAGAAAAGAAAAAATAAAATTAAAATTAAAACTTATAACGGTTTACTAAAAAGTAAAGGATCATTTAATTTACTCCCAAAAACCCCACGAAAACTAAATAGACGACTTATATTTATTATAAGAAAATCATTTAATATGGATTTCATTTTGTGATAAATTCGTAATTATTAAATTCAATGCCAATTAGCTTTTTGATAAGGAATATAATTTATACCTAACTATATTTGGAAAGGGTGGGCATTCAATTGAAACTAAGTATCGGTTATAGTTGTTGCACACAGTGATATAGTAAAAAGTGTTAAATGTGATATATTACTGTAACGATGCGTGTATCGGAACGTTATACACGAACTTTCTGGCTCATCACAATTTTAAATTTTGACCAATATTCCAAAGTCCATATGACACTGCGCTGCCATTTTCCAGCAGCTGAGTTCGATGTTGGATTTCTGTCCATGAACATCTTCTTGAAGCATAAGTAGTTTATTTAAAAACACAATTGCCTATTATCTATAATTTTCTACACTTCTAGTAATTTCGTTTTACAATTCTAGTCAGTTTTCTGTGCAGTGCAGTTTATACAGTTATTGCTACCAGTGAACTTTTTCATATATCCTGCCAAGCCAAGGCACAACAATTGTCCCTTAACTTTTACTTTTTAACCGACTTCAAGATTTCAAAAGAGGAGGTTCTCAATTCGGTTGTATGTTTTTTTATGTTTGTCACTCCAGAACTCCGTCATTTCTGAACCGATTTTGAAATTATTATTTTTTGATTGTAAGAATATATATCCACGTTGGTCCCATTTTTGTCAAAACGCAGTTCTGATGATGGGTTCCATGAGGAATTGAGGAAACTCCTCAAATCTTAAAGGCAAATATATAGTGATTTTTGTGTTTTTATCAACTAGTCAAGCATTTTCATACAAAAATGTGACATTTGATGAAGTAGAACTGCTGATGATGGTCAGAACAGAACTCTTCAATGACGAAAAGTTCACGTTTGGCGATTGTAGTACGTTGATTGTAAGTTAGTTAGGTATTAGGTGAGAGGTGAAAACGAGTTGGTTTGTGAATAACACCCCAGTACCGGCCAGTAATTCTGAGGGTTCAGGGTTCCCTCAACAGGATAGGTTCGGTTGTTTTAGAAAGGAAACAGGACTCCAGGGCAAAGGGTATTTATTATAATTTTAAAGAAAAAAAATCCAACTTCAATGGGGGAGGCCGGTGAAAGATTATTATACTTAGATGTTGGCAAACGTAACTAACTGAGCGAAAGGCACGTTTAGACGTTGATCCTGGCTGTTGTCTATGGTAGGAGTCGTTAAGCCAAGTAAGGGGCCTTCGGGCGGCTTAAGAACTTCTAACAGTTAAGTTGCCCACTCACTTGACAAGGGGGGTCGGAGTTGCACCACGTCCGTAGAGAGTACACACCGTTCAAGACCCCTGGGTAGTACTAAAAGTGCAACAAAAACTGACAACCGTACTGTCTTCTGGAAGTTCATACGGTTCGAAAAATAAATGCCATACGATTATTATTATTTATCAAGGTGTAGAGGTCAATCAAACCCGTGTTCGGCCCGTACAAAATTAAAACTTCGACAAAGTAAGCAACATCCTAATCGGTAATAAATCAATGTCGTTATGAATGTTATTATTTTTATTGTGATTAACCACTAGGCTATGTGAGCTATAGACCTCACGAAAACTTTTTTTTTTTTTTTTTTAAATTGACTCAACAGAAAGTTTTATATAATTATCGAACCTGCTCACAAAATTTCACGAGAATCGATTGAGAAATTTGGCCAGCTGAACAAACCGAAATCCGCCCGCAGAAATATACAAAAAAAAATATTGAATATTTACAAAAAACTGACGCGACATAAAATTCTATATAAATATCGATCCTGTTCACAAAATTTCATGAGAATCGGTTTAGAAATATGACATGTAGAGGACAACAACAGGAAATCCGGACATCATGACATAAGTAATCATTCTTTTATTTTGAAGCTGAAGCGAAGGCCTTCGTTTCATTCGGTCAATTTTTTTTTAAATATAATATATAACGCAAATATAAAAGTTGTACAGTCACTTACCGTATCTATAATAAACGCATACCATGCCTTCTCTGTTCCGTCGTGGGTAAAAAAGGGGCGCAGTTTTTGAACTGTTGTCAATGGAATTTTTGAAATATTTATATGATGATTAAATAGTACATTAGTACTATTAGTCATTTCTTTAGTAGTAGTAAAGAATACGGGTCCACGAATTGTCATTCCCGCCGAGGCATACATACCTAAGTACAGTATGTTTCTCAAAAAACGCAATGAGATTTGAAAATAATGAGAAAGATCAAAATGAAATTCAAAGCAGTAATTACCTACACAATTTAATACATATTTCAATAAATAAAATATTTTAATACATATTTCACTTACTCATAAATACAAATAGTCAGCTTACCAAGCAAAACGAAGACGAAGCAAAGCGAGTAATACGGTCTAACTGCTATAAATTATAAAACAACCAGAAATAAGATATTTATTCAGTCGTAATTTAATTACAAACTTGGCCGAGCAATAAATCGCAGATCAACCGACTTTGAATGGGAGGATCTTAATTCGAAAAGATTGCAGGGTTCCGTAGCTATAAATAAATGGTTTTTCGCTGACGAAACCTCTGGTGTCGTGTCCATTGGCTACTGTCCGTTTAGTGTTATCGTCCGTTTGTTCGCCAGCGTCGTGGTTCATCCAAAGTATAACATCCAAATCATTAAAAACCGGCCAAGTGTTTGTCGGGCCACGTGCATTGTATGGTTCTGTAGTTGTCCACGTTACATTATGAGGACTTAAAAGCTCATCATCATCATGTCAGCCGAAAGACGTCCACTGCTGGACATAGGCCTCCCCTAAAGACTTCCACAATGACCGGTCCTGCGCCACCCGCATCCAGCGGACACCCGCGACCCTTACCAGGTCATCAGTCCACCGTGTACTCGTAGGGGGCCTACCCACGCTACGCCTTCCGGTACGTGGTCGCCACTCGAGAACCTTTCCACCCCAACGGCCATCGGTTCTACGTGCTATGTGTCCCGCCCACTGCCACTTAAGTTTAGCGATTCGAAGGGCTGAAAAGCCCACAAACTTATATTTACTATATGTTCGACACGACGAACAATGTTATCTATCTAATTATCAATGGAAATTGTACGAAAGTTTGTTTTTCCGAGTATGTACTTGTACGTATTGTACCTACGTACATTTTTTTAAGTTTGGCTATTATTCATTAACTAGTAATATAGGGGTGGAATGAAAAAAATCTGTACATAGTTAAGGCCATAATTTAATCTACGCTTCAATTTTCTCAGTTTCGTAACGAAAGTTACCCATATAAAACATATGACTAACTAGTTTTCGTTAGGAAACTGAGAAAATTAAAGCGTAAATTAAATTAAGGCCTTAACTATGTACAGTTTTTTTGCATTCCACCTTGGATGAGGACCAAATTTTTGATCATCTACTATTTAATTACTTCCGTTGTGACACGAAAGTTTGTCATACAATTTATATGAGTAATTTTCGTGTCACAACGAATTCAATTAAGTTGTAGACGAATTAAAAGCTATACCTACTTGGGTATAGAGCCGAAAAAACAACAATAACAGCCCTATTTACAGCTTTCTAGTAGAAACTGTTACGAAGCTAACGTTTACTACGGAACCCAAATAAATCGGCCGCGTGCGTGTCGGGCCACGCGCAGTGTAGGGTTCCGTAGTTGTCCACTCAAAGTCAAAGACAATGTCAAAATATTCTTTATTTAAACATGCCTAGTAACAAGCAGTTTCGAATCGTCAGTTAGAACATTATCATAAGCTAATAATTATTTAGAGAAATTTATTGATGCTATTATTATTACTTAAAATATTGAATTACTGTAGATATTTCAAAATTAAGTAATTAATTGTTTAGTTAAGTTCCTATTTTCCAATAAGATCGTCGAGACAAATGTTATAATTATTGAAACATTATAAATAATTCATTAATATTTCAGTCACAATGAATCCCACGGTGTTTATCATTCATGTAGTCGTGTGCATATAATATGCTTTCGATATCACTTTTATTAACGCTTTACATAATTCTTGAATTAATAACCCGTTATATTATGCGAATTTATGCCATATTTCTAGCTGCTAATATAACAAGTCTAATTGAGCCCCTATTATGTAGACAAGGAAACAATTAATCAATGAAAATTGTAGCTGTGATAGTTTTCCTTAACCCTTTAACGGGCAAGGCTGTAAAATTTCCTCAATTCTAGCCTCATCGCCAATCTATATATAGTGTTGCGAGAAAAAAAATGCAATCACACTTTAGTGTAGGGGGTACCCGATTCGTTTTTTTTCAAGATTTTATTAGGTGTGTGTTGTTGGCGTGATTGATATGTATACCTATGCTAAATTATAGCTTTCTAATACGAGTTAGTAACAGTTACTGATCTAAGCCGCGGATACACGAACGGACGGACTTAGCAAATTATAAGGATTCAATGTTAACTACGAAACCCTAAAACGTATTTTATTAACCGACTTCAAGATTTCAAAAGAGGAGGTTATCAATTCGGTTGCATGTTTTTTTTTAATGTTTGTTACTCCATAACTCCGTCATTTCTTAACAGATTTGGAAAATTCTTTTTTTGATTATAAGTACATATATCCAAGTTGGTCCCGTTTTTGTCAAAATGCAGTTATGATGATGGGATGGGAATTGAGGGAACTCCTCAAATCTTAAAGGCAAACATATATAGTGATTTTTGTGTTTTTATCAACAAATCGAGCATTTTCATCCAAAAATGTGACATTTAATGAAGTGGAACTGCTGATGATGATCAGAACAGAACTCTTCAACGACGAAAAGTTCACGTTTGGCGATTTGTCCTCCTAGCTGTGTTTATTAAGCAAGTTCTATCTTCACGATTAATTTTTGTCATGCTCGATTTCTGATGATGGGATCCATGAGGAATCCTCAAGAACTCCTCAAATCTTAAGGGCAAACATATAGTGATTTTTGTGTTTTTATCAACAAATCGAGCATTATCATACAAAAATGTGACATTTGATGAAGTGGAACTGCTAATGATGATCAGAACAGTACTTTTCAACGAAGAAAATTTCACGTTTGGCGATTTGTCCTTCTAGCTGTGTTTGTTAAGCAAGTTCTATTTTCACGATTCATTTTTGTCATGCTCGAGTTCTGATGATAGGATCCGTTAGGAATAGAGGGAACTCCTCAAATGTGAAAGGTACACAAATTGTAATTTTAGTATTTTCATGAACTAATCAAGCATTTTCATTCATAAAAGTGACATTTGATGAAGTGAAACTTCTGATGATGATCAGAACGGAACTCTTCAACGATGCGTAGTTCAAGTTTGGCGATTTGTTCTCTTCGTTTTGTTTGTCAAGCAAGCAAGGTTTTTCCATGATTCCATGATGAATTGAGGGTACTTAGTCTTCTACCATTATAAAAATACTTATAGCCATTTTTATTTTATTGTATGGAATCTTAGAGTGCACCATCTAAGTATAATAATCTTTCACCGGCCTCCCCCATTGAAGTCGGTTTTTTTTCTTAAAAATTATTAGTAAATAAGTGAATTCGGTATTATATTTATTGCTATAACTGTCAATTGGATTAGTTAATCCATAGTTATAGGAAAAATTTAATCTATTGTGATAAATTTAAAATTGCTATAAACTGGAACTTGTTTAGTTAGCTCGATCCCACCACCACCACCATATCAGCCTAAAGACGTCCACAGCTGGACATAGGCCTCCCCCAATTTCATGGGGGGCAAATGCCATAATCGCCACAGGTCAATCCATATTAAGGAAAATAAAAATGTGCTACCTATGGAATAATAGTAATACCGAGGTAATAAAAGACCGATATTAATAAATCATGAATGTTATCATCAGGTTATCTTCAAGATTTCAGATCAAGTCATCTCTGATATTAGAGCCACCCCAGTTACGTGATACCTGGTTCAGTTCTAAGGTGTGACTGAACGGGACATTTGGACATCAGGACATCCGGACATACGAAATCATTTTTGTCGAAGCTAAAGCGGAGGAGACCTTTGTTAAACTCAGTCGATTACAGTAGTATTTAGGTAACACGTGTGAGTCCAACCAAGTCCAGATGAAGAATCGCCATGGAAAACTACTGTTTCTTTCAGGAACGCCGTTTGACAGGCATTCCACAATATATTCAAAATATATTAAATGTACACTTGTATACCATATACCATAATTATGATTCTAATACCACATGCCCAGACTCATATTGTATCAACCTCTACATTCCTCATAAACAAATCTGAAGTACAGCGGTAGTATCTCAATTTGTAAACTGATTATTGTCAAGATCATCCCTAATTGGCTGGCACCCCTCGCCGGAGCAAAATTAAACGAGTTGATGCCGATACGGAACCCTTCAATACTCCCAATTCACTCGAACCTGGTCACATTTTTAACATGCAACCGTGCAACGCCCTCTGATTTAGTACCAATTAAAACAAACTCGCTAAAGTTTGGTTTCGTCGAAAACATTTGAGATAATCGCAGTTCGAACGTCAGGGGCCATTTTAAACTGTTGAACATGCTTGTTACATGAGTTATGACTATATTCCGATGCCATGCCGAACCTGGAAACCCATAATCAATACACATAATAATTTTTCACATACAACTTTACGTAATTTTATACAGTAAATGACACAAACACAAGAATTTTCAGGTGTCCTGAACGGTCCTGCATATTCAATGGAGTCAGATACGAATCCTGAGATAAAAAATTAAATGCATTAGTCATACGCCAAACCTGAATTAAAAGTATATGTCTTATTTGAACGTAACTTTACGAATGCATAGAAAATAGTCAAATCCTTTCTAGTTTATAAATTATTATCTTTTAAAAAAATAAAGTATTGAAGTGACCACTCTCTAAATTGAACTAACCTACTATTGCGGGTGAGACAGATTACTTACTAGTTTTGTGATTTGGTCGTTATATCCAATCTTTTTCCATGTGTTCACCCTGAATTTGGTAGATATGGGTGTTGTTTTTTAATTCCGTTTATAGTGAGGGCACATCCCTAAGATGAAATAAAGTAATCTTCTCTAAGACACCAGGGCAGTGTCTTAATTCGTACCATTTCGGAGACATTCAAGAATTAATTTTCGTTAGTATCACTCCTAGTATACCTACTTAGAATGAAAGATCCTTAATAATTAGCATTGTTCATTTTCTTTGACCCATATTTTTTTACTGTCACAAAATATAGGCCATTTCAATAAACTAATTTCATTTTTTTTGAATTTTAAAGCGTAGTTTAATTATTGCAATTTATTTTAAAAAATCAGATATGACTTTTCAATAATTTAGTGTTAATTTATGGAATCAAATAAATAAATAAATACACGCCACGGCTGATTCAAGACAGTAGCCCAAGCATGAAATGTATTAAAAACACATTTGGCAATCTTGTCATGAATAAGTCATGTCAAAGTCACGTTTTATATAAACAATCTTAACGTCTAATTTTAACGATATGATTTATAAGTTTAGTAACAAATGCGCTGCAAAATATGAGTTTATTTAACAGTGAATTTTCATTGTTTTCGTAAAATGCAGAACATTTATTTGAATGTTTACTTTAAGACGGTTGACAACGTGACGTATGTCAGTGACATTTGGTCAACTAACACATATGGGAAGTGTTATTGGTTTTTTAAACGAAAAGATGGCAATTATCAATACAGGCAGAGAGTATGGTCAAACTAATATCATACACATTTTTGTGAAAATATCTTCAATCATTGATTATTTTGTTGGAATAAATGTCTAAAATGGTTTAATAACCCTAAACCTTGAAATCGATTTTGAACTACGACATTCCCAAAAAATAATCAATTCTAATTAAACAATGTTGATTTTTAAATCCTGGAATGGCATAAAGTTCTAATTTCCTAAGTGACTAGCTACATGAAAAAGGTTCAGTGTCCGTCTTAAGATCTCATTTGCTTGACATATCATTTAAAACCTAAGTACTTACGTTAAGGTGACAAATCTAGTACACTAATCATAGCCGCCTATGTGTGTGTGTGTGTGTATTTATTGATGTGCGATTATTCGAATTTCGAATATTGTCATACTTGACATTCCCTTTTGTTTAACTTCACTTCACTCTTAAGGCCCTTTTTCATTCACCCTTGGAGTTGTAATTAGTTATTCTCTATGAAAATGAAAAAAAAATGTTTTACACCTTGCCAAAAAGCCACTTTTTGGCCAAGTCATCATCATCATCATGTCAGCCGAAAGACGTCCACTGCTGGACATAGGCCTCCCCCAAAGACTTCCACAATGACCGGTCCTGCGCCACCCGCATCCAGCGGACACCCGCGACCTTTACCAGGTCATCGGTCCACCGTGTGGGGGGCCTGCCCACGCTACGCCTTCCGGTACGTGGTCGCCACTCGAGAACCTTTCCGCCCCAACGGACATCGGTTCTACGTGCTATGTGCCCCGCCCACTGCCACTTAAGTTTAGCGATTCGGAGGGCTATATCGGTCACTTTGGTTCTGCTGCGGATGGCCTCATTCTTGATGCGATCACGCAGAGAAACTCCCAACATAGCTCTCTCTATTGCCCTTTGGGTGACTTTGAGCCTTCTTATGAGGCCCATAGTAAGCGACCACGTTTCAGTGCCATATGTCATCACTGGCAACACACACTGGTCAAAGACTTTCGTCTTGAGACACTGCGGAATATTGGACGAAAAGATGTGCCGTAGCTTCCCGAACGCTGCCCAGTCGAGTCGGATTCGACGATTAACCTCTTTCTCGAAGTTGGACCTACCTAACTGGACAGCCTGTCCTAGGTATATGTAATCGTCTACAACTTCGAGCGTAAAGTGTCCGATTGTTAAGGGAGTTGGTGCGACATGGACATTTGACATGATCTTCGTCTTGTCCATGAACACACTTCCTTCCTTCCTCCCTTCCTTCCTTGGTCCTTAGACCAACTCGCTCGGAGGCTTTACTGAGGTCATTGAGGTGATTGAGGTCATTGTACTTAAATCCTCCATGGTCTCAGCCAAGACTATATCGTCAGCAAACCGAAGGTGAGTGAGGTAGTCGCCGTTTATGTTGATGCCTAGCCTTCTCCAGTCCAGAGTCTTGAAAACATCCTCCAGTGCAGCGTAACATCTCCTTGCCTGACTCCCCGCTGCAGCGGAATAGGCTTTGAGTTCTGGTCCTGGAGTCGGACTGACATAGTGGCGTTCTCGTACAAACACTTCAGCACTTCGATATAGCGGTAGTCCACTTGGCACCGTTGGAGAGATTATAGTACAGCCCAGGTTTCAATCGAATCGAACCGGGTATGTCCTTAAACTACGACCAAGACCACCGGGGAATGGGCAGCAGCATTCCTAGAATGTGGTGGAGATACTGCGATCGCCAACCCGCATCCAAGCGTGGCGATTATGGCATTTACCCCCATAAAATTGGGGGAGGCCTATGTCCAGCAGTGGACGTCCTAGGGCTGATATGGTGGTGGTGGTATAATTCAGTAATAATAATTCATTAAGTAATTGGGTGACATCGAAGACTCGAAGAATCGATGTAGACGATTGAGAGACTAACTGAATAAAGACGATAGTTAGCACAGTTTCTACTTGCAATATTGACTATTATTTTTCAAATTATTAACAGAATGAAATAATGTTCCATACAACTTGGTCACCCTAAACCACACGACGTTTTGTCATCCTTCATACAACGTGTGTCAAAAGTGATAGGGTGACCATAATTTAAGTATGCAGTTATTATTTTTCTTGTAAAACTTCGAAAGAATAACCTTATCTTATTCGATGTAACAACTATTGCATTAAAAAGGCGATCATGTGTAGAGTCTGAAAATTTACTTTTGATTCAGTCTCCGATTTCACCCTAATCTTAATAATACGCTTCAAATAGCTATTTAAGGCGTATCGCCGTTAACACTAGCTGTTTTCTGAAAACCTTTAATGCCCTTATAATAAGACAAATTGAGTCCCTATCTACGAGAAGGCATATTAAACTGTAAAGGTAGAGTTTTCATAATTATATGTGTGGTTTACCGATAGCGTTAAACTCTATCGATTGCTCTACAAATGCCCAAACCCTTTTACACTTATACTCTCCTTTCTAAGATAGAGCAATTAAGTTGTGCTGAAGAGCAATTACGTTGAGTTAGAGCTTTTATACCTTTATATTCTGTGTAACAATTTAAAGAACCTAATTTCATATCTGCCACTAACATTGAAAAAGGTGTAATCTAAACCGTCTGAAAATCAAAAACTGACACCGAAGCTCGCCGTAAACTCGAAAAATAGGCAAAAAGGCATACAGGCACTTTTGCCCAAAGCCAAACCGGTCGCACCTAACTTCACTCGCATTTGATTCTACGAAGGTCAACTGTCTGCAAGCTAGCTCAGATGCGCACAGACCGCTGAAGCGACCGCTCGCCCGCTCCGACCACGCGATAACTTTTACGTCACCAAAAACTATAAAAACAAGAGTTAAAACTGTCAGAAACATAACATAAACTAACTTTCAACGCAATTTTTAGTTGAACGTGTGGCGTTAGTGTTCGTATTTCAGTTTAAATTGCTAAAGTTCAAGTAGAAAGTTGGCATTGCATTGACAATCTCACAAACACAGACTGCATGTGTTACGCTCTTAGTTTTGTGCACAGTGCTTATGTGGGGTTTTTGAACTGTATCCGGAATTTTGAAGCTGCTTGGTAAGTTTTTAAAGTATTTTGAATAACTGTTTGAGTTAACAATGCTAAATGCTACGTACGGTTACAGAAAGTAACAGTCCTTTCCGTTGGGGAAGAAAAGTACAGGAAGACAACAGGTGTTCTTGCCAATGTAATGAACTCGTGCAAACTTAACGGTGGTAAATGGCTATCTATATATTCTGCATAGATACTGGAAAAATAGCAATTTTTAATCAAGTTAAGTTTATGTATTAAATAAAACGAATGAAGTTAAATGAGGTATTTATTAATAACCTCTTATGTACATAGTCGGTAATACACCTTTTTTAAATGCACACTGGTTTTGACTCTTTTACTTTTTAAGGGTTCCGTACCCAAAGGGTGCCAATGCCAACGAAACCCTATTACTAAGCCTCCGCGGTCCGTCCGTCAGTCAGCGGGCTGTATAGCATGACCTGTAATTGGTTATAAAAGGTAATATAGTATATGTAATTGAACAAGTTACTTAGATTATACAATACGTATTACTTACTATTACCGTACCGATATAACTAGTAATACCTAAGTAGATTGTGTCTCTAGCGAGCAAAATACAATTTACGGTGAGGGCGGTATATTGAATATTGAGTGAAACGAAACATTCCACAATAGAATCGTGAGCGTAGCGAGGGATTCAAAAATAGAATCTTGAGCGTAGCGAGAGATTAAAATGTTTCCACCCAAGACGGATATAATTTTGCTACCGTGTGACACATACGGCTTTTTACATTGCTTAATGAGGCCCGCTGCTAAAAACATGAAATGTCTTACAAATATTATTTCTACCGAGTGGCACATTTTCACACCTTTTCTGGGGAAAATAGTCATTGTTGTCCTCAAATGAGGAAAGAAAAATACAACTTTGACCCCTCATTCGAGGACAACACTAACTGTTTTCTGAATATTAAGTGTAAAAATTATTTTTATGTACAAGGAACATGATTTTCACTTATACGATTACGATAGAATGAAACTCTTCGTGTGCACGTCCGACCGAATAGCGATATGAACGCACATTTTTGTTTGCCAAGATTTAGGGTTAAGTACGTATTTAAGGATGCTAATTTCTCTAACTTCTTTACTTTCTAAATTCTGACTTCGCAAAGTCGGTACCATATTACAGAATTTTGAAAATAACGATAATATTGACATACGTATTCTGATAATAATAATCGTGTAACATTGACAAGGTACTTTTTTTATATAGACCACGTCACAGGTCTTTCTTGTGCTTAAATAGTTTTGCTCTTTTACTGAAATACCTATCTCAATAGGCCTTGGAGATTTTATGACCTATGTAAGTACGAGCCTGACTTCGCTCACTTGAAGTTTGTGGTCCATCATTTTAATTTAAAACCAGTCTTGTTGAGTTGAGTTTAAAGAATCTATTTTTCTTCAGTGTTTTAAAATATGGTATATAATACCGTCGACTACTTACAGAATTTAAAAAAATAGGGCTACTTTGGCAGACTTACAATTTTCTTAGGTAGCTTCATCTTTTCTGATAAACTGTTTTAAAATCTGTACCTTTACAGTAAATTGACTAGGTGCTGCTGTGTTGCGAACGCAACCCTTGTTTTTGTATAGTCTTCAAACAACTTATTAAGCAGTAGCAAAACGCGCCCATTGGGCTTCTAAAAGCCACCAATAGCAACTTTTATCCCTACCATTGGAATATAAGTTAACCGTCAAATTGTAAAATACTGCTTGTCATTACCATCTTCTTTGTTAGTAGTTCTACTTTGTTCAGTATCATCACCGGCATCGGCGGCTTGCAAAAAAGGAAAAATTGAATAAATAAATTCCTTTAAGTTAAATCCTTAATGAAAAAAGATTACTTTATTAAAGATAAATAGTAATTGTGCAAATAACAAGTAATAAAAAGAAATGTAAAATAATATATCCTCATGCTTCCAATTCACCCCAGAGATCAAAGTTACCCCACGGCCACCCCAATCTTGGTAAATTATTTATTATAACATGAGTAGAACCCAACAAGAATAACGAGAACAAGTTGACATATGTTGTACATATGTACAGGCGAGCTTATTCCTATAAGTAAGTAAGTAACACAGGTATCGTTGTAAGTTACTTAAGAATGTAAATATTTTCGATCCGAGATACTTATATTATGTAATTATAGAGTAAATGGCGGGTTAGTTATTGGTGCCTTTTTTTCAGCATCATATAATATCCCTTACTCACCCGTATTTCCCAAAAATGTAGGCAAAGCATATGGTGTTATATTGGTAGTGTAACATTAAAATGATTTTTTAACGCACAACCCAAATGGGTGCGATGCTTGTCTAACTCAACAGCAAACAAGTCTGTTAAATTCTTGTCACCCCAAAACAAACCAGTGCAACATACCATAATCTCTACTTGACACGGAATCCACACATAGATAATAAAAACCCATATATTTACACAGATGCACTTCAATTCACATCATGCAAAGTGCGTTGAACCCATGGCAATTCCGATAGCATCTCGAATAGTAATGATTAATAGCAACGATAAGAATCTTAGCATATTGAACTAATTTCACTACAGTTATATTTGTCTTATTACGGGCAAAGACCGTGAAATGAAATTGCATGGACACGCAAACTTATTGATCTTAATTAGCGTTGGATTTTATTATTACTTCAAGAAACGGCTAAAAGATAGTTTGGGGTCTCTTGTTCGTATGGAGAAAACTCATAGGCATGGTCGAATTTGCGAACGAAGGTTCCGTATCTAATTAGCAATAGCAGCAGTCAAACATTATTTTTTTACGAAATTATTCCTTTACTTGTAACGTGTCATGTAACCTTGCTTCTCGCCAAATTTCATGATTCTTGAGAAATAAAAATTCAGAATTGCAAAGAGTTAATTATGTATGTACAAATAGTCTATATTAATTCAAATAATCATTTAAAATAAATTTAATACTGGCTTCTGATTTTTTTTTTATTCATGCTAGAAATTCTCCAAATAGACGCTATTTCGAATGCTAATTGTGACTTTTGACGTCAACAATACATTGCGGTCCATTTTACGATACGTATCAGGGTATGTAAAATTAGTTTTGTTATTTTATTTTGGTGCCAATAAAATATTCACAGTTTTGCAGTATTTGTTGTCAAATATGTTTTAAACAATAATTAAAGTCGTCTATAAATAATTTATACAGACAAGTGTTGTATTTTTAAAATTACTTTATTGTTCATTTGTTGCACGAGCGGAAATCTAAAATGCAAATCTCAAATGTATTTTTAAACCATGTATCGACTCCGTAAAACACATAATAATAAATCCATATGATTATTGGATATATAGACATTATTTCAATACGTATGATAAATTTTGAAGAAACTGTGAGGTTTATACATCAAAATATCATTAATCGAGATGGGCAGGAGCAAACATACAAATATTTGGGTAGTTATATAGAAATTGTGACGTGACTGACTATTCTGACTAAGTACGTCTAATTCATAATTTATTTACAAACGTACTTAATCAATTATTAAAATTGACATTGGCCCAGGCATAGCAGAAGCGGTTTAATTAATTGGGTAATTAAAATATTAAGTAACTTGAAACCAACTTAACTGTTTGATAATTCAACTTTCGCTTGTTTCTGCTGACTTAGCCTTGATTATATTTTCGGAGATTAATGTCATGATCAACGTATTATTTAATATAGTACTTATTAAAATAATCGTCTTTATTATAAGTTTATAACGCAATAAAAGCTTTTCTGAAACATTTTAAGCTGCTGCTGCTCTAAAGCCTCGTTTACACACATCTAAGAATCGTATGCAAGTGTTACAACATTGCGTGGTTTTATACACTAGTGGCTCCCGCGACTTCGTCCGCGTAGATGTTACTTAGATGATAACATTGATAACAAAGATATTCATCTATCTATATAAGTATGTATATCGTCATCTAGTACACATAGTATAAGCTTTTCTTAGTTTAGGACTAGGTCGTTTTGTATAAGACTGTCCCCTAATATTAATTTAAAATTTTGTACTTCTTACCTATGTGTAAATGAGGCTTAAGTAAATAGGAAAAAAGTTACATTTAAAGTTAATCGTGCAAATGTGACAAGATTTTCTTACTTTTGACGGTAACCTCGAGTGGTACTTGCAAATGTACATATGATTAAATTATACGAACCCCGTTATCTTCCGAGTGACTAAAACTAAACCAATAGGGCAAGGTTTCTGTCAAAATAATATACCTATATACTTAGCTATTTTAGATAGTCCATCATATCTGCCTGTTTAAAGATAATACTTACGAGTAAAAATATATTATCGGTTCCGTATCGTGAAAAAGATAGTCATTTAAATAATTACGAGATATGTAAGTAGTGCTACATGCCTTTAAATTGCTTAAATCCGTACTAATCTATATTCGTTAATATTATAAATGCGAAACTTATCTAAAATTGGCCACTCACACCCGTATTTATGCAAATATGCAGCTATTCATAGTGGCTACATGTTTGAGCCGTTTGGGGTGGAAACTCTACCGCCGCCGTGGGGGCCTGGTGCTCATAGCACTTTTAAAGAGCTGGCAAAGCGTCTTGTAGACCAAAAAGCGGGCGCGTACCTCGCTTAGCGCATCAGAATTGCTGTTCAGCGCGGGAATGCAGCCAGGCTCAACCATCGAGTTCCGAGCTTGAAACCACTTTTTAAATGGCGAAAACGGAACCCTTATAGATTCATCATGTCTGTCCGTCCGCCCGTATGTCATAGCCGATTTACTCAAATAAGCACTAGATTTATGAATATTGGTAGGAAGTTGTACCGCTATAGAAATATGATGTGAAATTACGAAAATAATATTAAACACGGGGGGGGGGATACCCCATACATGTAACAGGGGGGACAATTTTTTTTAATGCACATAGGCGTGTGGGCAGATATATATGAATAGGCCTCCAAAAATGACATGGATTTTTCTAAAAAAACTTTTCCATTTAAGTCAGTCTGTTTTTGGCGATCCAACTTTGGATGTAAATAAACCTCATTCACTCTTCTATCTTGTCAGTAGTTTCAGTCAGTCCAGACCTCTTTTCGTTGGATGTTGTCCATCCAGCATCAATACGGTGGTCCGCCGTCCTCTGGTTACTCTTGTGTACGCTTTGCGTCCAGCCAGTGACTTAATCTCCGTTCAAGATAACACCGGCACCGGCTAGTTTAAGTTTTTGAATGAACCGTGACTAAATAAAATCAATTCGGTAATGCTATTTACTAATGAAAACATACAAGGAAGTTAATATTGACATGCCGAATATTAATCGCCGTAACTGATAGAGGCATCTGCTCAAGTGTTTCTATAAATGAAATAACTGTGGGTCACGTCTTCTCAGGATGACTCGATAATGACGTCAGGGCAATGACGTTATTGTTTCGGTTTTACTTTGAGGAATTGGCTTCTAGGTCCTGGTCCATTCGTTTATAGTTAAAAACATGATAAATAAAATGATGATTCGTCAGTGCGTACAGTATGATCATGATAGAGGTGTTTGAGAAATGAATGAGACATCCTTATCTGGAATCGAAGGAATGTTAATTATGTATATTTCAAATTATAACGAAGATAATGTTTCACAAATACCAGTTTAGAACAAAGCTGGTTAGTCAAGATCATCTCAGCTGGTCACTAATTAAAGAATTACAAAACAAAAATAAATAAACATACAACGAAAATCAAAGTCCAAAATACTTCACAAGTCAAACCTCAACTAGGGTTTGTTTTAACTATACGACAAAAGATTTCTTAGGTTTAACATGTGTGTTACGACTTAAACACAGGCACCCACCCACATGGTTATTTATCTCATAATTTTTAAGAAAAAAAAACCGACTTCAATGTGGGAGGCCGGTGAAAGATTATTATACTTAGATGGTGCACTCTTAGATTCCATACAATAAAATAAAAATGGCTATAAGTATGTTTATAATCGTAGAAGACTAAGTACCCTCAATTCCTCATAGAATCATGGAAAAACCTTGCTTGCTTGACAAACAAAACGAAGAGAACTAATCGCCAAACTTGAACTACGCGTCAGTGAAGAGTTCCATTCTGAACATCATCAGCAGTTCCACTTCATCAAATGTCACTTTTATGAATGAAAATGCTTGATTAGTTCATGAAAATACTAAAATTAGTATTTGTGTGCCTTTCACATTTGAGGAGTTCCTTCGATTCCTAATGGATCCCATCATCAGAACTCGAGCATGACAAAATCAATCGTGAAAATAGAACTTGCTTAACAAACACAGCTAGAAGGACAAATCGCCAGACGTGAACTTTTCGTCGTTGAAGAGTTCTGTTCTGATCATCATCAGCAGTTCCACTTCATCAAATGTCACATTTTTGTATGATAATGCTCGACTTGTTGATAAAAACACAAAAATCACTATGTTTGCCTTTAAGATTTGAGGAGTTCCCTTAATTCCTCATGGATCCCATGATCAAAACTGCGTTTTGACAAAAACGGGACCAACTTGGATATATATACTTACAATCAAAAAAAGAATTTTCCAAATCGGTTAAGAAGTGACGGAGTTATGGAGTAACAAACATTAAAAAAAACATACAACCGAATTGATAACCTCCTCTTTTTAAATCTTGAAGTCGGTTAAAAAACAGCTATTATATTACACGATGAAGAGCAAAAGTGACATTTTACGACTAAGCCGAGAGTTAGACTAAGGCTGGGTTGCACCAAACCGTCTGTAATCGTAAGCTGTGTTCGTTAAAATTTGAATGTATGGAAAGTTTGACAAGTTTCTATGGGATGACAGCTGCCGGCGCCATATTTAACGTTGATCAGTCTGTGATCGTAAGTCGGTGCAACCCAGCCTTAGTCGAATAATGTAATGATTTTGAATTTAAATAATTCAACATCTTTAGCACACATTTTTAAATTCAGATTCATATTTAAACATATGTATATTCGTAACAAACACAATAATAACAGTAAGCAAACACATATACAATAACGGGTCACCTCTTTGTATTTATTTTAACCGACTTTTTAAAAATAACATTCATTTTACTTATGCGTTGATTGAACATGTAACAGACCTATGGTATAAAAATATTTCAGAAGATTTTTTTTATTTTCATAAACGGCCTACAGATTATTCAGAAGTAGGTTATGCATGTTATACGTTGATATAAAACGTAGGTAGTGCAAAACATAATATGCGAAGTAAATAATTTTCTCTTATCGATGATAAGTCGATTTGAGGCTATCAGCTGACACAGTTCCAGGTAATTCAGTCCAATAAGTTCCCGATACGTAATCTATCGATGCCAATGTATGAGAGAGCTGGCATGTGTATATGTAGCGTTTGTTAGCGAGAACACGCAATAATTGACTAAGTGCCAATTCGACTTAACAAGATTAGAGTATAACTAATATAAACCTCTTTTTTGTTTTCACATTAAATCACTCTATTAGTTAGATTAGGTTAGGGTCAAAAAGAGAAGCATTATTTTGATACCCTATTTGGAATAATTCATGGTCATTTAATAAACTGTCCTGTACTGAACACTGTTTTAAAAGCCATTAAATGCTTGCAAACTGGGATTTTTATTGCAATTTAGAGGATTGCAATGAAAAAGCCATTTCAAATTAATACCAATCTCAATTCTATTATTGGTATATTTGACTAAAATCTCATTGACAAGATATTCAGTAAAATTTTGTGTCACACGATGTTATGTTATGCACTTAGAAAAATAAAATAGAACACATGACCCCGGAAGATACGCCAGTTACGCAACCCAGCTTACATTATTTATTGCATGATAAATGATAGCCTTTATCTTTCTCACAAAACATTTAAGGCCCGTTTTGTGGTCGCTTTATTTACGTGATAAACAAATATGAAAGCATTCTTTACTCTCCATTCAAAAAGTGATTTTAATGACCACGATTTTTGTCTAGCCCAGACATCCCTAGAAATGGACTTGTTACATTTTTCTGTTATTCTGATATTGAAAAACAGAGACAAGAAAGTCCTTATGATATTCCGCCGGAGTTTCATTTTGTCGTCCCGTGTCGGCTCGGTCTTGTCACTTATTACGGCATACATATCCATCATTAGGCCCGCAGGCCCGCTAATATTAATCATATCACTTATCACGGATTCGGTAATTAGGCAACTAGTTGACGTGAAATAGACCGCAGAACCGATCAATTTATAGTTTTTTACCCCATTTGATACAAAGGGAGTAATAGTAACGGCGTCAGCGCTATCAATTGAAGTTTCAATGGATTTTGACACGCTTCGGCTAACTGAATAACCATATTCTGTTTTAGATATATTCGTGATGGTGATGGTTTCCTGTTGAAAGCAAAACGAATTAATTTGCCATCCAGCTATAGTGAGTAAGTATATAAGTAATTACATCAAAAATAGACACGATTTGGCAGTAACTAATTAATATGATAATGATTTTGATATTTAATACTGTGTTCATCATCAGTGTTCACGGACACAAGAGGGTATTTCAAATGCTCTAAAAAGAGCGCCCTTTAAATTTTTTGCTCCTAGGCCACACCCCGTATAGTTCATCTCGTAATTATGCTATGATTAATGGCTTGAAAATATTTGAACGTGCCACAATTTGAACAAACTGAAATACCCACTATACCGAGTTAATGATTGACCGAGCAAATGAACTGTTTCTGTTTCAGCTTGGATGAAAATGTTTTCGTATAATGTCTGTCCAGATTTCCGACTATTCTCCTCTATAAGTCGCATTTCTCAACCGATTCTCGTGATATTTTGTAAGCAACGGCGATTGGAGTTGCTAATATTTTTCGTCCTAAAGCCCATCGTTGGGATATGGTTGGACAGCTCATTGTTTCTAAAAACAGCCCGTATTATATGACAGACGGCAACTACGGAACAAAAACACCGCACGTGGCTCGACATTCACTTGGTTTTTAAAAGATATTATCCCTTTCTACCCCTTTACATATATAACTACGCTTTGCATATTGCTTGCTAGAAACTATGAAAATATGCGATGCATCCCGAGACCCGAACACGATCTGCGATCAATTCCTCCGGGACAGCGTAATCGGCGCTAATGCGCGGTACCACTGGTACCACCGCCATTACTCAAACGTTTAAGTTTGTGGTACTTTAAATATGCCGGTCGCGGGCTGTGCCTTTGAGAAATATATTCTGGAGTTTCAATGGTCGATGTGGTCACCAATGATTGTGTTCATCTTTGTTGCATCATAGTCAGATTTTATAATAACTAGTGGATCTGTGAGCTGAGGACCTCGCAAAAAGATGTTTTTTTTTCTGCGTTTCCTAAGACTGTCTCTACAAAAAAAATCTATAGAATTATCGAACCTGCTCACAAAATTTCACGAGAATTGGTTGAGAAATGCGAACTGTAGAGGAGATCATCCGGACAGACAGACTGATATACGAAAGATTTTTTGTTGGTGCTGCAAAGCTGAAACGGAGACGCTTCGCTCGCTCGGTCAATTAGGCACCGTGGATTACTAATAAAGCAGATGGAGCCATAAAAAACTGCGCAATATTGGCTATGTCCAATATGAAGGTCCATTATCCACATTTGTCCTACAAAAGAAGTGCTTACAGACTATCTACCGCATGCATAGTAGATTATCACTCGGAACTGTTTTAAGGAGAAAGGCTTTTTAACATTAACTTGCATACTTATTATATCTTTGAATTATGAAATTTGGTCAAAAATTATATAAATTACTTCACAAACCTAGCTTCACTACGTGATAATCTACGCTCTCAGATTACCATTAACGATATGAAATTAATACGATCTGAAATTACCATTGATCAAAAATAAAATGTATGATAGAAGTACGTATATTTGTGCTATACGAGTGTTCAATCACCTTCTTGTTGGCTTAAAAATGTTAGATAGTATAGCTTTTAAACGTCACTTAATAAAATGGTGATTATGAAAGGATTTTATTCCATGAAAGAATTCTTTGATTGTGCATCCCTATAAGAGTACCTAAATATAATTATTATGTGTCTAGCCTTAAGTTAATATTGTATACCCGGTGTGGGTTACCGTTGGAACCTGTAATAATTTAAGAACTAATGTAACACGGTGAAACAATAAAGTCTATTCTATTCTTTTCTATTCTGTACATTATATTACTTATATGCTGATGGAAGAGTATACGTAGTACCGGAGATTGCGTGCTAGATAAAAACTTACATTCTACTAAATTGAATTTCACATAATTTTCCTTTTTAGATATTATTTGTATCCTTAGATAATAATTAATTAGGTATTTGATGCTACTGCAAATACTCTCGAAACAAATATAACAAAATTGTAATTGCAATCGTAATCAAGGAACTGATTTTATGTTAGAAGAATAAGCGACAATGCGGCACTTGTTTATAGGATGGTAGTTAACGTCACGATACACACTCGAGGGGTTTCAAGTTGTTTTATGTGGGCAAGCTTGTGACATTTCATGGCCACAAATTATGTCATTTGTCTTTGTCGTCGAAATTCTAATAAGTAAATTTCATCGCCGTAATACGGTGACATCACCTAGATGGAACCGGCTCGCGTCGCACCCTTTAGCATTTATATTACAGTCTTGGTGGCTTTACGGGAAATTATGTTTGATTCTTGGACATTGGTTTCATTAGTGTACAAAATGTATAGACACAGATATTGTACCACAAATGACAACATTTAGGCTAAGTTTCGAAGAATTGCCAAACTTAAGTGGCAGTGGGCTGGTCATACTGCCCGGTGAACCGATAGCCGGTGGGGCCAGCGAGTTCTCGAGTGACGACGACGACGCAGCGATATGGAAAGCCCCCCACGAGGTGGGCTGATGACCTGGTTAAGGTCGCTGAAGTCCGCCGGATGCGGGCGGCCCATGACCGGTCGTAGCAGCGGTCTCTGGGGAGGTCTATGTCCAGCAGTGGACGTCAATCGGCTAAAGATGATGATAATGATGGTGTGGTTCACATGAACGCACGTCAACGCGCGGTTGTTACAAAATCATGTTATCGTTGACATGACCGCGTGCAGACATGCACCGCGCGCAGATCTTGACACGCGCGTTGGTTCACATAAACGCGCGATTGACGCGCGTCCATGAGAACTTAGTCTTATTAACCGATAGACTATGTAAGAACATATATAGAATTGACGATAAAAATAAACTTATTAGGCCGAGTTCACGCAGACGTAAAAATACGCGAGGCGCTAACGTGACGAGGAGCTTCGTCTATCAGAATATTTGTGGAAATGTAAATCGACTGACAACAGTCACAAGTGCACGCGGCATGGTGCACAGTATGTAGCCTATATGTATTTCCAACAGAGAGGGTGAGAGAGGAAGTCTGTGAATAGCAGTAGAATATAGGCTGATAATGACACGTCACAATGTGACTCACCAAACAGTTTCTCACGTCGTGAAGGAGTTTCTGGTGACGTCAAGAAGCTTAGCGAGTGCTCTGAGGCGGCTATACTGGCATAAAAAAATGAATTTACTATTTTTCAAGGCCGTACGTTAATATTAACAACAATAAGTTGAATTATATTTTACAATAAGAACGAGATAACACAGCCCTTAGACATCGTTTCACAGAACAGGAAGAAGTTCGTGCATTTTTAATGCAACCACGCAGGGTTGTCCCATAAATCAGGGTTCAAGGAACGTGAGGAATCCGGGCGTTCTTAAGTAATCGTCTTGCATTATAAATGTTACAATGGCATACTAAACGACGTAATGCGTTGAGGAGTATTTTAAAGAGATAATTGGTAATTATTCGAGGTAATGAAAACTGACATAATTACCTTCTAGTTAAAATCCTCTTCAGTAACGTAAAACCTCCCTACTATAGGCCAGTCCACTCGACTATGGTTCAAATTAGCACGAGTATTACACTGTGACCGAGCGATTATGCACACGCCTTACAATCTGGAAATGGCGGGTTCATACCACTGCGTTTTTAAAGTAGGTGAACATGTAAAACAACTGACAGTACGGAACACTGATTGCTGAGATCCTTCTCGCACTTGGCAGATTTTTTTAAACCACGTCGGCTCCTGATGGTAAGCGATCTCCGCAGCCTATGGACGCCGACAACTCCAGGGATGTCAAATGCGCGTTGCAGACTCTTTAAAAATCACACACCCGTTTTCTTGAAGAACCTCACACTGTAGACGTCCATACGTCCCACTGCTGGGTACAGGCCTCCTGTCATTGATGAAAGGGAATGGGCAGTAGTCCCCACGCTGGCCTATGCGAGTTGGGGATTTCACATATACGAAATATCATTTAATATTTAAAAGTAGCTTTTCGATGAAGGAAAGCATCGTGAATAAACCGCTGTAGTGCTAACAAGGTCTAGTGTTCCCTCTGGGTTGTAAAGATATATTGAAACTACCATACTAACGGGTATAGATGGTTTGGCTGTTTAGAAAAAACTACCACCGACATCCTCCCACATGGTTTTCAATTCACGGAGACAGTTGCTCGTCTCAAGAGGACCACTATAACCTTAATATTTGAGTTACACATAGACATTACGAGGGTCCAGTTACAGCAGGCACTAATTGTGAAGTGGGCCGAGGCTGGTCGTGCATCGCTTAGCTGCCCTCAGACGTGACTGGCGAAATTAGATTCTATTGAATGTGAATGTTTATTAAGCTCTTATTTATTTTCCTTGTTAGGTTAGGCTACTAATAAAACTATATAAAAGTTATATTTTGTATGTATATTTTTATATTTTAGTTTTATAAGCTTGTGGTAAAAAGCCTAGCCTAGCCTTTTGGTATATTTTTCTATTATAAAGCATTATAAGAAACTTAACCTAGGGTGCCGCCTAAGCTACCGGTGGTGTCTGGCGATAGAGAAAGAAACCTCCTGACTACCCGCGCCGTGTCCAGGAGTACCGCCTTCTGTACCTGACTCTTGACTTGACCCAGCCACCTTAAGAGACTCTATGTCTTAAGGTCGAGACTTTTCGCTATTAGACCGTTCACAGAGACGACTAGCATCTGAGCCACAACAGCCCACGGCGCTTCACATCAAGTGTGCTGCTGGTCTGGCATCGAATGAACCCAGTAACTCGATCAGTCGAACAGATTTTATACGGTAGCTGGGTATTGATATTGACATCGATCAGCACTTCTCGTTTAAGCAACACATAGCCAGTGCCAGGTCTATTGGGTATGTGCTGGCTTTGTCCTTCTTGGCCTTTAAAAGGTAGTCGTCATGGGGGATGGTGATATCAACGAGCACTGCCTGGCGCTCCGATCGAACTGTTAGCACGATATCAAGCTTATTGGCGACAATAGTCCTGTCCGCGACGACAGTTCGATCTCAAAAGAGCGTGGCACGGCCATTTCGAGAATTAATATTATTATGAGTTGGAGGAGCGCTCGTGGCCTAGTGGCGTTGAACCCGGCTATGATAGCAGTCGTCAAGCCAAGTTAGAGGCCTTCGGGCGACTTGAGAACTTCTAGCAGGCAAGTTGCGCACTCACTTGACAAGCCTAATCCCAATAAGGTGTAGTTTCTCCTGGGGTAGGAAGGGCAGTCGCCTTCGTAAAAACTAGTGCCTAGGCCAATTCTTGGGATTAGGTAGCGGACGCTCTCCTTCAGGATGCATCTGTACTGGGAATAACGCTAAGATGATGATGATCAGTATTATGAGTTGCTGACGGTACAGTCGGCCAAGAATGTACTATTTTTCGACTTTATTATTTATATAAATTTAAGGTTCAATAGTAGGAGACCGCTTTATTAGGTGACTATACATCGTTATGATTAAATCGGTTTGACGTACATGCGATTTAAATCTTCATTGCTGTTTTGCGAGACTTTCTAATTGTCAATGGCTTACCCTATAAAATGTGAACACAATAAACTGCAACTGTAGGCTATAAGCTTGATGTTTGCCACCGTTGTTAAAATGAAAAAAAACTGTAAAATACGAGTTTTGATTGGCGCCTATAAAGTGGTAATAGCGGTGTTTCTAGTTGTTATCGATAATTCAGTTTCAGAAAGTAATGACTTGGAATCTATAGTCTGTGACCTGTGACTATTTCTAGCCGTGTCCTCTTTTATTATTTTCATAAGAATCTGTTAATTAATCTATTCTGTTAACAATATGATTGTCAATTTAGTAGTGAGCACAGGCGCTGAGGAAAAGTTTTTTTTAGTATATTTTTTTTTCATTATATATTGTGGACTATAGGAATATGGCTGAAGTATGTTGTGGGCGATGGGCTAGCAAGTTATCACTAAAATGTCAATAAAAATTCATTAGCCAGAAATAGCACTGCAAATTAAGTTTCATGTGCAGAGACTACCCTTTTGGCAATACTGGGTGAGTTTATTTACATAAAGTAGGTATGTTTGCGTGTTTCATGTAAAGAAGATAAAACCGTCTGTAATACTATGAAACAATTTGAAAACTCCCAGCGCCACTGTTTCAATAGACAAAAATAAAACGGCGACATTTTTGTTTTTTGCGCATTTCTACGAAACCACCTCGGATTCTGTTGCCAGCCTGAGGTACATTTTTCTTTCTTTTTAATTCTTGTGTAGCAGTATTTTATTCTTATGTATATTATTGTTTGTTTTTCTGATTCATCATATCTCAATCTGAGCGCATAGCTTACAGATTAATCTTATGTACGTTTGTTTATTGTATACTATTGCCAGCGACTGCGTATTTCTCATTCCCATCCACTTCTTTTATTACTTCCACTCCGAACTACCCCTTTGGGGATGAATATAATATAATAATATAATATAATATTGGGGGACAATCTTACACAAATCGACCTAGTCCCAAACTAAGCAAAGCTTGTACTATGGGTACTAGACGACGATATACATACTTATATAGATAAATACATACTTATATACATAGAAAACATCCAAGACCCAAGAACAAATATCCGTGAAAAATGCACAAATAAATGCCCTGGCCAGGATTCGAACCCGGGACCTCTAGCTTCGGAGGCAGAGTCACTACCAACTAGGCTAAACAGGTCGTCAAATAAAACTCTATATGACTAAAATACACTCAGTACACACACAGTATTTCTGCTAGTACATATTTAACTGGTTATGCTCGTCACGTACACATGCTAAACGTTGCACCTCGTATACTTCATTTATTTATTTGCATCAGGGAACAAGTTGCATGTTTATATACCTTACAAAATAACATGCATATTAATATAAATAGATATATTAAGTGCAACATTTCTTTGTGAGTATCATTAAATTCCTACGTGTAATTATCTTAAATCTGGATTTGATTTTGTCAGCTGAAAACTTTCATCATTTAATAATACGTAACTTATTAAATATAGCTTAAATAATAAATATTTATTAGATTTACAAAGCAGTATAACAGCGGTATTAAATCATACATATATCCGGGTCATAACATGTTTACGGTCTGTTTATTTCAATTGACAGAAGTGCCACTTACAGTATGGGTACGCTGTTTTCATTGTAAACAAATTGAAGAGATAGAAAGTAAAATTGATGTCACAGTAAATAGTGACACTTCGTTTAAAGCCCATTCAAAAGCGCAAAGTAGTCGTAAGTGATGACAACAATTCGTAGCTCCAATAATGTGGGTCAGCTTACAACCTTTTTGCTGGATATCGCGTTCTAATGGTACTCATTTAGGATACTCGTATATGGCACGTGTAACTGTATTTTCGTCTACAGTTTGATTATATTAGCGGTTCGTACTTTAAAGGTTCCGTACCTCAGAGGAAAAGCCTGAACCGTCCAGTTCTAATTGTTTGTAAGACTAAGATCGTCATCCCAAAAGCCGTAAGCTAAAGACATTTGACCTATTGACTAAGCGGTACTCCATAATGACCGAAGGTCATGCATATATGACCTAATTACTAATTTTTAGGTTAATTTTAACATAATAATGTGAAAAATCGATATAATTAAATCGGAACGGAACGGATTTAGGCTTACTACACTAAACTTTGTCTCCAAGTTTCAATTTGCCACCCAAGTTCGTAGCCTAAAAACCGTAACCAAAGTCGCATCACCCCGATTTGACGCCGATGATCTTTAAAGAATTAGGCAGCCGATTATCAACCATACCAAGTAACATCGACCGTCATTTGAACTTAAATTCAATTGTCCGATAGAAAGTATGATAGCATTGTTAATTGGATCAAAATATTTAGATATGTACCACTAAACATTCCGTTAGATTAAACGTTTGATTACTTTGACATTTAAGATATAAGATAATAATGACAGGATCTTATCGAATTTATATAATAAGAAAAGTAGGTTCATACAGAAGTCTTTATGATGAGAAAGTAAACTTATGTTCCGTATCATAACAGTAGTTTACAATGGCCTGAAGCTATACTTACCAAAGGTCGTCTAGTCATTGTGTTGCTGAGTGACACAAGATACAATGCATTTTAGTTACGAAATAATATACTGTCTAACATTTGTAATCTTTGAGCAACACAGGCTTCCGAACTTTTTGTGATACATCATTTATAATCACATTTCAATTACTGATTATATTTTTGGGCATAAGTAATAGCACCCTTATGTATCTAAACAAATATTTAGAAACAATTTCTGTTTTTTTTTTTCTAACGGCGGAAAATTCGTTAAGGATAGATCAGAGAAAAATGACAGAAGTCAAATTGGGTGACCGTGACGGTCAACAAATAAATACCTATTGCCATTATTTGACATTAGTTGACCCGCTACGTGATTATGTAGCGTGTCAAAATTACGGTATATTAGGTCCACCTAACTTAGTATGTATAATTTAGTATGTAAAATGACATACATAGGTATAATATATATATCGCCTGTACGTACGCTCGATATCGTTACGTATTAAACATCCTGTAAAACGTTTCCTTCAGTTTTAACACGGTCCTATACCTTGTAACATGTTTTGTGAGACTAAAACCCGGCCCGTCCAAATTTACCGTCCCTTGGCTGATACTAGTATTAAAAAATCGGCCAAGAGCATGACGGGCCATGCTCAGTGTAGGGTTCCGTAGTTGCCCAATAAACTTACTTTAAAATAATCAATAACAAGGAAAAGGAAATACCTTCGCAGCGTTTCATACGTCATTTACTAAGAAGGGAAGACTTTTTACGATAACTCTAAAACAGCTCAATTGATCATGTCCGCTATAGTTTACATTGAAAGTCTTTATTAAGCTTTAATTTCATGTTTTTTTTTTCATATTTTTTGGACTCATAGTTCAAAATTTGAAGGGGACACTTTATTTTTCTTTTGGAGTGAATATTTCCGAAAATATTCACTTTATCAAAAGATGTTTGATGAAGACATCTATTCATTTTGAGAGACCTATCCAACAATACCCCACACCATATAGATAGTATTGAACATATCACCATAGGATTGAAGAAAAAAAAACCCTTAAGAAAAAAAATATTTTACGACTTGGTCAGTTTTAATAATTTCTATATCCATACCAAATTGCAGCTTTCTAGCACTAACCTAACAGTCACACAGCATAGCCTCGGACAGACAGACGGACATGACGAAACTATAAGGGTTCCTAGTTGACTACGGAATCCTAAAAGATGAGAGTTTTGTCGCCACAAAAATACATCACAAATAAGTGTGAACCCTCTTAATGTGTGAACCCTCTTTTTGTTAATATTGATGATAAATACAAGGTGGGCCAATGCCACCTTGTATTATCATCAATATTAACAAAAACTAATATGCAACGAGTAGGCGTGACAGACTACAAAACAGCAAAACAACTGTGTTAATGTTATTATTGCATTTTTATTTTAAGTGAGCGGTACATCATCATAATAGTAATAAATAATAATCTCCATCTCCTCCTCCATCCTCCTCAGCCGTACAACTTGTTTATCTGTTACGAGTATAACATTAGAGTAAATACAGGAAAACAGAAAAAAGCTACTAAGGTAAGGTAGCACTTGACTTGAACATTTTAAACTATTTCTCAAACTACTCGGGCTAGGCTTTGAAAATGAATTTGGTAAAGACGCTTTTCGGTACTCTTCGTATCCACATGACACTGGGATACAAGTTGTCAATCAAATTCATATTCGATTGAAGCGTTGTTCGAATAGAGGCCCCGTATTATGTTTTTATTAAACTAAGTCTAATGTGTACCTATTCTTAATTTATTATTTTTTCTAGTGGTACAATCAGAGACAAATTGATTGATGTATCGAAGCATGCGCAGTGATGAATGATGTACAAATGATCTCATTTGGCCTCCACTATTGTTTTTTAATGATAAGATGTTTTTACCAGATCTACGATACTAAAAAATATTAATTTTGTATTGTATACCGAAAGGTTAGTACCTATGTGGGTGGTACTTACACGAGTTCAATATGAGTAAAAAAACAATTAAGCGAACTGTTAATTAACGATTGTGGATCAAGTCTTGTATCTAAAGACGACGTCAAAGACATGTATGTGATTCTCAAGTAAAAGGTTTTTTTTTGATGTCATTAATGTCGATTTCCATTTCAACGCTACGGAAATGGGTCTGGACCTAATTTTTGGAACATCGTTAAGGGTTTTAATTCGTCTACAATTTAATTAATTACCCATACGAAGTTACCCATATAAATTATATGGGAAAAAACGTGTCACAACGGAATCAATTAAATCCTAGACGATTTAAAACCCTAAACGATAGTCCAAAAATTTCGTCCTTAACCAAATAGCGTCTAATTGACACTCTCAAAGAGATAGCTTTTCTGAAGAATGACATATTTATAGGTGCGTTTGCATCTTAATTCGTTTTCAACCGTTACTAGGTATATACGAATCCATAATATAGCAGATATAATATAGGACCTTATTGACATGGTGTCAAGGTTAAAATTTAAAGAAATAATTTTATACTTTATACGGTAAAGTTCATGGGTAAGGATACGGTGTGTGGTAAATCTGACGTTGACTGTAAGTACACTCAAGTACAAAACGGTATAATAAATTGTTAACCTTATTTATTCGTTTATTTAAACATCGTGAGGAAATAGGTCTATTCCCAAGCGTGGCGATTATGGCATTTACCTCCCGTGAAATTGGGGGAGGCCTGATGTCCAGCAGTAGACGTCCTTCAGCTGTTATGGTGGTGGTGGTGGGTCTAATCCCAACAAGGTCTAGTAGTTTTCCCTCTCGGTTGGAACTGTTGGAAGGTCAGATGGCAGCCAATTTCATAAAATTAGTGCCTACGCCAAATCTAGAGATTAGGTGCCGAAGCAGACCCCGGAGGTCTTCAAAATATAATCGGAAAAACCCTGGGAGAATCAGTTTGTATGTAAGGGGTAATCTCCGAAACTACACATTGATTTTCAATAGTTAGGAGACGACCACTTTAGCCGTAGGTTCCGGTTTCAAATCCCGGTCAGGGCATTATTTGTGTAGTACCTCTATGTTTATTAGCACGAGTATTTTAATCCTGTATGTCTTGAATGTTTTCTATGTATTTGAGAATGTTTTTATCCTATCAAAAACATAAATGTGAAAACAGGAGCCAAGTTCAATATTAAGAATATGCCATTCTAGGTTGTCGTCTTCACCGACAAAAGAATTGAGATCTAAATGGGTGCCAAGTTCCGCAGATTCCCTGAAATGGTGCCAAGTCCGGCACTTCATTGTTTACAGTAAAACTAATTTACTGCGGCTTAATGCATTTTGAGCTTTAACTTGGCAGTTTTCTTAAATATCCTACAGCTTTTATGGTATTATAACATACTGCATAGAAAGTATAGGTTCCCTCGATTTCTACAGGACCCTATGATCAGATTCTTAACTGATAACTATGGGACTACCCCTGAAGTTCCAAACAAAAAAATAATCTTCCAAATCGGTTAATAAATGCCGGAGTTCTGAGGTAACTAGCATAAATAATAATAATAATAAAATTAATTAAAAAAACACTATTTTCCGATTTATTTCTGGTGTACACACACAATTACCAAGCTACATGCCAAATTTCAGCTTTCTAGGTCACCTGGAAGTGGGTTAAGTTTTTGGTCAGTCAGTGGTAAAAATGGCGTTTTTTGGAATTTAATATCTCAATAACTATTAAACCTATATTTATGAAATTTGGGGTTCTAGTTGTTCTAAAGGATCTTAATATATGTACCAAATTTTATTTTTTTATGTTAGATAGATTTTGAGTTATTGGGGGGGCAAAAGTGGCTCCAAACGGTTCGTGTAAAATAACACACGGCTGCTGTCCGCCAGTTCCTGGGGTGAACTTGGCTGGACATGCTGCCGCGTAGATCCCTAATACAAGCTTTACTGGGACTAGGTCAATTTGTGTAAGATGTCCCAAAAAAGTTACCTACCAATAAATGAAATGAGACACTCATACAAATCGCGGCACATAGATACAAATACCATTAGACGTAGGCACAACTTGCATTGTAACAAGTTGAATAAACAGATACACACCTTTTTGTAGTCGAATGTACGCGTGCTATTTTTCAGATGCATCAACACTCAATCCACATTATGTATGCCATATCACACATCTACCCTTTGAAGTCAATCCATCACGACGTATTGACAGACAGACAAACGGACTCGCATATCAACAAGATCTGAAGCGTGCATTCATCACTTTGTTATTAAATGCCGAGTAGGTTGCAACACATGCTTACTGACGAACATGGTGACTATTGTAATCGTTTTTAACAGATTTAAAAACAAGTAAATTTTGTAACAAAAAACACCGACTCCAAACTTTGCCAGACCCCATCCTCCTGCTATATAATTTGAGGAGTTCCTTCGATGTAGCCTTACTTACCCCATCCTCTTGGTATATAATTTGAGGAGTTCCCTCGATTTTTCCAAGATCCCGTTATCAGATCCAGACTTGGTGACAATGGGACCAGCTAGAAAACACCCTTTCAAACAAAAAAAGAATTTTTGAAATCCGAGTAATCGGTGAACATACATAAAAAAATATTCCGACGAATTGAGAACCTCCTCCTTTTTTGAAGTCGGTTAAATATGTCCTGCCATCATCCTTTGAGCTATAAGTTCGTCCATATCCCTATCAGTTTTGTAGCTAGTAATCCGCCTTATATTAAATTTAATATGCCTCCGTTCGCAATATTCGTATTCTTGCAATTCGCCTTATCTCCAACCAAATGTAATATTCCTAAACTGTGGTCTATGGACACCCAAGAGGTCAATGAAATTATAAGCACCAGGGGTCCGGGAAAGCCTATTTATCAAAACTCATTAACGTTAGATTTACAATCCGTAGGCAAGTTGAAATTGTAAAAGGGATTCATATCTAGAATTTAAGAAACCCTGTCTTAAATATTAATATTTTACGGGTAGTAACAAAAGCTCCGAACATAAACTAACCTAACTACAAAAAACTAAAACGTACTGACTGAAATACTGTGTGAATACTCATGGCTCTCATGAGCGAATAATTCGGAGAGTTGGTATTTTAGTCGCACGTTCAGTTTTTCTGTATACTTACTGGTTTATTATTTCTCAAAATTTACTTTTTATGGCGAAAATCTAACAAAATACAAAAAAATATTCATAAGTCATAACCATTACAATTTTACAATTTTAATTCTCTAACCTTATGAAGCAAGAAATATTTATTTAATTCTTGTGTGAGGGATTCAGGTTTACAAAGTACATAACATACATCACGTAATAAGTATAGTGTCACTAAATCCTACAAGCTTACACACTTTTTACACAATATAAGAACATACATAATAAAGTTAAGCATGAGGGCAATAGTAACGATTAGATATCACAGGTAAGATTGAAATCAATTGATTAAACAATAAAAATAATCTTAAATATATCTATGAGTGTGTGATTGTTAAAAATAAAAATAATGTTTATAGTGATAAAAAAGTAGGTATTAATAATAGAAAATCCCGACTTTAAAACTGTTTCATTTGCTTAAATACATACATAGTTAGTGATAGTAAAGTTATAGGCGCGTTAGATATTTTATCGGTAAGTCATGTCGAAAAGAGATTTTGTGTTACTAATGCTTAAGATCTAACAAGTAAATGTTTTGTATAACCATCTTAATATGCCTATTTTACGCATAGTCAAGTGTAAAATATGGGTGCATACAAGTTACCGACTCATAAATATGTGACCCAATCAATATTTCTTATATCGGCGAAAAAAGGGCGTAAAAAATATCGCAGTCTTTGAAACACCGTCCTTCTGTCCACACGAGGCAACAGTAAGGATTGATTCTCAGATATTGACTAACTATATGATTGTCTATCTGACTAGAACTGAAACATGATTACTTAAAATTGCTTTCCATTTTTCTTCAGCCTACTAAAACAATAACATTCTTAAACGACACGATCAAATTAAAAAGATTGTATTTTACCTCATCTAAACTCTCAAAAGAAGAAATGTAAATTAAACTTTACAAAGTTAGATAATTACCGAAATTTTTCCAAAACATAAGCAATTTCCAAAGAGTGTTGCGTCTCATTTTCTTATACACGGAAGACATGAGCGTGTCTCTTAAACGGAGGGCGTGCTTTAAAGAATCAAGGCATACCCTTAAGGTTTCCATACACATAATTATGAGAGAATTAAATCGATACACATTTTGCACTTGACTGTACCAAATAAGGAACAAATCAATTAAACGTCAAATGGACCATCATGGAATAGACAGTACTTTTACTTGTTTGAATTGACAGTAATGCCGAATTCCAACAAAATAGGGATCAGGATTTAATCTAAAGTTTTAGCGTCAAATTTAAAAACGCTAATCTAACTATAAACTCTATTCTTTCATGGTCGTATTGACACTAAACCCACTAAGACAGATAACGTGACAAAACAAAGCCAAGTTTGGAGTGGTGACCCGCGGAGAAAGTGTCACCGGCGTTTTCTTTTACTTTTCCTTTGTCGGTGTCGGGAAAGTTTACCAACCTATACGAAGTCAAGTAATTTGGGCTCGAGTTGTCAAATAATGTCGTAATTTATGTGGACAGTGACGCAACCGAAGTGTTTTGCTACAAGAAATCTAGATGGAAATTCCACAGCTCTTAATCTCCCTGTTCTCTAAGCGTTTATCCCGGTTGCATTATCAGCTGCTGCGTTTTCCTGCTTTTTCTTCTCCACTTTGTACGGTCTTCGGCATCCTCTTTTGTGACGCATGTCATCCCTCAACATCTAGCTATCATCTCCAGGGCTTTCACCCGTTTCCCGGGCCCAGACGGAGGCGGTATAGCTAGCTATTTGTTACCCGCAGAACTTGCCGGTTTTTGCAAGACGTGGCCGTACCAGCGGAGGCGTTGCTCTCGCAGTTTATCTGTAATCTTTATATTGATATCGCCAATCTAAAAACTACATATTAAACCAAACAGGAAAGTTATAGGTTACAATGAGATACTTATGACTAATATAGTTCTTCATTATTTAATAGTACTGTGAGTGGAATACTGTACACGTGGAGTTTATAAGAGTCAATTAAGTTCGTTGGTCATGTCAGGAGCCATTAAAATACATGGAATAGAGCCCCAGAAAACGGATTAAAGTATTCTTCATCGTTAGTCGGGATCATTGTAAAGTATTGGAAAAAAATAGGTACTTAAGGATTACTCATTTCACTTCCAAACACTTGTCTCCAAACATGGAAAAGCTTTCTTTAAGCAAGACCAAGATTAGACGTGTCATGCTCTGGGAAAAAGGAAGTTATTGTATCTTGCAATAAAATGCGGAAAAGGACCTTATCGCCAAGTTAATAAGGTCCATTCTCAATGACACATACCTATAGCCAGTATTCCAAATCTGACAACGTTCATATTAGTATGCATTAAAAAGGATTGCCTTTCTTAAAATTGTATTACGTTTCCTTGAAACAGTTGATTTTTGTTTAACTGTTAGAGTTCCGAGATGATTAATTAGGTGACTTTCGTTCAAGATTACTGTGTCAAAGTTTCTTAGAATTACGAAACTTGTTGGATTACATTTTTTTAGTTACATTTATGTTTGAACAGTTTTTTGGAGAGCCTGAACAAACATTGTAATCAAAAATTAGAGAATATTTCTCGGAATTGCAAGTTAATTCAACAAAGACATGTCTGTCGTTTCATCAACCGTTGGATTTAGAGAGGACGTTTATGGCATGAACATACATTTGTCCGTTTGTTTTTAAATAAGGTGTTTTTTTAACTGGTACAATAAAAGAAACCACCAGTAGAATTACGGCTAGCATAATAATAATATATGACTTCTTGACACTGACGCCACTGACCCACTCGCCACTTTCTTCAATCGTATGCCATACCTATTAACAAAAACCTTCCCTTACCTATTTACATGAACCACCACCACCACCATATCAGCCGAAGAACGTCCACTGCTGGACATAGGCCTCCCCCAATTTCATGGGGGGTAAATGCTATAATCGCCACGCTGGGCATGCGGGTTGGCGATCGCAGTATCTCCACCGCACTCCACGGAAGCTGATGCCCATCCCCCGGTGGTCTTGGTAGTAGTTTTAGGACATGCCCGGGTTCATTTACATGAACAGTTTATGCCAACTATTGGGTATGAAACTGCCAAACACTAGAAGGTTTACGTTGAGAGATTTGAATTTCTGTTTTTTTTTTCAATCTGCCATAATCTGACTCTACAAAACTTATGTATAATTAGCGAACCTGCTTACAAAATTTCACTAATCGATTGAAAAATGCGACCTGTAGAAGAGAACAACCGGAAATCCGGACATTTTGACATTCAGACATATGTTTATTTCACTCGGTCGGATTATGTTTGGGTTTTGTTTTACATTGATGGTATGGATGGTGGTATAACGGGGGATGGGCAGCAGCATTCCTGGAGTGCGGTGGAGATACTGCGATCGCCAACCCGCATGCCAAGCGTGGCGATTATGGCATATACCCCCCGTGAATTTGGGGGAGGCCTGTGTCCAGCGGTGGACGTCCTTGGGCTGATGTGGTGGTGGTGGTGGTGATGGTAAAATATATTTATTGATGAAAATAAATAAGTAAGCGGCGTAAGAAGTAAGGCACTAAAGGGGCTCCCAATGACCTTTGATCTGTAACTCTCAGTTTTCTCGTGTTTTTTTATGGCTTATCGTATTTACAACAACGAGGTTTACCGAAATAGTATCCCATGTGTACTTTAAAACTTATTGTCTTCGAGATATATGGGATCAAAATAAGGCAATTTCATGGCAAAAGAAAACGATATTTTTGTAAGTAAAATGAGTTAAAAATTAAAATCTCTCTTACGCTCTTAGAAGCGTCAATAAGGAACATTTATAAATTGTTTTTATATACCCAAGAATACAGAGTTTTTTTGAAGCACATTTGAATATATTATATAAAATATAAATATTCACTTTATTCAAAATTCATCTCTTAAAAATGAAGCTATATGATTGAAGAGCCGATAACGGTTCCTGCCATAAACATCAATACAAGGCCCTGTTTTTATTAACATTTATTTATTTCGAATCGGTTACACGCATTACAATGTAAGGTAACTATTTATCTTACAAACTTTGCGTGTGTCTTCTATAGGTTATCCTAGTGCCCGTCAATGACCCAATACTTTTATTCTATGTGTTTCAACAATTGGGTATTAAGAAGTCAAATATAGGTATTTTTACTTTAAATATCTAAAGTTAAAGATCTTGCTACTCGGCAAACCTGATTGTTTATTATGGGTTACAAAAAGCGTAACTTATCGATCTACCTTTACGTTATGGCGTGTTATGTCACGAGTGTCAGAAGAGTTATGGAGCCTTATAGTCGGCAAAAAACATCTTATCGGCGTTGCGTCTCGGTTAGAAAACAACGGAGACCCTTTTAGTTTTTGTCAGTACGTCAGTAGACCTACCAGTAGCTTCCTTGTTTCAGCAGTGTTATACAACGTGGCCCTAATACCCGAAAGATTTAAACCACCAACCCATAATTAAAGAGATATTAATTATTTAAAACAAATCACAAGTTGGAAAATCTTACACACCCTAAAGACGTGACGTAGCCACCTACTACTTTATTGACTTGACACTTCTTGTCTTGAACACATTTGCAAGTCACGTAAATTTTTGTTCACAAAGACGTGGTCAATTAATTTAATTTATTTTGTACTGAAATAGTAGTTTCATTAAAACCAAATAATTGGGCCCATGTTGATATAACAATTGTGGTTTAAATCTTTCGGTTTATTAGGGCCCGCGGTGTACAGAGCGGGCCTTGTAAAAGCAGCAAAAAAATTAAACGGTGGACTATTTAGCGCGCCAGCAATTATTTCCAAGTGGTCTCAGATGTTTTTTTTTCTTCAAAGATGGATTACGTTTATTTATCTTTTTTACTTTCCTGAAGTGACTTTAATGTCAATTTATTTTAAAAAGTCGATAAAATTAAAAAAATATATATACCAAAAATAACCTTAAAAAGAAAAAAATGCAAAACTATTATGACACATAACTTGATACTACCTCAAACACTGCATTGACTGATGTGCTATAATCTCGTGGTGTCAAGATCCATTACTCGGAGGTCATAACTTTAGATCAACTCCGAAGCACAAATTTTTGAACAAAAATTGTACACCAGGTGTTACTTCAGATGCCCTAAGGAAGCGTCCTTTTAAATATTTGCTCCATTTACAGGGCCCACCTTGTATAAATATTAACTAAGTATTAGGTTCTTCTAACTAGTATCCAAGCCCAAGCACTTTTGATATATGAAATTACCAAAGCAATTGGAGGGTATGGAGTTCGTTATAGTAATAACCGATAGGTTCGGAAACTAAATGCTTGTAGCTAATAGGTGTGTACCGACGCGTCTTCATCCATTTTTACACAGACCAAAAATACCTATATCTATTCCAATCAGCTTCCCACAATTACTTACTAGTTTTTTGCTCCTCCGATGACTTCATACGTCGATCTATTTTTTTAATTGTTTCCTTTTATAAAGCAACGACCTCCTTTGTACGATCAAAAACAACTGTTTTTCAATATACCAAACTTTTTTTGCAGTCGAAAAACCGATGTGGTTGCGAAACCGATCTTAATTTAACGCTGTAAGGATGAACGACAGTAAGCTTGATAAATTAACTTGGTTTATGTATATTACGTTAAATTGTGCATGAAAATACATACAGGAATTTTGCATGTATTTTTATCTTTTTATAGGGTTGGTTGGGCCATAGTCTGATAGGTACGAGTATAATGTTTGCGCCGTAACCAATCTCAGATTGGAGATTTTGAACATGGATATTATTTAATTTTTCCTCATAAAACTGAGTACTTGTAACAGCGAAAGCTCGAATAAAGTTGGGAACGTTAGTGGACACGACACTCAATTATTTGCCAAGGTAACTGTCCTGGTTTTTAGTAAGTACATACCTATCTTAATTCATACCTAGCAAAATAGGGTGACCAACAGGGTGTCAATGATTGGAATAAAGTTAACAGACATTGACACGTTTACCTTATTTTGTATGTGACTGTCCTCAGACTACCAACCTCCAATGCAAATACTTCGCAGATGAGACAAAACGAATATATTTTTTCGGCATAACAAACGCGGGAATTCATTAAAACATATCTAAGCTTGCGCCTACGCAAAATGCGTTCCGCCTGTTTATATTTAAGTGCTTATTATATTAAATTTATCGCAGTAGGTGATGAGGCTATGACGTCACGTCGATCATCGTAACCACTTCCTCGGTTACGGTTAGTCATGCGCGTAAGCAATGTTAAGGTTAGCGGTGTCACGGATTTACTAACCCATTAGCTAAAGTGCATGCGTTACTAAACAATAGGACCTTTATATACCTGCCGATGAGTTAGACTGAAGAGTGTGACAGTTGGAGGTGGGACTGCCAATATGGCAATAAAGTGATGAAGTGGGACGATAGATGTGAAATTTGGCATCTACATATACTAATATAAAAGAATATGAGATAATAAAACAAAGTCCTGAGTCACTTACTTGACAATTGTCACCTAACAAATGACAATTCAATGTACCTACAGTCAAGGAATTTGAATGTTTGTTGCTTTTGGGGGCTCTATTTCGATTCAATTAGAGCCCAAAAGTAACAAACGATCAAATTGCTCGACTGTACATTGCAGCCATTGCAGGGTAGATAAGTACCTAATCATGCTGTCCAGCAGCCACCTATCAGTGCTTGTCGAAATAGCGGCCTGCTATGGCGATCCAGCCTTACGCACTTTCAGGGAATAAAGGAAATATAATGATAATAGGTACAAACCGTCTGATTAGGCTACGTATGCAACTAATATTTCTCATCGTACCTAATCTGAAAATCTCAAAATTGTGGATATTTCAATAAGTAAGAACAGAAAGGGCGAATTAGAACCAAAAAAAACAGATTCACTGAAGGCAAGAGAGCTTGCAGCCGGTCGCCAACACGATGGTTAAAGTCAAGGATCAAGTAAAGAGCCTCCTCGTCTAAGTTTTATCTGGTGGTGAGGGCTATTTTGGACCTGAGTCAATGGGGGCAAATTGTACGTTGAAGGAGGTTCGGGTAACCACGATCCTAAGTACTGAGGGACCGATTGGAGAAAGAGAAACAGATTCAGAGATATCCTTTGTCTCCGAATTGCGGAACCCAGAAATGAACCTGAAGTCGTTAGTACCGATGTTCATAGCGAGTACATCTTCCATAATAATATTCATGTCACGACTCCATAATTATTTGGTAGGAAATCTACGATAAACGAGGCGTTTAGAAAAACACTATTTTTTCGTTTACGGTAGTAATTACATGGGCAACTCGTTTTATCATGAAGGCCACATTACGTTAAATATTATGAGTAAGAATTTTGTTACGCTGAAGCTAGATGTCAAAGATCAAGATCGAAAAATATATCTAAAATTACAGTTCGTGCGCAATAAACAGGCATATGTTATATTACTTCCATCATATTCTTTTGAATCATATGACGATGAAATGTTATAAATACTTTACAATGCATATGCTCAACAAGTGCGATTTCTAAGCAGCCAAACTGTGCGGAAAGTACTACTTTTCTTCACTAGTGCTTTTCATTTCTCTTTTTTTTTAATTTTTAACCCGGTCGTCAGCTCGACGCTAAGAGTTTTTATTATTTAAGAAAAGTTTTACCAATTAGATTTACATTCTTATAAAAGGGAAGTACAAGATTAATACTTCATTAAACGTATTACTTATCATTTAAGATTTCAATTTTTATTCATAAATAAATGGTATATATTCACTAAACATACTTGGCTGGATGCAAATTTTAAATTAACTTATCTATATGAAAATTATCAATTGAAAGTGACGAATCAGATCAGTTTAACCTCAGAATCTAAAAAGTCACTGAAAATGATAAGTATTTGTAAAACGGTAAAACAACGGTTTTAAGACAAAATTGCTTGTAATCAATGTCAAGAAATGTTTCAATGAAGCTCCAAATAAGCAATAATTACATATCAAGCAAGATAATTTAACCTATATAATATATATTCTAAATTTAATTTTGATTGTATATATTTATTTCCTCGAAATTAAAACGTTGTAAGTTACAGGCGCGTAAACATTCCGCACTTGTTGCATACTTAACTGCTTATTTTAACAAAGAAACCAAAAAATGACACTTCACCTACTCTTACTTACCAGTAACACTTTAGCGTATGATTAAGTTGTAGTAAGTTACGTATTTAAACAGTTTCGGCAATTGCTTTAAATAATCAGACGGAAATGAAAATAACCCTTTAAAATACATACAGTGGAACATAAAACCTCCTCCTTTTTTGGAGTCGGTTAAATACGTATGAAGAACATTTTGCAACGATTTGGTGATATCATTCTATTACTGTTGTGTTGTAAGTTAAATAAATAGACAACGTGAAAATGTATTCCTTTAAGTAAATACATAATAAAATATGCTCATGAATAGAGGACTTTGTCTTATATTTGAGATCGGTTAATAAATACAAGTACTTCATGTGACACACACAGAGAAAAAATGTATTCGGCTAAGGTAAATATGTAGTTGTTAGTCTAAACGAGGGTATATACTCGTAATGATACAAGGACTGGAAGCTCCGAATGACATCAGTGTTCCTCTGTGATGCCTAAGAGGCCGTTACAAAAGGTTTTTATTTTATTCGGTAACATAATGGACTGAACGAAGAAATAACATGCGTATGGACAAGACGCCCATTAGGTTGCTGTTCAGCAACTACAATGCACGCAATTTAGAACATGAACTGATCGTACTGTGCACGAACTGGTGTAGGTACTAGTTTTTGACAAATCGACTGCCATTTGACCTTCCAGTCCAGGATGAAAACTAGACTTTATTTGGAAAAACTGAACAGGACTGTCAACGCCATCGAATAATATTAAATTGAACGTGTCAATTATTAGCGGGAAGCAGGGTAACCTAAAATAAAATATTAGATTCGTTTAAACTTATAAAAATAATATGCCGTGAAGATATTCGCAATTAACTAGACCGGTCATTAAGAATTCATTTATTATCCGGAAAATCGATCAAATTAATGGCTGCGTCGTGACGTTATGTAGAATAATGAAGGGAATTTAATTACTTAAGCTTATAAAAACACGTGAACCAATATAACTTATATGAGAACGAGTCAATTAGTTTGCAACTGAACGCTTCGTTAATTTAGCATCAAAAACAAGACATAAAATCATACCAGCCTGAATAAACTTATTCAAATCAAATTACCAAAGAGTTATTAGACATTGTTCGACATTACAAGAACCTGATCATTGATTTCCTCATACAAGATTTAATCGTGATATTAGCTCTCACTTATCCCAGGTCAGACCAGTGTCCACAGCTTGACAGCTATCATAACACGAAGGTCACTATCATCACGGCCTGACAGACCCACTAACCTGAAACCGGCGATCCAGTTTATAAACGTTATATTCACAATCCGCTACATTTAATTGTCAACTTAATTTCATGCATGATAAGGTTTATAACAACGAAAGAGAAAAATACTAATATTTCTTTTCGCCAAGCCTGTAACACTGACACCCTGTCGAATCTTCAGTATGCAAAATACCAAAGGCACATCGCGTTATTCAATTGTCAACCTAAAAATATACTATATAAGTTTCATAACATAACAAATGATTTGGTTCTTACGCATCAGGAACCAGATTACGATTGGATTTCCGAAGACAAATAAATGCCTTTTATATTTTATATCGTTGCAATAAGAATGAGTTTTCTATAGCTACAATTCGGTTAGAACGAACAATTTGAAACAATAGATTTGTAATATGGAATGTCGACCCAATTAAATGAATTTAATTCGTATTGTGATATAGTAGCCGCCGGAGGGTAGTTCGGATTATAAATGACATACAATTAAATGGGTTTAAATGAAGGCATTTAATAGTTATTAATACGTCCAATAAAATGTTACAACTTTCATAACTTTATTGGATTGTGCCTCAAAGCAAAGTGACTCGGTAAATCGAATAATAGTATGTATTTAAAAATCATTATGAATTTCAAAGAACTAGTTTTTCAATGCTGCTCCGCTAAGGATGAATATCCACCTGGATGTACAGTCAATAGCAAAAGTAAGTTACACTTTAGTAACTAATTCCATTGTAATAAGGTGAAAAAATGTTGACTTACTTTCTTTTTGCTCTTGACTGTACGAAGCTGTGTTTTCATATGTTATACGTAAATTGGCACCTCGGCAAGCTAGAACCTTGACTGACGTTCATTGGGACGGAAAGGTTCTCGAATGGTGACCACGTACCGGAAGCTGCAGCGTGGGTAGACCCCCCAGAAGGTGGATTGATGACCTGGTAAAGTCCGCGGGAGTCTGCTGCATGCGGGTGGCATAGGACCGGTTATTAATAAATAAAAATAATTACGATATTCTAAGACATATATATCGGCTGATACATAAACATAGGCACATCTTGACTCTACTTGACATATTTAAACCAAACAGCAATGTTAATATGCCATGCTTATTTATTACGTGATTGGCGCGTAAGCGGATCAGGACCGTAGACCGAACAGCCGACCACATTCACATAGTAAGGTCTTATGGTATCAATGAGGTTAATCCGAGGCCCGATTTTTCTAGCAGACGAGACGTCACGATATAATAGGATTAAAAGTAATCTCCGCTTTAGTCCGAGCCCAGGACTGCTGCCGCGAAGCCCCGAAAATGATCCCATTTGTATTTCTCTGTCTCTGTCACTCGAGTGGCACACGTGTGATAGAGATGGAGTTATTGGAAAGATTTTTGCGATATAGCCCAGCGCTAGGTCAATCGGCCATTGCTTCCTGACGCCCACTATTAGCAATTAATGCAAGCGGGTCAGCTTAGTCTAATGGATCCTTTCGTCCACTCATCCTTTTATGGATAGCGCAACTTTACGTTATTTAAGTTCAGTTCCTATTTTGTACCGGTTGTTGTGTGAGTCTGTCTATCTTAGCGTTAGTCCCGGTTGCACCCTCAGCACTTTGCTTTGGAGCCTAGACTATACAACTTCCCTTCGTATCTTTTAGCGGCGAGCAGCAAAGTAATTCCAATGTCTGTGGAATTTCCTTTTCTGTTGTAAGGTCAGAGATGTTTAATGATTAGATTATGTTCGGCGTATCAAATACAAAATTTTGGCGCACCGAATATTGTAGAAGTGTAGGCTTGATGTCAAAAACTCTTAAATGACGGATATATCCTGTACTATTAAATGAGCAAAATTTGTTTGTTTATTTGTAATTCAAATCTGGAAAACCGCTTTAACGATTTAAATGAAATTTACAATATAGGGACTGGGGATATTTATTTACCTTTATGAGGGCAAAAAATCGATGTTGCTTGGTCGCACCTTGGGGAAAAAACGAGTAAAGCTCGATCGCCCAGGGGGTCTACTCCGAAATTCAAAATCCGAAAAGAGATAAATGAAATAATGAAATAAATGAACTTTATTCTGCAAGTAGGCCGCAATGGCACTTTTACAAATCAAAATCTACTAGCGATTCTGCAAAAGAAGACCACTGCCGAGAAGAAATGTCGAACAAAACTCGAGTCAGTCATTTTTTCCCAAAAATATGCTTATTACAATGATAATACTTAACCTACTTAATATAAATAAATCTGAGTATGGAAACAAAAGAGGAAGAATATTAACAATGTATAGCCCCTTTCACTCATATAGTGTATGACAGGAGAGTGAAAGGGACGGCACCATACGAAGTTCGGATTTCGGAAGAAATGTCGAAAAAAACTCGAGTCAGTAATTTTTTTCCCAAAAATATGCTTATTACAATGATAATACTTAACCTACTTAATATAAATAAATCTGAGTATGGAAACAAAAGAGGAAGAATATTAACAATGTATAGCCCCTTTCACTCATATAGTGTATGACAGGAGAGTGAAAGGGACGGCACCATACGAAGTTCGGATTTCGGAGACCCCCAGGTACTTACGGCGAAGGGGTAGGCAAGAACTTTCCATACAAACTTTGTGCACGTTTATCTACATTTGTATTTGCGCTATAGTTAATTTTTTTGGTCAATATGATTATTTTTCTGTTAGCTATGACTTGATGTTTATTTTTTGTAATTTTTTTTTTTGATTTTTTTTAATAAAGCCCACACCAGGCCACATCAGGTTCTGCGTATTTCCAATATGTACAAGCAAAAAATAAAATTAAATGCAATAGTGCCAAAACTAACAAATAAAACTTGCACAACATTTGTATGGAGAATGCTTTGCCCTACCCTGCGCCTTAATAATATTCACATGCAGTAACCACTGTTTTATATACCGGTCTAATATAATCCATTGCCGAATTCTAATCGTCTATAAACAATGTATCGCTCAAGTAAAAGTTTTACATTCGGACCTTCAGCATGTTCGTGACCAGACCGTACTTAATGTATTAATTTATATTTTAGTGTAAGTAATTAATTATCTATCCTCTTGACTTCGACTTAAAGCCCAATATGGATGTCTCGATGCTGTTAATATCACTTAGCTTTAATTGTATTATGATTGAAATGCTGTTAGAAATGCATTTCTATGGTAATAGGATCCAAGACCAAAAATCGCTGTACTAATGAATACTATCAAAGTTCTATGTTGGAGACTGGTTATGGGCAATGGGTGGAAACGTGATATTAGCCGTATTCGGGTTTCGGCAGAGATTGAATTACAGATCCAAAATGTAAACAAACAACTGTCAATGTTCATTGACTTTTTTTTAGCAAACCGAAAACTTATTATCAGTAGCATAAGAAAGAAGTACCTACATAGTAAATCACATATATCCACAGATTTTTATTTCACTTAAATCCTGAACGTGGTAATTTTCTTAAAGTATTAAAAGTAAAAGTAGTTTATTCTTCAAATTAGGCATATTACATGCACCTATGAACGTCAATAAACTACCACCGGTCTGGAAAAATAAACCTCTGCCACGAGAAGAACCGGCGTAAGAAACTCGGCAAGGTGTCATTTTTTCAAAACAATATATATTGTATAGTTAAATATAAAATTACAGTGTCAGCTACTGCAAAATAACAATGCTACAGTAGAAAACCTATTTTCACGATAGATTAGATTACAATGGGTTCCTGTTAATCACCGCTTGAGTTAATTTTTTTTTTTTGCTACTATTTTGTTTACAATTTTGGTCTCTAATTCCGATCTTGACTTGAGTTCATCAATTATAAGTTATTGCTAGATAAGAAAAATTGTAAATTGTTTACTTCTCAAGCCATAGGTCTCTCTTTGTCATGTCAATAAGGACGATTTTGTAATTGTGTATATATAGTACATATACAATAAAGAAATAGTGCCTTATTGGCCATGCAAAAAGGTACCCTTATTGGATGGTCAATAAGGTAAAATTATTGCATTTGAATAAGTAAGTGGGACTGGGAATTAATGGCAAGTACCTACTTGTTGAATATCTGATCATTGATAAAATAACACTGACATGAGTACATATTAATATTCCTAAAGGTGGCATTAGTATATTCAGATATTTTAAGCATCCTTGCATACTACGATGTACACTCGAGAGTCTTCAGTAGCATAGATTTCAATGTCCTGAAAACGAATACAGATAGTGTATTAAAATAAATTGAACTTGATAGACAATTTCATGTTACGTGAATAAAATGCATAACGTTTATGACTGAATGTTTATTTAATTTTTAAACACAAAAAAGTAAAAGGGACGCCATTTATACATTACCTTACAAAACCAAAATTGAAAATAATGAATATATAGAGTACATTTTTAAGCTATACCCAATAAAACTATTTTTTCGTAACTAGCAGATGGTATACAGACATTAGAACATAACAAGTATGTAGGAATAAGTTACATTGGGAAAGTCCCAAGAGCGGTATGTCGTACTTTTGGTTTACGAACTTGGCTGACACACTTCCGTGTGCCTGCGTGTGCAGTCTAGGTACTTACCACTCACGGATATACGAGTAAAGCAGATCTGCTCATTTAAGTTGAATTATTTTTGTACATCTGCTCACTGTAGGTACGGTACACAAATCACTAAGTTTGATAGAGACAGATGACTGATGAGTGATATCTGACAGTTTTGCACCTGTCAATGTCTCCGCTTTCATAACTGCAAATGGTACTGAACTGAGTTGAACTGACGTTTGTGAAGTTTTGGATTATATGGGATTTGACATTTTGGTGTGCTTTTAAATGGAGACAATTCGTTAACAGCCGACAATGATCGATGAAAATCTGTCCCATTCTAACTCATCTTTATTAACCCTAAGGATTCAAAGATATAACTATATGAAAAATCATCTTGCTTAACACTACGAATTTGTTGGTATTATTAATCTAGGTACTACTGTATTAAGTACCAGTTGAAATCCGTGTCGCAATCCGTCTGAGACCAACAAAGGCCTGCACAGACGCATGTCAGCGTTGTATGCATACAATTAAAATTAAATTAATTATGAATTGATCTTGCCTCATGAAGCGAATGTATTGTTACCAGTGTGATACTTCACTCACTTTTACTGTCAGCACTTACGCGTGGCCTTGGGATTATTATAGTTAGAACATATTTGGGCCACCATAAATGGTTTATTTCAAAATTCGTATGCTTTTGTTGGGATTAGAAGGTTCAGCAACATACTTTCTACCTATTAGTCGATAACGCCAAACATAGTTAAATAGCCCAGAGAGAAACGATTAAAATGTAATTATTTCATTTTTAGAACTAAGTATACTTGACGTTGCTAAACTGAAAATAATTTCATCATCTTAACTTACTAAAAATATAAGTAATAAATATTGAGAGACAATCTTACACAAATTGACATAGTCCGAAACTAAGCAAAACTAGTACTATGGATACCAGACGACGATATACCAGATAAATAAATACATATAAAACATCCACGACTCAGGACTGCCGTACTCATCACACATAATGCCTTGGCCGGGATTCGAGCCCGGGACCTCCGGCTGCACAGGCAGGATCACTACCATCTTAGCCAAAGTGGTCGTCAAATGAATAGTAAAACATGACAGCATACTTTGTTATTTCGTTTAGATTAAGAGGTGATGACATTTATTATTTTTAGGCAATTCGGTAGGTACCTACGGATGTTTTCGTAAATACACTTTAATAAAGGTCAACGAGAATACTGCGTAGTAATATAAATTACACACTGCTATACCTATTTCCTAGGCTGGCTTGCGTTGCACCTATTCATTAATCTTTGGTAAATGCAACTCATATATCAACAAAATGCAAAGGGACAACCATGATGTAGCAATGAAATAGAGCCTTCGTATTAAAAGCGTCATTTAAAAGACAAATGCAGTAATAACTTTAAGTGGACTGCCTTGAACTGACGAAATATATACCAATACCACATACTTACCGGCATGATGTATTTACGAAACTGCAAAAGTTAATAATAATAAAATGGACCCTTAATTAAACCTTAAATTAGGCTATTATTGTCACGGATTACTAAATTATTACGTATCTTTTGTGTTGAACGAATTATCTCGTCATAAAATATGCAAAAAGTGATGCCAAGGTTTTTTTACATAAATATAATAAGGCGGCATAAATACGTTGGAATTAGCTCAAATATTACTTATAAGTATTACCTAACACAAGTTTTAGAATTACGCAAATAAAACTAATAGAGTTTTTTTTTTCAATATCATCTTCGCCAAAAGTTGGCCATTCTAAATTTAAGTGAGCCAGAAGATTCTTTGAAACTGAGGTCGTCAACAACGCAAAGCAACTCGCTAAAAATTTACTCCAATTTAAAACTATATTTAGGTACTTATTTGAGGTTGACTTGACCTCAACGCGAATGCTCAGAAAAGTTGCCGCGGTTTTCGCAAAGAGTACTACCGTATGCGATGCTAGAAGTGGCAATAATTCTAACAGTAGGTACGGTGATCATTTGCCTACTAGGCACCACAGTAGATATACGTATAGGTTCTATATATTTACTGTGTAGGCACGCTGTGCGCTTATTGTCCATTTTGGCTTGGTATAAACAATATACTCGTAGTTACTTACAAATCTCAATGTACTAAAAACTCAAGCCAGCTTTGACGTTGTACAAAAACACGTTGTTACCACAATTAATATCTATGTGCGCATTAACAACATCGGAAAGTGAGCGTGGCCCGGTTAGAGCACGTGGCGCGGCCGAATTATCCGTCGAGTAATTGCCGTGTCTCCGCCTACACGGCCATACTTATACTGCTAATACTAGAAGAGACATTTGTTTATATATTTTAAATACACTATTATCATTTACATAATCAATAATGTAATTCAAATTGATACATATGGACATCAGAAATATTCCTTTAATTTCTTTTTTTAAATTATACATATCACTTTCGTATTTATAAATCTTACAGAATACAGAATGAGGTTTAACTTACAAATTTTAAAGTTCTAGAGATACATATCCTTCATTCATATTATTTTTAATCCCAGTGCAGCAAAAGCCACCACCAATATTAAAAGCACTCATACTCATTATTATACATATTAGTAAAATATAGGGGTCTCGGCACCAAATATAGTTCTTTAAGTGTGTTCCTTTCGGTGTTGAGACCCTCGGTCCGGGGGACCCAGGGCCCATGACCTCATCAAAGAAGTGGCTAACTAAATGGTTAGTGGACACCACTGATCAGCTTTCTCGCACAACGCGTCAGCAATGCAGAATCAATAACATGGAATTGAACTCCGATAAATGCTATCACATAACCTTCACGCGCAACAAAACTCCAGCACAAACTCAATATGCCATTAACAGTATAACCCTGAAAAAAGTTCCAATAGTACGAGATTTAGGCGTAATGTTAGATGACCAGTTAAACTTTAATGCTCATTTAGATCATTTAATAAAAAAATCTTCTGCAATGGTGGGCTTCGTGGCAAGGAATACCAAGCACTTCAAGCAAACCCGCACAAAACTGGTACTATTCAACACTCTAGTAAGAAGCAACCTTGAATACTGCTCTCAGGTTTGGTCTCCTTTCTACGAAGTCCACAAAAAACGTATTGAAAGGGTACAGAAGCGATTTCTAGCAATATTGAGCTACTCAACACTTGAAACAAGATCATTAACGTCATATCAACAGCGCTTAAACTATTTTAAACTATTATCTCTTAGCGATAGAAGAAAAGTACTGGACCTAATGTTTGTATACAGAGTAGTCAACACCAGGGGTATTGATTGTCCGGAATTGTTAAAATAAATTCGCATAAACATCCCAAACAGGCTACCTCGCAAGGGTACCTATAAGCTGTTCAAAGATAAATTCAAACGGACTAAACTCGGCAGTAACTCACCGATTTCAAGAATGGTACGTCTATACAACTACATTCCGGATTCCAGAGGCATAGATATCTTCCATAATACAATAAGTAAATTTAAAAAAAATCTATTATCACGCATTTTATATCACTGGAGTCTGGTGGGTGACTGCCACTCTTTCATGTTCTGTTACTCTTCCTGCATGCACATAAACATCCTATTTTACGAAATTTTAAATTTTAATGTAAGTTCCTAAGTAGATACAATTTCTTACTTCTTATGTTAATAATATACTATTAAGTGTGGGTATACTCGTATTCGACCAAACAGAAATGGAATAGACTCGGATTAAATTATTATTCCTGGTTGGTCGAATCTGGCCTAACCTAACTAAGCTATTAATTTTGAAAATATTAACTCTTTGTTACACTCAGATGTGAGCTGTGGTCACCTATAAGTGGCTAAGCATCTTTGCTAGATTTTTGTTTTTAAGACATATGTTTTGTTTTAGATGTATTATCCGTTGGTGGTCCTTAAATAAATAAATAAAATAAAATAAGCAATGCTGCACAGCGCGGAAATGCTGCCAGTATCTTTGGCACTATACCACGGGGAGACCCCTTATTTTAGATATTATTTTTTAAGTTTTTAATAAGCATATACTATTTAATTATTTTTAGTAATTATGTTTTTGTTATTATTTATGTACCTAAAATATTACTGTCAGGTCAGCTAATCTTGTTTTACATTCTAATGAATCTTAATAAACTTTGTACAACAAAGCCCCTTCTAGCACCTCTAACTCGTTGTTGTCTAATGATTAAGTTTGATGCTCGAGCGCAGTGGGCTAGGTTGATCTAGGTCATACGTTACACCTGGATTTATGACACGACTCGCGTCATGTCAAGAAAGCATTATAACTTACATTAGGCACTACGTTTACGTTTGCTATGGCTGCCTGTCGCACAGACTTTTTAAGGGCCGTGTGAAGTTTTCTCAGTTAAACAGCCTCAGAGCGTGACCAAAACACTGCGTTGCGTTGCGAAATCGGCGGTGCCCGCCCGTACTAACTCCGTAGAAGTTATATCATCGTTTTAGTATCCCTGGAGTGCGATCGCCGATTATGGCATTTACCCCCCATAAAATTGGGGGAGTCCAATGTCCAGCAGTGGACGTCCTTGGGCTGATATGGTTGGTTGGTTTTGCGGTGCGGCGCTGCAACGCAGTGTTGTGGCCAACGCTCTTAGATACAGAATAGTCAAGTTCAAAAGTACGAGTGCATACAACTTACTCAAAAATATGCCCCTCAGCTCTTATTAAGGTTTTGTTACATAATTTATTAGAGGATTAATTCGATTCACATTTTTACACATGACAGGACTTATACGTTATTATTCTAATCTACTAAAGATCGATCACTGTCACTGACCTATTTCAACCAGTAAAATAATGTTTATCTCTTATTAAGACCGGAATGATTAATGAATAAATGAGTTTTTCTAACGGGTAAAGTGTAAATCGATAGGGATTTGTAACTTTTAAATTCATTTAAGCAGCCATTTTACCTTTAAATTAAGACTAAAATTGATTTTATTTTGTTGCAGAAGGGTCTGTTGCTGTTACAAAAAGGTACGTGAATATTCTCATACTACCACAGAATTTATGACTAAAAGTACTTACATACAAAAGGTAAGAAACTATAAGAACACATATAGCTTTGTAATCTGAGATAGGTATGATTGATTATCTTAGGCACTTTCCGACCTGGAGCGGCGGAATCTTTTTGCGGAATTTTTTACTTTACCGAGACGTTACTGATGTCGTCCAGATTTCCTCATTTAGTAGTTTACTGTCAGTATTAAATATATTGCGCGCAGACGGGCGGTATGGATGCAGTATTGCACTACTACCGCTCTACATCCCGCACCAATCAGGAAGCACAAGCAGACAGTTGACATTTATAGCTTACTGCATACCGCACCGAGAAATGCGGAAGTGGCCTTATAGGAACGTTTGTGATGGAAAAATAACATTACGTGATACCGTAATATGAAGTTATTTACAAATAATAAGTCCTGCCTGACATATTTCCCAACGGAACGTGTCAAACAAATGAATTATATAGAATAGCTCGTCACGTCATCTTCTCATACATCTGTCTTTTTCTATAGGTAAAAGTCTTATACCACAGGCTGTTTGTTTAATTTGGAATCCCGTCTAGATCGTAACAAAGTCGCTTTTTGCTTAGCACTTGCAGCAAGAACTCGATATTAGTAATTGCAAAATTCATCTCACCCGATCGGAGTGTTCTTTTAAATTTGCTTACAATGGACGGCATAATCGTTGTTACGTTGAATGACGTATAGAATTATGTACAGTGAGAGGCGAAATTAAAAGAATAGACGATTTGGTTTTTTATTGAGATGGATATCAACAACGAACAACGCTTTCAACTCAACGCAACAACAATCGCGCGACGAATGCTTGAAAATTGTAGAATGTCTGCAAGGTAGTACCAACTTTATGATCTCACACCATCAATTCATCAAAACCGAAGTGTAAACAGCTAGTTGATTACGTAACGAGTCAAACTTATGCTTAGTAATTGTCATCTTTGGCATGAAAATTAACATTTAGATCAGTTTACGCACGCCACGCAGGCACGTAATTGTTCTCACGCAGGTACGTCATTCTTAGGCGACAGATGTATTTCGTTTGAGTTCGTACTCCTAGACGCTTCAACCGATCACGCTTATATTTTGCATGTCGTAAGGTGTCATCATGACGATGGTTTAATTTTAAAATAATGGTTCGAATCCGTACCAAATTAAGCAACAAATTATCCACGACCACACTCTGGCTGCCGTGGCCGCTAGTGCTAGAGTCAAGACATTAGACCAATCTCTTTTTTTAATGTTAATTAATAGTTAAGTTTCCTAAACAGGGCATCTTATTACGCGTGCGTGACCAATGTGACCATCCCATCCTCGTCGCCAATATAATGTATACGGTGAAATTATGATACAATGTGCTTGCCGTGAGAACTAGTTTGTTACTGACACATATATTATGTCATGTCATACATGACACATTCCCTCTCAGTACCCTTGCCACGCTGGACCCAACAGTCATAGAGCATATTTATTCCTATACACAACAATATGGATATAACACTTTATGGGATATATTTAGAATTTCAACGCCAATTACAAACACTTTTTTACACACGTTGATGAAAAGAATATTGCGTTTAGTATCATCGTAATCGTGCGGTTTTCTCTCAAGAGCCCTATAATTATAATTTACTGGATTTTCATTTAACAAGTCCACTTTCGGTCTAAAACTTTACGTAACTATTAGGTACCGTCTGTATAATATTAAGTTATTACACAGTCTCAGTAAATTTCCCGCTAGCAGACGTGAAATACCTACTTACTGTAAATTATTAGTCCAAGTGCACCAAAGGTGTCCCAACAAATATCTTTATCGATTGCTGATAAGTTACTGTCCCTTGACAAACAAATCAATAAACTTGGTACCAATAAATTTCTTGCCCAGGAAAGTGAAATCAGACTTTGAAATATTCGATCTACGAGTAACAGTATGGTTAGGTACGAGAACATATAGTTCCTAGAAAACTCCAAGAGTAATTCTTTCAAACGAACGCAAGGAATAAACGACTAGGTAAGAGCTCTGACTATAAGGTAGGTTTTAGCTTACATTTAACAGTTTCGGACAGTGCTTGACAGTGGTCCTGTATTTGACACTTTCGATCTTAATCCATGACATGACATTGACATGACAATAGAGCGGAACGATGAGTGTCAATTATCAGGCATTAAAGTATCAGGCATTGGGCACGTTTACTCCTTTTATTATTACCACACATAATGTCTTGTCAGATGAATATAATGCAATTGGGGTTGACCTCTGCCTAATGCCTAACCTATGGAACACAGAACACCAAACACTACGGTACTTACTTTAGGTACTTTCTTTCGCTCCGATCACATCCATACTCCTCATGCAGAATGAAGCATCTCATCACACATAATATTTCTAACATAGCTAACACTATAAATACCATATATTCGGCCGAGTGTACTTGTAACAGTGTTGCAATTGGCACGTGCGTCGATTCGTAGACGTTTTGTCGCTTACGAATTACGATTATCATGTCACTGGCGATCCTTGAAGGCGGATCTTTTGTGGAATGTCTAGTGTTGTAGAACTCGTTGATGTTTTGGGCCGAGTCTAAAGTGAAGTCTGTAGGTATCAAAGAAACAAGAGCCAAACAAAGGGAAAATATAAATTAGAAATCAGGGAAGGACAGTTGCTCTTTTAGTTTGCTATTGAGCTTTATTATCAAAATTAACTTAAGTTATTGCAGGTCTTAGCACTCCTCGAAATAAAGTTAACGTCCTATTTTTGTTATGCTCTCATTTATTTATTTATTAAGGAGAAACAAACAGAAATAAATGTACAACAAGAAAACATAACAGTGCAAGTACTTAGTTGGTAAACATGCATTTACTCCCTTGAGAGTTCCCACTGAGACATAACTATTAAGCAGGTATAGGTACACACTTCGCTATTAAACTCAACCTAGCTCCACACATTTAGTTTAAGCAGGTATACACTACGCTATTACACGTAACTTAGCTCAACACATTGAATTAAAGCAGGTATACACTACGGTCACTACGCTATAACACTTATGTTATAAATTATATCGAAACAAGTAAGGAGCTTTTTTCTGTGGGCAACATTTGAAAAGTGATAAACTGCAAACGTACGATGAAGCTTGTTTCAGTTTCCCACCCCAAAGCCCACTCGTAATCCGTAAACAAAACCCATCACATCCACATATATACATATTAGCCATTTCATCGACGCCTTAGTTCTCACTCGCCGCACACATAACATTTAGCAAACAATTATCCGTAATGCCATTGTCTTTATTCAGAGAAAGGGCGCGAAAATTGGCGCGAAGTGAAAGCCGCCATTTTGTGGCAGTAAAAGTGTCGAATCAGGCGCAATAGTAAAAGTCCTTTTGTTCTAGCCGATTGGGCGTGGGTTTCGCTCTTTGTGGGTGTCGGTGATAGATTTCCGGAGCGCTGTGTTACTTAATATTAGAGTTGTGACGTTTCCTGATTTAACTAACGGTATGTGTAGGATACACGGTACCCTGTGTGTATGTGTACTGTGTAGGTGGTATAAGCAACCGCAGCCTAGTGATAAGGCGTGCGACTTCCAATGTGGGTCGTGGGTTCAAACCACGGCTCTTACCACCACTGGGTTTTTCAAAATAACTTATGTACTTATGAAATATCTTTGGATATTGAACAGTGGCTTTTCGGTAAAGGATATTATAACATCGTAAGGAAACCGGTCTAATCCCAACAAGGTCTAGTTACCCCCCTAAGCGTAGTACTATTACTTATTCCGTGTTCTAAGGCTGGGTTGCACCGACTTACGAGCACAGACTGGTTAACGTTAAATATGGTGCCGGCAGCTATCATCCCATATAAACTTGTCAAACTTTCCATACACTTAACTATCGAAAAAAAAATTACGATTACAGACGGTTTGGTGCAACGCAGCCTAAGTTGGAAGACAAGATGGCATAGATGGCACCTGGGTTCCTGGTTATAATTAGGATTTTAGAATTAACTACAATGTTTACTCTTCGTCGTATCGATGATAATTAATGTAATGTCAAATAATGACAGTTTACCTATACATTCATGTTTAGCACAGTCTCCATATATAAGATAGGTTAGCTGGAAGAGATCCCTCGTAGGGATAAGTTCGGCTTTGTACTTTAATCTTCTATGACATGTATATTGTTTTAACCTGTTATTGTGTACATACTTAAGAAAGTAGCTAGCCTAATTAGAATTGACAACATTTCATTGATGTAAGCGGGCTTTTTTCCGATGAATTCAAATAGAGGATAAAAAAATAATTATAACAACATTTTTAAATCCGCATAAATGTCCCAATTTAATATTTAAAAAAAACTGTCAAGTCAGGCATCCCAGCGTAAAAAATCATACAAATAAATAAGGCGGATTTACTAAAAAAATATACCTACTGTTGTTCTTTTTATGCCTGTGACTGTCACAATTCAGCCTTGTGACGTCATATAGAATAGACGGTTATAGGGTTTATTCACATTTTATAAATATCTTGAAACCTAATATAGCTATAAAAATTTTTTTTTTGAATTTCTTGTTAACAATTTGTGCCAAAACGGACCCCGAGTTATTTTAGGATACAACCGGGTAAAACGCTGGGAGGATGATGACACGGTGCAGTGCATGTAATACAAGGTGGGCCCTGTAACAGGAGCTAATATTCAAAAGGACGCTACCTTAGGGCAACTACAGTAACACCTGGTGTACAATTTTGTTTCAGTAAAATTCGTTTCGGAGAAATTTTGATCTAACGTTATGACCTACGAGTAATGGAACTTAACACCGCGAGATTATAGCGCATCAGTCAATGCAGTGCTTTAGATATTATCAAGTTATGATTATGAGTCCTAATTATTTTTGAAATTTTGTTTTAAAGGATATTAAATTTTTAGTTTTTTTTTTTTATTGACTTTTTAACTAACACAGTTGTTTGTAACTAACACATATGGATTCTGATGTCCGAAATAAAAGATTATTATTATTATTTAAAATAAATTGACATTAATATCAATTCAAAATAGTTATAAAAATACACGTAAGCCATCTTTGAAGAAAAAAAAAACATTTTTTTTATCATCTGAGACCACTTGTATAAAATTGCTAAGCCGCTAAATAGTCCACCGTTTAATTTTTTGCTCCTGTTACATCGCCCTGTATATTTGGTTTTATGTTACTATTACATCGTAATAGCTACATCGCAGCATGTTGTGTTGATCAACGTTGCATTTTACTATGTAGTACTATTCTATGATGTTACCTGCTTTTTTCAATGTTGTTTTGTGTTTTTGAGAATGTCTTTGACAATGATTCTTAAGTTAAGAATTGTATAAATAACGATTTAAAACTTCATCATCATCATGTCAGCCGAATGACGTCCACTGCTGAACATAGGCCTCCCCTAAAGACTTCTACAATGACCGGTCCTGCGCCACCCGCATCCAGCGGACACCCGCGACCCTTACCAGGTCATCAGTAGAGAGTAGGTAAGTCCAACTTCGAAAAAGAGGTTAATCGTCGAATCCGACTCGGCTGGGCAGCGTTTGGGAAGCTTCGACACATCTTTTCGTCCAATATCCCGCAGTGTCTCAAGACGAAAGTCTTTGACCAGTGTGTACTGCCAGTGATGACATACGGTACTGAAACGTGGTCGCTTACAATGGGCCTCATAAGAAGGCTCAAAGTCACCCAAAGAGCAATGGAGAGGGCTATGTTGGGAGTTTCTCTGCGAGATCGCATCAGGAATGAGGCCATCCGCAGCAGAACCAAAGTGACCGATATAGCCTTTCGAATCACTAATTAAAAACTTACTACAATTTAAAAACATGTTAATAACACATTTTAATGCAAAACTAGTTTGTCCACCTGAGTCTTTATTTGTTTAATAAATGAGCATTTTTTGTTCAAGAATTTGCATTAATTCTTGGGTTCGTGATTTCCTAATAGCAGTTTAAAACTATAAAATATTTATAGAGTCCATTTAATAAGGCTACATATAAGTATTGCTTTTTCGCTGTGGTTATGCGTTTGCTGTCTAAAAACCGTATAAGTTGTTAACCGTTTAATATATCTAAGTTAAATTAAAAAAACTCATGGTCCAAATGTCATTGAACCGCCATTGATTAGTATCTTGTATTTGTATCTTGATGTGATCAGAATTAATTAGATGGAGCAGTCATATTCGAAGAGACTGTCACGAACCGTCACTTTTTGTCATTGTAACTATGCCAGTTTTATATAGCAAAAACTGTTAGTGGGCATTGTGATGTCAATTTATATGTAATTTTTATAATGTGGTCAATGTACCTAAAGGTATTAATAATAAACTAATGTCCCGTTTTTGTCGTTGTCATATAATATGACGTGTAAGACGCGCCAAAAGGTATTATGATCAATTGATGAATAATTATTAATTAACTTCAAAAACTTTTACGTGGGTTGTACTTTTTCATCTTAACATATTTTTTTTATAAAATCTTAGGTATGTCTCGTATGTTGAATTTACCAAACTATGACATTATAGGAATAAATAACAATAGATCATTAAATTCGGTCAAGTACCTACTGTTGAAAATGCATGTTTTATTTTATTTATCTAAGTAGTTGACAGTTTTTATCTTTTGTTTGTTCTGTTGTGTTTGCTTATCCATATGCTGTTTTATATACATCGAATATTAATAACTTCGATCAACCGAACAATGTATCATCATTATCTTTCATTTTTATCCCTTTAGATGACAAAAAAACATATTAAATGTATGGTTACTTAAAGTATCAAGAAATAACAAAAAGTAATATTATGATTACCGTGAGAATTTTGAATAACGTTGCAGGATATTATCTATATTTTTTCAGAAATAGGATCATTTGTAAATATGCTGTAAACTGATTTAATTCACATACGTTAGCTAACTTACGTCTTGAACTCGATATTTTTTTTTTCCTTTTTATAGTCATAATTCATCATCATCATCATTTTCAGCCCGCAATCGCCCACTACTGAGCATAGGCCTCTCTTCGAGTACGCCACTCCCCCGATCTCGTGCTAGTCTCATCCAAGTGTGACCCGCGGTCTCTTTGACGTCGTCAACCCATCGAGCCAGTGGACGACCCACGCTTCGTTTGCCTGCACGTGGCCACCAATCTGTTAACGCTTTGGTCCACCTGCCATCACTCTGCCTGGCAATATGTCCTGCCCAATTTGAGTTTTGTAATGGCTGCTCCGACGTCACGCACCTTAGTGCGACATCGGATCTCAACGTTCCTCACGCGGTCTTGTAGCTTAATACCGAACATGGGTCGCTCCATGCTCCGTGCTCTGTGTGCAACCCGTACTTTATGCACAGCCTCATTTGTGAGCGTCCATGTCTCGGCACCGTACGTCATGGTAGGCAGGACACATTGATTATAGAGACGAGTTTTCAGGCATTGTGGAACGTCAACAGATTTGAGGATGTCGTCTAATTTACAGAATGCTGCCTAACCCAGCTGGATTTTTCTGCAGACCTCTTTGCTTTATTGCTACTTGTCAAAGGATAGAATATAGTAAGTCATTATTATGTCTTCCTGATTAATTGCATTAAGTATCCTGCGATTCAAATTGAAAAACATACTAAACATTCCTAAACGTCTTTAGAAATAATGATGTTTAACTGAACAAGTTAATAATGGTCAACATCATCAATTTTCTCTCCAGCAAAAAAGCCTATTACAAGCCTGCAATTTCGTATTTTTCAAGCTGATTGCTTGCAGACAAACAAACAGAAAAAGGTTTAGTTAATGTGGAAGCGAGCTGCAGTTTATCCTTCTAGCTTAACCAAAGCCATTCAAGCTAAGTATAAGAAATTAAAAAGAAAATTGCAACTTCCTCACAGGGAGTCACGACACGAGCCTCGTCTTAAGAAATAACAACTCGTCATTTTTTTCAAGAAGAGGGGAATGGAACCCTATTACCGAGGTGTTGGGTATAGTCTTGATTACAGCTTAAAATTATGAATGTACCAGTAATCTATCAAAGCTGAGGTTAAATGTCTTTAGATTTTTGTTTTAGGCTCGTTGAAAATTTACTCTCTTTTTGAATCGTGGTTGGAGCATTAGTTAAATTATTAGCATCATTTTTAGTATTTTAACTGCTCTAGACGTTTCAGACGTCAAGTTTCTTATAACCACATCGTCCCATTATTACAAAAAAAGTACTTGATTAAGGAAGGATACACTACAGTATCGCTTTCACGTCTTTGCAAATCCAGAGCAAAGAGTTTAAAAAGTTATGCGTCGCGCACCGTCCGGACTATCACACCTCTACCTCTTCTATACGTTATGTGGAAAATATGATTGATCCTTGTACCACACAAGAACACTATCTGGTAGATAATCTCTAGTATATCCAGCGGATAATTCGACTCCATCCTGCGTCATTACGTATGCGCGGGTAATAAGAGATATCGGCTATCGGCGCCGGATCCCGTGTTTACATACAGATTTCTACTGGATCTCCGCTGACGGTTAAACAGGGTTCGTTAGCTTAGACTTCAGAGTTTTTTATCGAGTAATTACGCAAATTTTGCGCAATTATGATATTTGCATTAACATTTATTTCAAAACTACCTTAGGCGACTTGTGTTTTTCACCTGTTTTATTCTAGTTTACTTACCTGCCACAGTCTATTTTCTATCTACTTTCTAGGCCCCAACTTTCATTCTGGACGTTCAGTGGTACTGCCTTCTATTTCTTCATCTTTTCACTCTAGACAGAGTGGACGTATTCATCATGTTAAGTCCTGGCAGCAAGCCTTATTACAAAATATCTGAACATACACTAATGCTACGTATCTGGACTTTCGCTTGCTATCCAATTGTCCTGTTTATTATAGCGTCCCTCGAGTAATTGTATTTAGCGCTCTGGAGGAAATAAACCAAATGACGGGTTCGCTACAATCAAAGCAAATCGCATACACCTCTGGTTATGCTCCGTAGACTGGATACAATTCAAAACCTTCGCAATTGCAATAAAACATTTGTTTATCCTCTTCTATCATGAACGTCTCTTGTGTGTCAAAACGAGACAGGGCAAAAAACAATACCTATGTCGCTTGTATGTTTAGAATAGAACCCCAGGAAACTCTTATAGGAATCCCAACATTATTATTATATTTCACGTAGCACGCACACTGGTCGCATATTACTTACCAGTGGTCAGTAATTGCCCTGTAAAACTGGCTTCTACCGCTAAATGGTAGGCTGATATACAAATAGTGTTTGTGAGAATATCTCTGACTTCCTTCAATAAGCCTATGTGGAAATTACGTATACGTTACACTGTTAAAAATTTTCAGGGAATTTTACATATTTTTGGGGCAACTTTCGTTGCCCTAACGTTTTTGTATTTTTACATAATTGTGTAATTTTACAAGGGTAATGTAATTTTACATATCGTCCTGATTTCAATATTATGTAATTTTACATTTATGTAATTTTACATAATCAAACAAATTGACAAATATGTAAAATTACATTTATGTAATTTTACATAATGCTTTAGTCTGTCAGATATGTAAAATCACATAAATGTAATTTTACATATTTGTCATTGTATATATGTAATTATTTATTTATGTAATTTTACAGAAACGAATGTATATTTACATTTTTGGAGGTAATAATAAAGTTTTTTTTTTTTTCTATTTACACAAACTTTATGTAAAAAATACATAAATTTTGTGTATTGTTAAAGTTTTTTTATGGAAATTTACATTTTATTCGGTAATATTACCAAACTATTAGGTTATAACTTTACAGAAATATATGTAAAAACACATACTTTTTTTGTTTTATCAATGAATTTTATGGACATTTACATTTTATTCGTTAATATTACCGAACTTTTATGTAATTCCTTTACAGACATTTATGTAAAAACACATAAAATATCTGTTTTGTCACTGATTTTTATGGATATTTACATTTTATTCGGTAATATTACCGAACTATTATGTTATTCCTTTACAGAAATTTATGTAAAAATACAAAATGCTTGTGTTTTATTAAATATTTTTATGGAAATTTACCATTTATTCGGTAATATTACTGAACTATTATGTTATTCGTTTACAGACATTTATGTAAAAATACATAACTTTTGTGTCTTTTTAATATTTTTTTATGGATATTTACATTTTATTTGGTAATATTACGGAATTATTATGTTATTCTTTTACAGACATTTATGTAAATACACATAAAGTTTGTGTGTTGTTAATTATCTTTTATGTATATTTACATTTTATTTGGTAATATTACGGAATTATTATGTGTTTTTTTTACAGGAACTTGTGTAAAAATAAATAAAGTTTTTGTATTATCAATGATTTTTTATGGATATTTACATTTAATTCGGTAATATTACCGAACTATTATGTTATTCGTTTACAGATTTTTATGTAAAAATCCATAACGTTTGTTTATTATTAAGTATTTTTATGTATACTTACATTTTAATCGGTAATATTACCGAGATCTTTTATGTATTTTTACCTAAGAAATCTGTGATTTTAAATACGGGTACTGTAAAATGACTTGTTGTTTGTGTATTATTACCGATAAAATTAGGTGATATTACATGTTATTAAGGGATATTTTATGTAAAATTCAAGACATATTCTGTACATTTACATATGCTGTCGGCAAGTCTCCAGATTTAGGTATTATAAATAATAAAGTGGTACTAATCAAACTATAAGAAAAATTACTGAGAACCATTCTACATAAGGAGGCATTACTGATCTAGGTATATATCACTGTCCGCTTATGTATTAGTAACTGTCCACTTATAACATTATGTATATAGCGGTGATATATTGTTCATAAAAAGTGTGACCTCAACGCAAGTTAAAAATAATTATTTTTTATTACTTATTAAATAATTTGCTGTGCGGACACACATTTTATTAAGAACAAATAACTTCTATGTAATTATTGAGAGATTATACCCAGATCAGTAATTCCCCCGATTGACTGGTTCCCAGTGATTTTTAGTTATGTGTTTTGATTACTGCCGTTCATTAAATTACACAAAAAAACCCAACGGGCCAATAATTAAGTGTGGAGAATTGTCGATAGCTAATGTACAAAATTTGTAAAGAATTTTCTAGAAAATATCTCCTAGTAGATAACATGTAAAATCAACTAATTTTATTATAATAGACACACAACAAGCAATTTTTAAAAAAAAGACATAAATGGTTACAAAGAATATGATTTATTGTTATACTTACAATTAATATGAACAATAAAATTAACTGACATATAATCATAGGTACCTATTCGTACGAGAACAAAATCACTTACCCCCTTATTATAAAACCTAACATAAATTAGACAGACGTTTATGAGTAACATCATTAGACCGGTTTTTAAAATGATCTTTAAGATCAAATTACAGATCATTAATGTAAAAAAACTACCGATTTCCTAATATTTAACCTGACATTTGATCTTACGGGTCAATATAAAACCTGCCCTAAGAATATACTAGTAAACTCGTGCATAAACAGACGTACATGTACATACTACTACATCGTCAATTGAAAATGCATAATAAAAAATAAACTGCTGTGGCAAACAACTATAACTCAACGCACGTAAAAAGAGCTCTCTGGGCGGCTAGCGGAGGAGGTACATTTTTTTCGCAGTGCTGGTACATCGCCAGGAGCTCTTTTTACGTGCGTCAAACTATAAATCCGGAGAACAGAAATTTTATGTTTAAAATTAACGAAATGGTCGTAATATAGTGCACAAAGAATCGAAGTAATTTAAGCTAAATACAAAACTTTATAACATGAGAAATTATTGTGTGTCTTTCACTTGTCACCAATTTAGTATGAACAGTAAAATTAATGGTGTACCGTATCAACTTTTCCCCTTGTTCCCCGTACATAACCAAGTTACATAACCAACACTGAAAGGGGACAAAGTATTCCTGGTACACAACTAAGTAATGTGAAAGGCATTTCTGTTCCCCTCACAAAACCAGTATGGCCGATCAGTTTTGTACGGGGACAAAAAAAATACTGCTATATAACCCTTCTTCCAGCACTGGTTATGTAACTTTGTTATGTCCGGGGAACAAGGGAACTTTTCTCACAATAACTAGAACACTATAGGGGTTTATTCATAATCATGATTTTTTTAACATGGGCCCAGCCCATTCATCTTTTTCTGTCACTTGACATTTGTGTAATGGTCAAAACCATTTTAATTAACATAATGTTAAGTTTTATGAATTAAGGGTCGTGCACGTGCACATATTCGCATTACGCATCGGGTGTGTGCTCAAGCCTTAGGGCCTGTTTACACATTCATTAGTGAAGTGCGAGGTTCATACATTTGCTACTTGCCATTTGACAGCAAATGTATGTACTTCGCACTTGCACTAATCAATGTGTAAACAGGCCCTTAAGGAGTAATAATACACTAGTTTATATGCATAAAGACATATACCAGGCAGAATCTGTACTAGTGGTTCTCTAGTAACATTACGAATTAATTAACTTAAATATAAACACAAATTTGTACAAACGACTTGAAATCAACCAACCAAAGCTTTTTCGCACGTACCAGCCCGTTTTGCCTGCTTATGTCGGTAAGTATCTCGTGACGGTCTACATTCAAATCGTTTAGCAATATTAACTATAGCAAGTTCGTAGAAGTAAGTATAAAATAACCTTTCACATGAACTGACCAAATTTTATAACATTTGAACAAATTGGTTACCAAGTTACTATACAATGCAACGTCCAAGTAAATTGTTTATTGAATAAATACTTTAGTAAAAGGTTTTCTCTCTCACTCACAACAGATAATTATACTATATATAGACATAACATGATATTACATAAAAACCCTTAAAATTATTAAATATTACGCCTAGTAATTTCTTTTCGTCATGGTCAGTTATTAAAGAGTATCAAATTAGATAGAGAAAATTTTATGATATTAGGTCCTAACCTATGAAATTGGCGTTTTGTATGGGACATTTGGGCATTTTCACTTTGCGGAGTAGCTTTTACTTTTTTTCAGAATTAGGTTATTTAGGGTTTTCTGAGCACTATTGATTATGAGTAAGAAAAAAAGGCCCCATTTTCCATTTATTTTTTGTGTCAATTTCGTGACGGGCCACATAAAATGTATGAAAAAAGCGTTACATAACTGTTTTTTAACGGACACAATTTATCTTTACAGAAACGAATAGTACCCGTGATTGAAAACCCAAACCTCATTCTGAAAAAAAAGTAAAAGGTACGCCGGAAAGTGAAAATGCCCATTTAGGTACCGAAAACTCATTCCTCAATACTTACATTTTTGCAAATATTTTAAGAACGGTTTATTCCAACTCCATGGTTTTTTGTAGTTATTTTTGGACATTTATTATGCATAGTTTTGGATAATTAGATATAAATGCGAAAGTGTGTCTTGTCTGTCTGACTGTATGTCTGTTACCTATTCACGCTTAAACCGCTGTGTTCATTTAGATACGTATACCATACAGTTACAAAGAAAAAAATCGCCAATTTCATATGCAAGGACCCAATACTATTAAATATTTACAGGCATATGTGCTGATATATGCCTGTAAATGTTTAATATTAAGAGATTGATAAGGAATATTATTGTCAGCCTGCGAGTGATAGCTTTCTTGGGATCGAAAGACAGCTGTAGCTACCGTCCATTATAGTTACTTAAAATTAAAATTACCATTCTTAATGCATAATGACGGTACTTATAATGATTTATTTAAGGCACAGTGAGAAACTTCTGTATGAGACATGTGTGAAAGTCTCGTTTTCAAGAGGTTGAAAAGAGACTTCCGCTTGTTATATTGGTTATATTAAAAAAAAGGTACCTACATATCTATTACGTGCTTAATATCACATGTACATGTGGTATATATACACTGTAAAACCAGTAAACAACAAAGATAACTTGACTGTTTTACCACAGTCAAAATATGTACCTATAGGAGCCCGTTCGAAATGAACGCTAATATCAATATGTAATACGATAACAATTAATTGATTAACTGTATATGCGGCACTTATGTTGCAAAGCCCGACTTTATACTGATAGATTTAGGGAAAAAAAAGTGAATGAATCTACCCCGCTTCTGGGAGCGATCCATGCCACCTTTAGGCAATAAGGACCCAGGTGATTGCCCTTACCCCATGGTCTAGGAAATTGGCCATCCTAAAAGCAGACATTAATAAACTATAAAGACTGCCATATGTCTAAACAATGTCGCGTTCTTTTAAAAGAATGAGCCTGCTGTAGCTAGTTTCATTATAGAGACGTCTCTGTACCATTCATTTCGTATGGTATAATTAGCATAAAAAGCTTCTATAATATAAGGCACAGAGGTCTCATACGAAATGAATAGTACAGAGACATCTCTATAGTGAAACTAGCTACAGCAGACTTATTATTTTAAAGGAACGCGACATTGTAGGTATAGACATTGGCAGTCTTTATAATGGATCAGTCTGCTAAGCCAATGTGGGAAAAAAATTGGTGGCGAACCCGCATTTGAGCCTTCCGATAAATGGTATAACTTGTAAACCTGATGTGTGAGCTGTGTCACCTGCGGGCAACAGATCCTTGCAGGGGGGTGGATTCTTGAGATAAGGCGCGTATGTGTAAAATGCATGTGCTGTAGTGTGTCTATAGAGAAATAACCTCCGGAACGTTATCCGGGAATAAAGTTAGGGGAAGTCATATTCAGGAATAAATTTAGAATGAAGGATAAAAATAATTTTAGTGCGCATCACGAAACTTGACCCAATATGGCGACAAGTGCATAGGTCTGATCTTGGGTACAATATTATTTTTATGATGATAACAAATATATGTAAATTCTGGTTTGTTGAAAACTTTAATGTAAAACATTTTTGCAGGTTTTGTTTAATTGAGAAAGAACATTTTGCGCGAAATCCTATTCTGTTAGGAAAAAAAGAACTATTGACGACTACAACGAAGATGTAAAAATCTCTAACGAATTACATGAAAATGGTTATTCATCAGTACATAATCGAGGGATTAAACAGGACTCTTGTTTTTAATCAAATCGAAAACTATCATGTCATTGACTGGTTGCCTCCGTGTTTAGGACATGATTTATTTGAGGGCCATTTTGATATTGCTTTGGCTATCAACTATTTTATTAAAAAAAAAGCTTTAATCCAAAATTTTTAAACATGAATATGGAACGTTTGTCAAAAAAGGAAAGAATAAATGGATTCCGTGACCTGCTGCCCCACTACTGTTGCCATACTCTGCTACTGGCTGTCGGAAGTGCTAGTGAACTAAACCGTACTATAGTAAGTTTGTTATACAGGTTGGTTTTCGATAAACTGTACATATCAACGGGGATGAAAAACCGTTTCAGAATTTGCAACTGAAGCCCTTTCATGATATAGTTCTTGCATTTCACGAAGGCGAGTGGAGTGGTTCTTACTTATTGTTGTCATTAAAGTCCACTTTCGTCAAATTTACTCGCCTTTTGAAATGCAAGAGCTTATACCCCATTTGATATATTCACTAGACTTTGAATGTTTGCCTTGTATCGGTCATTTTTCACAGAAAATAAACAAAAACTTCAAATTTAAAAAAATATGCTCAATGCATCTGGGTTAGCCTTGTTTATAACTATTCCAAATTTCAAATCGATAGCATAATTAGTTCTGAAGATATTTAGCGTTGTGACAAACAGACAGACAGACAGACATGGTTCCTTTTTTTACCTTTTTGGTACGGAACCCTAAAAAAATTAAAACTAGTTTTACCGATAAAATTGGCTTAAATTTCACCGCTTTTTAACCGACTTCAAAAAAAGAAGGAGGTTCTCAATTCGACGGTTTTTAGGGTTCCGTACCAAAAAGGTAAAAAGGAACCCTTATGGTGCGACTTTGTCTGTCTGTCTGTCACAACGCTAAGTATCCCAAGAACTATTTATGCTATCGATTTGAAATTTGGAACAGTTATAAACAAGGCTAATTAAACTCTAACTTTGAAATATATTTTTTTATATTCTGTGAAAAATGACTGATACGGGGGGGGGGAATTCAAAGTCTAGTCAATATATCGAGTGGGGTATCATACGAAAGGGCCTGAATTGTATATTTTAAAACAATTTTCCTTTTTTTAAGGTGGATAAATTTAGATTTATGAAGGAAAATGTAAAAAAAAAACCATTTCCCCTTAATATAACAGGAAAATAAATCTATGTCTCTATCTAGATTATATTTTTTTATATTATCAATAAACTTTTCTAAACTAAGTTTGTAGTGGTTAAAATTGCATGTATTTTTGTCTTGTAAAATCCTATGAGATGGTACTAAAAGTGCCTATCCATCAAATAAAAATGATATTATTGAAATCTGTTCACGTGATAATAAATTATCCTTGAAAAACCAACATACATATATTATTACGTTTTTCAGTTGCGCAAATCAGTAAAAAAATTCGCCGATAGGTGGCGCTGTATTCATGGCGTTCAATTTCTACATCGCGCTATTAAGATCTTTCCTGAATGAATGGGGTCGGGATGGGTACCACGATCTGTGTACGGAACCCTCAGTGCGCGAGTCAGACTCGCACTTGGCCGGTTTATTTTTATTTTTTATGTATGTTCACTGATTACTCAGAGACGGGTATTTTATCTAGTTGGCCCATTGTCATCAAGTGTGGACCTGATGAGGGGATCTTGGTTTTTTTTTTCCACTTTTTTCTGTAAAAATGTTCACTATACTCGTTTTCGATTAATTTGTATGCGTAGAACCCAAATTTGAGTTCTATGTCTTTAAATCTAAATTAAAAAAGATTATGTTAAAACAATTTGAAAATAAAATTATACTTAATTAGTTAAAATAGTTTATCATTTATAGCGAACTTACATTTATAAATTACACTACTACAAAAGTTAATGTACTTAACTAAAAAGCTGTAAAAGAGTACTGCTTTTTAATCGTTAATTAATGCTTTATTTATATTTTATTATTTTTTTTTCAATTTTGAGATGGTGGATCACTTTTTTCTGTAAAAATGTTCATTATACTCGTTTTCGATTAATTTGTATTCGTCGAACCCAAATTTGAGGTCTATTTTGAATTGCAATATGGCGTACTTTTTTTGTAAAAATATTCGTTATATGCGTTTTCCACTAATTCGTACGTACCTATCTTTATTACAGCAAAAGAAAAGAATATATCCGGATCTAAAATTTATTTGTTGGATGGTACAGAAATAGACGACAATAATATTCTTGAAGAATTCCAAAGCGAAATTCTAATTATAGGGGATAGTTGGGAACCTGATCAAAGAGATAATCAAAGTTGCACAACAGCATCTACAGTTACAGCTCCTAATTCGCCAACGACAAGCAGCAATTACAGCGAGACAAGCATAAATAGCGTTGTGTTTGACATTCCCTTCTACAAACTTCCATCCTCGCTTTTGGCAAAATTAAATGATTGTGAACCGGTTTCTAGTACTGAAGTCAACACTATCGTGAGAACTGTAACAGATGAACTCCTCCAAGAATCAAAATTAGCATCAAGATCAACTTACAGAGTGGTTGCACGGGATTTGTGTGATAAATTTCCACAACTATATGATAGAGATGCTGATACAAAAGAACTAATTGGAACAGGCTACTACACAATTTTCAAAAAGATCGAAGAAAGAGTCCACTATCTCCAAAGGCCGAATAAAATATTGAAGAGAGGTATATGTGATGATACCTTAGGATCAAGAAAGAAATCTAGAGTCATCAAAAATTTGAGTGCGGGCTGCAGGAATGGCAACCCAGTGATCCAGACAATGTTGATCTTGAAGCTTTAGATTCTAAAAAGGACTGGCTTAAATCGGTTTCTTTCATAAAGGAAAGAGAGGAATCACGTGTTGAATTGTACATGCAAGAGACTTATGCACAGCAAAGAACATTTCTAAACTCGACACCTGCCCTTGCCGTAACACGTATTCTTGACGAGTGGCCAGTATTGTTCGAGGAGAAATATATGATTTCGCATTTTGATCGTCTTTGTGCCTTAAATTCTGGCCAGTGTGTGGACACCTTTCAAAATAGAACCACATTGTTTAACGAGCGATTGAAAGCTTTGGTCGTGAACAAAAAAATTAAGTGCATTCATGGCAATAACTTTAATGAAAATCTAAGGATGGTAGCAACATATTTCAATGAAGACATAACACACATATACCAAACATATGAGGTATCTATTTTTGATTTCAAAACATAATTTCCTTCCTTCGTTCTTTGCTAAATATAGTAGGTACATTTACTGATCTAATTATCTTTTTCAGGAACCATTAACTAGGGCTGATATAGCCGAGTTACCCAAATCAGCTTCGCCTAACATTGTATTTTCATCAGGTAAGACCTAATAATTACTACAATGATAAGTACCAACCAAGAGAAACAGATAACGCTCATACTAAACACCTAAATGTATGTATTACGATAAATTTAAATTATGTAATTGCATATAAGTACATGCAAGTGTAAACATTTCACCCAGATGACCTGTGATTTTATTTAAAGTATATTTTATCAATAAAGTAAATCTTCTGGAGGTTATCACTTTTTGAGTTTCCACTTTTTAAATTACTAGTTAGTTTAGTATAAAATTTAGGAATTTGTCTGAAACCATTGATGTTACTTTTACTTAAGTTAGAGACACAAAATCTTCTTTCTCAAGATGCCATTCGCAGTGTGGTAGAAGGTTATTCAGAACTCCACGAGAATTCTTGAAAAATATTAAAATAGAATGTTTATCTGTGCTTGAGACTTATCCAGATTCCAAAAAAGCTATAAAAAAACATGTTTTCAATTCGACCTATGAAGATAGTATGAATGGCAGTTGGTCTAAAAAGTTGACAAGCAAATACTTAAGATTTAAACTTTACTCAGAACTTTTTAACATTGTGTTACCAATTTCTATAATTTTAGGTAGAAATAATTTTCACAAGATGTGTTCCTTACCACCATATCAGCCAAAGGACGTCCACTGCTGGACATCGGCCTCCCCCAAATTCACGGGCTGGGGGGGGGGGTATATGCCATAATCGCCACGCTTGGCATGCGGGTTGGCGATCGCATTATCTCCACCGCACTCCACACTGTTTTGTTTGACACTTCACTGGGTATTCCATATTAAAGTTGAAGTGAGCCGCCATCAATAGTTGTAGCGACGTAGACAGACCAGCAGTTTCGCTAACAATTGTTTTTTCTACTAGTAAGTAATATAATTTATTTTCATCATCTGTGGGCAAATAAAAAAATGGTTAAAACAGACAATACAGGCTCCTAAATTTTATATTAAACTAACTAGTAATTTAAAAACTGGAAACGCAAAAAGTGATAACCTCCAGAAGATTTACTTTATAAATAAAATATTTTTAAATAAAATCACAGGTCATCTGGGTGAATTACACTTGCATGTACTTACATGCAATTACATAATTTAAATTTATCGTAATACATACATTTAGGTGTTTAGTATGGGCGTTAACTGTTTCTCTTGGTTGGTACTTATCATTGTAGTAATTATTAGGTCTTACCTGATGAAAATACAATGTCAGGCGAAGCTGATTTGGGTAACTCGGCTATCTCAGCCCTAGTTAATGGTTCCTGAAAAAGATAATTAGATGAGTAAATGTACCTACTATATTTAGCAAAGAACGAAGGAAGGATATTATGATTTGAAATCAAAAATAGATACCTCATATGTTTGGTATGTGTGTTATGTCTTCATTGAAATATGTTGCTACCATCCTTAGATTCTTTCTTCGATCTTTTTGAAAATTGTGTAGTAGCCTGTTCCAATTAGTTCTTTTGTATCAGCATCTCTATCATATAGTTGTGGAAATTTATCACACAAATCCCGTGCAACCACTCTGTAAGTTGATCTTGATGCTAATTTTGATTCTTGGAGGAGTTCATCTGTTCTCACGATCTCCTAATTCGCCAACGACAAGCAGCAATTACAGCGAGACAAGCATAAATAGCGTTGTGTTTGACATTCCCTTCTACAAACTTCCATCCTCGCTTTTGACAAAATTAAATGATTGTGAACCGGTTTCTAGTACTGAAGTCAAATTTCGCTTTGGAATTCTTCAAGAATATTATTGTCGTCTATTTCTGTACCATCCAACAAATAAATTTTAGATCCGGATATATTCTTTTCTTTTGCTGTAATAAAGATACGTACGAATTAGTCGAAAACGCATAAAACGAATATTTTTACAAAAAAAAGTATGCCATATTGCAATTCAAAATAGACCTCAAATTTGGGTTCGACGAATACAAATTAATCGAAAACGAGTATAATGAACATTTTTACAGAAAAAAGTGAACCACCATCTCAAAATTGAAAATAAAAATTAAATATAAATAAAGCATTAATTAACGAAAAAAACAACAGTACTCTTTTACAGCTATTTAGTTAAGTACATTAACTTTTGTAGTAGTGTAATTTATAAATGTAAGTTCGCTATAAATGATAAACTATTTTAACTAATTAAGTATAATTTTATTTTCAAATTGTTTTAACATAAGCTTTTTAGGGTTCCGTAGTCAACTAGGAACCCTTATAGTTTCGCCATGTCTGTCCGTCCGTCTGTCCGTCCGTCCGCGGATAATCTCAGTGACCGTTAGCACTAGAAAGCTGAAATTTGGTACTAATATGTATATCAATTACGCCGACAAAGTGGTAAAAAATATTTTATTAGGGTACCTCCCTTATACGTAAAGTGGGGAGTGATTTTTTTTTTCATTTTAACCCTAACGTGTGATATATTGTTAGATAGGTATTTAAAAATAAATAGGGGTTTACTAAAATAATTTTTTGATAATGTTAATATTTTCGGAAATAATCGCTCCAGAAGTAAAAAAATTGTGTGTGTGTGTGTGTGTCCCCCCTCTAACTTTTGAACCATAAGTTTTAAAAATATGAAAAAAATCTCAAAAGTAGAACTTTATAAAAACTTTGTAGGAAAATTGGCTAAGTAAAGTTTTTTGAAGAGGTGCAAATTATATTTTTCTTCGATAGTCGTCGTCTTAAGGGTTGAGAAACTGCAGTTCTCATATTTTTAGGACCTATAGTTTTTTAGAAATATTTTTTTAATTGGACGAGATGACATTTGGCCGATTTAATGGCGGACAAGCTTAGTGCCTTTGTACTTCAAGAAATAGAAAAAAAAGCGATGTCAACTGTCACTGTCAAAAGTGTCAAACTCGAAATTGAAATAATTAAAAGGTTCTGTTTGACTGTTTCTTTCTTGCGTATTTGGTGTGATCAGTGTTTTTTAAGGGATATTTTCAACGACCTCAGCACATATCCGGACTTTCGATTTTGCCGCATTCCTCCACGACCTTAGCACGATATTTGAACCACGATTAATCTACTTACGACTACTTATGCACTGCTTCTTGGATAAAGTTTCCTAAATAAATATTTACGACGACGCTTGTCCTGACTCTTGGACTTGATATTGTATTTCTGACGCTTCGCCTTTGATCGCAAAATGAGTGGATACGTGCGAGCAGATTCTTGCCACACATGGACATGATCATGGTTCCTGATGGCTCTCTTAGCAAATTCTTGGCGGATATAAAATGTATGACACCAAGGCTATGAAGAGTGGTAAATTACTTTAAAAACCTGTGGTAAAGGAGATTGAAAGGAAATTGGGGGTCCAAATTGAAGAATGTGGATTTAAGTTGATTAACTTATTTAGTGGAGCTTAGCTTTTAGTGTAGCAAGTGATTTTATTGTGGAAGTGAAGTGCTCAAGTACAACGAAACCCATCAAACATTATATAGATAATTATAAAATAAAGGAAAAGTTTTTGGCTCAATGTCAATTCCAAATGTAAGCAACTGGGTACAATAAATGTGCTTTTTGTATTGCTGATCCAGATTTTGAGAAGAACAAAAAAATACAAATAATGTGGGTTAACTTTGACGCAGTTTATACTAATGATTTATTAAAAAAGTCAGAGAAGTTTTGGAAGGAAGCCATCTACCCAAAAATTTTACATAATGCACTATCTTGAAGTCTCTCCATTGTGCCCGAGTCTTGGATGGTTTCTATGTATTTATCTATACAGACCCACTTCCACTTTCCACTAAATGTATGTTCAGTCGCAGAATGAAAACGATCGCCACTTTTCAACTCTATGTTAATGCCGTTAAGGTAGAAAAGTAACAAACCTTTTCTATTCAATAACATGCTTTTGAAGTTTTTTGGCTTAAGAATAATCATTTGTACATTTATAAATAAAACAAAACAAAGATTATTGCATTTTTATTATAATACCCTGCGTAATTTACATTGTTTTGCTAAAATATCTATTAACCAATAATATGATTTAGGAACACTAAGGTACATTTCGGGGTTCTTCATTATTTTCCAAATATGTCTCCGTCCTGACATATCTCTACCTTCTGTTACGATCTCTTTAGTCGGGCTTGATGATAATGGGCTAGATGGTTCATATAATGATGGTGATGGTGTTAGCGAACGACTTGGGTTGGAAGATGGGCTTACTTTCCATTATGCTTTCAGCTTTAATATTGGCGGAACAGTGTATACTTACAAATGGTTTCACCAAAACATCTTTATTTTTAAACTCCATTTCAGTTTGAGTCGAAGAATCACACTGAAAGAATACAAGCAAATTAAGTATACACACATGCTCTATCATAATACCTTTAAAATAAGTCAACATAACTCTTAACCCTTTGAATGCCATTCATCATGAACGGCAGATACACACTAACTAATTTTCCTTATGAGATAGAATATGAACCTTACCTTTGCATGTGACATGCTTCCATATTGCATAAACTGAGTTAACATAGTAGGCAGATCTTTTGAATTATCCAGAGTATCTTGGGTTCTGTTGCATTCATCAATCAGAATTTCCTAAAAGTAAATAAATGCTTATTAAGTATTATACCAGCAACCAATTTTTCATTTTTAAATATCACTATTTAAAAGAGTGTCACAAAGACATAAATATTATATATTTATTTTTATTTACAGTCAACAAAATAGTAATTGCCTTGCCACTTCTTCAACATTAATTTCAACTTCATATCCCCACTTGTTCCATAGAAAAAGTGTCTTGGACAGCTTTGTAATTAACACATTTACAATTACCACAGTATAAAATATTTCTATGATACTGAAAAAAGGCCAAATCAGAAGTACTGACAACCAACAAGCATGTATGAGGAGATGTATGGATGTGTTTGGAGTGAAAGAAGTATGTGCATAGTTTTTAGCATTCTCTGGCCTCTGCCTACCCCAATGGGATATGGGTGTGAGTATAAGTATGTGTATGAATGTAAAATAATGGGCCTAGTTGATACTTACGTTCTCATCATATGTTTTGGTATGATCAAATGTGCTGTCTTTTCAGGTGTAACTTGCCAGATTTTCTTTTGTAGCAATCTTCCTCAATCTATAAACAGAATTAAAGAGCTTTTACTGTGTTCCAAAATATTAATTAAAAGGGTTCATATGTGCATAAAACTTAAATGTAATTATATTTTTTATACTAAATGTGGTCAGTCCCCAATTCAGAGAGAACCCAGATACACTTATGTGCAGGATGCACTACATATTAAGGGTCCATTATAATTTATTAGTTACTACCATTCATAACCCTTGCTAAGACAATGATGATGATGAACATATATCTGCTTATGCTGGTGGAAGATACTGATGAAGAAAAAACAGAAGACCTGTTAAATGGACAGAGAGCTGGCCGCAAAAAAGAGTTACGACCATAGGAATTTAAGCCTAATGAACACAAATAGTAATATACCTACTTACATTGATATGTTCCTCACAGACATACAAGTTCCGTTTCGGGCAATTTCTCCCCAACGCTTGGCGCCAAGTTGCTTGTAAACACTTTGGGATACTTAAATATGCCGAATTCTCGTCTCAAATAGTCTCGTCTGTATTTCAAACAAGAAGGCACAAAGCATTGGAGTATATCTCTGTAATACTCCATTTCCGCTCGACTGCTTTCGGGATCTGAAGGCATTATGTTGCAGTCCAATACTTCACGTAAGGTTCACCGTAAAGCCAGAAAACGTTGTCCAAGAAGCAGTGCCTAAGCAGTCGTGAATAGATCGTGGTCCAAATATCGTGCTAAGGTCGTGGAGGAATGTGGCAAAATCGAAACTCCGGATTTGTGCTGAGGTCGTTGAAAATATCCCTTAAAACACACTGATCACACCAAATACGCAAGAAAGAAACAGTCAAACAGAATCTTTTAATTATTTCAATTTCGAGTTTGGTTTGACAGTGACAGCGGTGGCAGTTGACATCGCTTTTTTTTCTACTTCTTGAAGTACAAAGGCACTAAGCTTGTCCGCCATTAAATCGGCCAAATGCCATCCCGTCCACTTAAAAAAATATTTCTAAAAAACTATAGGTCATAAAAATTTGAGAATTGCAGTTTCTCAACCCTTAAGATGACGACTATCGAAGAAAAATATAATTTGCACCTCTTCAAAAAACTTTACTTAGCCAATTATGTTGAACTTGATAGGTTGAATAGTTTTTGAAAAATTACAAAAATAATTTCTGAACTAAGTTTGTAATTTAACCGTATAAACAGGTGTTTATTGTACCTGTCATTTCTACAAAGTCACAATGAAATGACGTGCTTTTTAGGGTTTTGTGTTTCTGTACTTAATATGTCAACTTAATGTGACGGACGGAAAACTACGGAACCCTACACTGAGCATGGCCCGACACGCTCTTGGCCAGTTTTTTTAATTTAGATTTAAAGACATAGAACTCAAATTTGGTTTCTACGCATACAAATTAATCGAAAACGAGTATAGTGAACATTTTTACAGAAAAAAGTGGAAAAAAAAAATCCAAGATCCCCTCATCAGATCCACACTTGATGACAATAGGACCAACTAGATAAAATACCCGTCTCTGAATAATCAGTGAACATACATAAAAAAATAAAAAAAATAAAAAAACCGGTCAAGTGCGAGTCTGACTCGCGCACCGAGGGTTCCGTACACAGATCGTGGTACCCATCCTGACCCCATTCATTCAGGAAAGATCTTAATAGCGCGATGTAGAAATTGAACGCCATGAATACAGCGCCACCTATCGGCGAATTTTTTTACTGATTTGCGCAACTGAAAAACGTAATAATATATGTATATTGGTTTTTCAAGGATAATTTATTATCACGTGAACAGATTTCAATAATTTCATTTTTATTTGATAGTTAGACACTTTTAGTACCATCTCATAGGATTTTACAAGACAAAAATACATGCAAAGGTGGTTAAATTACAAATTTAGTTTAGAAAAGTTTATTGATAATATAAAAAAATATAATCTAGATAGAGACATAGTTTTATTTTACTGTTATATTTATATTGATATTAACATTATGTAATTTTTTTCTGTAATAATTTGTAATAATTTTCTTCTTGTAAACGTTATGTAATAATTTTCTTCTTATTAACATTACCAGTAAAAGTTGCACTAAGGGGCCATCCATAAATTACGTCATACGTCAGGAGGGTCGATGAAGTGGGGCATTGTGTGACAAGGGGCGGGATGAATCCTAAGTTTCGTGATGTCACATTCCATCCAATCTAATATATCTAAATATTAAAACGCAAAGTTTTTACAATTATGCAAATGACATGTGAACCACTATGAAATTCATGAAGTTCATCATCATCATCATCATCATCATGTCAGCCGAAAGACGTCCACTGCTGGACATAGGCCTCCCCCAAAGACTCATTTCTTCATGAAATTGGTTTGACGTAATTTGTAAACGGCCCCTAATGTGGAGAGGGGAACTAAACTAATCAATCAGTTAAGCAGAATAAAGTAGATTTGTGGTATGTATCAGTCATGTCAGTCAGTCAGTTTTATGACACTCAGTGTCAAGTAATACAAGTTTCTGTCAAATAATTCATTTTTGGGACAGTTGCCATCAGATATTTCGGAGAAGCTTAGTTGTCCAAATATTTATGAGCAACACTACATTTCAATAAATTCTGCACACTGAAATGCCATTTATATCATAAGTCATAACTATACTGCAATGCCATAAATATCGAAACACGCTGTTATCCAATAATATCTTTGCACACGTCCAGCCTAAAATATCTGATCACACAAAATGTCAAACATATCTAAGCAATAAGGGCGTTCACAAAGATCTGCACGTTAAAGCAAATTTAGTTTTTGGGTTAATATTTCAATGCATGTCTGTCTTTATTTGGAATGATATATCTGTCATAATTTTGTACCTATCACAATCCCAGCCTCGGGTATAAATGAGCCCCGGAAGTCTACAACCATGATGAAGTAAGAATAAGATGGAGCGAACAATATAGACATGCAAAGTGAAAAATATTCAAGCATAGACTAAAAAGTGTAATTAAATTGTAGATGTGTTTCATTTTTCTTTTCTTTCTTATGTTTATTATAATTGTGCTATGTGTCACTTGTTACACGAAATAAATGATTTTAATTAATTTAATAGACAATAACACACGAGATAATGACATATCTCCTGTCCCTCATCGTGTATTATTTGACACCAGCCTAGCTGTCACCGGACTGCAGAGGAAGATTGATTATCCCTAAGACTCCCCTTCAGATATTTTTTACTTGTTGTATGCTCAGAATTTATTTGAAGTCATGTGGTCATATATTTATGACATATTGGATGTGCAGATAATATTGGCCATTTGTATCGTACAGAATTTATTGAAATTTTATGCTGGTCCGAAATATCTGATGGTGAATGCATTGGGGTATCAAAATTAGTGATGGTTGACAGAATCTAAATAATCCGGCTATTGGGTGAACATGGTGCATTTGATTAAGCCACTTTTTCCACATAGTCAAACTTTTTAGTCCAACTGATTTGACCATGAGGAATTTTATTATTACCTCGTGTTCAAACTTGTCCAATGATTCTCCCTGTATCAATGTCAAGTTAAAAATTAGTACAGTCTTAATTAATAGTACATTACTACAGAGGCCGGGACAAAAGGGGTTCCCCCATATTTCCCGCCGAGGTATGTATAGTGCTTTTCTCAAACATGCAATGAAATAAACAACAAAAAAATCAAAGTTTTATTTTTAATACGCATAGTGGCAGAATGTCATGATGCCTGTGCCACAAATTTATGTGGAATGGAAATTAAAAAAGAGGACTTTGCAGGCCTAGGCCTGCAAGATTTGTATGAAATTCCATTAACTACCTCTTGTCCTAGCCGCACCTGAAACGTCATACTTCGCAGCCTATTATAAGGAACATAACATCAATATTTCATTGCATGTTTGAGAAAAATAAAATAAAAACTGAAAATTTGTTCAGTTATAATCCTATCTCACTTAATGTATGGTCCGAAAACATTTCCTTCTTATCCTGGGTCGTCGAGCAAACATGAGAGATGACCACGAGGAAACATTAGTGGTCAAACCAGTTGGACTAAAAAGTTTGATTAAACAGTCTTATACAGCAGTATATTTAAACAAATTTCATGTAGTAGTAATACTTTAACAGATATAACAAGTTTGTATGTATGTATAATCTACATTTATAGTCTATTTTGCACTAAAAATATTAAAAATATACTAACTACAATAGTCATAAACTGAAAGAGTGGTATCTAATATAGTGTAACAGTTACCTTTTTCTACGGTCATCTCCATGATTGAAACCACCTTCTTTACTTCCCGATTTACGGACCATATTTGACTGAAAGAATAAAACAATTTATTAGGGTTGTAAAACATAACATGAAGCATATAATTTTTTACGTCATCCTAGGCCGTAAGTGCGATTTTCAAGGAGAAAATCTCACTTCCTGGCCTAGGCAAGACATAAAACTTTAGACAAGCCCCAGATCGCATATCACAAATACCTGCGATCTGGGACATTTACGAATTCACCGCCCTAGGTACGTAATGTACTATTGAGTAGCAAACGTCAAAAATGTAAGTACCAAATATATAACGGGATTGCAATACATTTTTCGTCTGTCCGAAGTGATGACAATGTATGTACCCGCCGCCTCCCGATGTACTGAATGGCTTTATTATTTACGTAGCAGTTATTATCAAAAAATGCATCGCTTTTTGCACAGTACTTACATCATATATATGTTATTTTGATCCTATACAGGTACACACACGTCTCATACAGAAGTTTCTCACTGTACCTGAAACAAATAATTATAGGTTAGGTATCGTGAGAAAAACCGGTTCAAACAGGAAAATAATGTTATACAACTGGATTCGAAGATCAGATGGTACTCGCCTAACCTAACTACGCTAAATCTTCGAATCGGGTGCCAAAGCGAACGAAAAACAATAAGTGTAATAAAAATAATAATGTCCTAACGGCCTGTGATGAATATAGTATTTTTTAGATTAAACGTCTAACTACGTACGAAAACTAGGTAATTTTACTCTTCTAGGCACTGTCTACAGCAATAAATTTTCAATAATAGTATAATACTTATGAAGAAACTTACCTTCAATAATTAATTACAATCTCGGCAACAGCAGCCCGCGCTTTCTAAGATGATAATGGCGGAATGAAATCCGTATTCCGCCCCACGCGCTCAAGGACAAGTTGGCGTCGATACGTGGGGTTGCCAGCGCGTTCCGCATAACACGATTTCACAATACTGGGATATCAATATTATTTATATAGCCTTATATCAGAAATACAGAGTTTATATTGTATTGTATCTTCTTTTTCTTAATTTACGGTAACCGATTCTGTGTGCCTTCGGGCAATCAATATTAATGAATATTATCAATATTATTGCGGTTATCAAATATGTATGGATTTTGCTTCAATATTCATCCATATTCACGTGATACGTATCGTGATATGTGTGTATCGAGTGATAATAATAGCGACAGGGAATGCGCCAATTTCAATTCCTGTTATTTGTCTCTTTCACTCGATTGTGTTAACACTGTAGTCTAAATGAAAGGCAATTTAATTCGATAAGCGATTGCTATACACACCTGAGGGCCTACTCCGGACTTCGAAAATCGAACTTCGTGTCGTGTCCCTTTCACTCTCGTGTTATACACTATATGACGGAAAGGGACGGCGCGATACGTAGTTCGATTTTCGAATTTCGGAGTAGGCCCTCTGATTATACACTAAATATTTATCAGGATACTTGAAACAATATTTATGGAGTAACATTTAGGATAGGGACGAGCGACGACGACATTTTAGCGTGTTCACATTGCACGACACGATATCGGTCACATTACCATACATTTTTATATCAAATATTTGTTTTTATATTTTTATTTATAACGTTATATAGTGGATCCCGCTGTTTTTAACCGATTTCAAAAGAGGAGGTTCTCAATTCGGTTGTATGTTTTTTTATGTTTGTTACTCCATAACTCCCTCATGTCTGAACCGATTTTGAAAATTCTTTTTTTGATTGTAAGTATATATATCCCAGTTGGTCCAAAACGCAGTTCTGATGATGGGATCTATGAGGAATCGAGGGAACTCCTCAAATCTTAAAGGCAAATGTATAGTGACTTTTGTGTTTTTATCAACAAATGAAGCATTTTCATACAAAAATTGGACATTTGATGAAGTGTAACTGCTGATGATGATCAGAACAGAACTCTTCAACGACGAAAAGTTCACGTTTGGCGATTTGTCCTCCTAGCTGTGTTTATTAAGCAAGTTCTATTTTCACGACTAATTATTGTCATGCTCGAGTTCTGATGATGGGATCCATGAGGAATCGAGGGAACTCCTGAAATCATCAATCATATAGTGATTTTAGTATTTTCATGAACTAATCAAGCATTTTCATTAAAAAAGTGACATTTGATGAAGTGGAACTGCTGATGATGATCAGAATGGAACTCTTCAACGATGCAAGTTCACGTTTGGCGATTTGTTCCCTTCGTTATTTATTTATTTTATTTATTTATTTACAACAACAACAATAACATTTATACCTTACAGCTAAGCCAAAGCGGTACAAACTTGTAGATAATAGGTACATCTAAATATATAAAAGAAGAAACTGACTGACTGACTGACTGACATATCAACGCACAGCCCAAACCGCTGGTCCTAAAGATTCCAAATTTGGCACGTAGGTTCCTTATAAGGTCTAGGGGTGCACTAAGAAAGGATTTTTCAAAATTCAACCCCTAAGGGGGTGAAATGGGGCTCCGAAGTTTGTATGGGGAAACAAGATTGGCTGGACTATTTTATTCGAAACTTCACAAAAGTATTTCTAACGATAAATGAGTAAACACGTGTTTCAGGTTTTCTGAAAAAAGGGGGAAATGTGGTAACAAATTCTGAAAATCGACATGGGTATTGTTTTTATGGTTTATCGGGTCGCTGATAACGAAAACAACAATGTTTTTGAAATCCCACGTGGAGGACGTGAAATACCATCCCCCCTGTTGGGGTGCGAAGGGGGATGAAATGTCTAAATATTAATATGGGTGTCGTTTTATGGTTTTTTGGAACGTTCATTACGAAAATGGCATCGATTTTGAAATTTAATGTAGTGGACATGAAAACTTTTGAAATTGCAAGAAATAACTGACTGACTGAGCGAGTGACATATCATCGCATAGCCCAAACTACTGGTTCTAGAGATTCTAAATTTAGTATGTAGGGTCCATATAAGGTCTAGAGGTGCATTAAGAAAGTACTTTACAAAATTCAACCCCTAAGGGGGTTAAATGGGGTCCGAAGTGTGTGTGGGGAATCAAGATTAGTTGGACTATTTTATTCGAAACTTCACAGGAGTATTTCTAAAGATAAATGAGTAAACACGTGTTGCAGGTTTTTTGAGAAATAAACTCCTAAAAGGGGGAAAGGTGGTGACAGATTCTGAAAATCGACATGGGTATTGTTTTTATGATATACCGGGTCGCTGATAACGAAAACAACAATGATTTTACAATCCCACGTGGAGGGCGTGAAATACTATCCCCACTGTTGGGTTCCAAGGGGGTTGGAATGTCTAAATATTAATATGGGCGTCGTTGGTTCTTTGGGTCGTTAATTTTGAAAATGGCATTGATTTCGAAATTTTATATTGCGGACATGAAAACTATTAAAAGTGTTTGCCAAATTGCAAGAAGAAACTGACTGACTGAGTGAGTGACATATCAACGCACAGCCCACACTACTGATTCGAGAGATACCAAATTTGGCATGTAGGTTCCTTATAACATCTTAAGGTGCATGATATGCCGTGAATTCCCTATGAAGAGACGACCTTTTTTGATTCAATGTATTGTAAGTAAGTGGTTTTATTAATCAGTGCCGTCCGATACGATTTCGATAAAAATCGATATTTGAGCGTCCGAAAGGACTTTTAATAGGAATCCGAGGTAAACTTTGAATAAAGTAACGGCTATATTAATTTTCTTCATTTCCGTTGCGATTTTCGTTCAAAATTGATATCTGAGCGTCCGAGAGGTCCCCTAATACGACTCCGAGGTAAAATAGGGATAAGTGGCAGCCATATTGATTTTCTTAATTTCCGTCCCAAATTCGTTCAAAATAGATATCTGAGCGTTCGAGATGTCTCTTATTACGAATCCGAGGTAAAATTTGGAAAAAGTCGCAGCCATATTGATTTTGTTCATTTCCTTCCCGATTTCGTACAAAATCGATATCTGAGCGTCCGACAGGTCTCGTAATACGAATGCAAGGTAAAATTTGGAGATAGTGGCAGCCATATTAAATTTCTTCATTTCCGTCCCGATTTCGTTAAAAATCGATATCTTAGCGTCCACAAGGTCTCTTAATACGAATCCGAGGTAAAATTTGGAAAAAGTGGCAGCCATATTGATTTTCTTCATTTCCAAACCGATTTCGTCCAAAATCGATATCTGAGCGTCTGAGAGGCCACATAATACGAATCCGAGGTAAAATTTGGAAAAAGTGGCGGCCATATTGATTTTCTTCATTTCGTCCCGATTTCGTTCACAATCGATATCTGAGCGTCCGAGAGGTCCCCTAATACGACTCCGAAGTAAAATTTGGAAAAAGTGGCGGCCATATTGCTTTTCTTCATTTCCGTCCCGATTTCGTTCAAAATCGATATCTGAGCGTCCGAGAGGTCCCCTAATATGACTCCGAGGTAAAATTGGAAAAGGTGGCGGCCATATTGATTTTCTTCTTTTCTTTAACAATTTCGTTAAAAAATCGATATCTGAGCATCCGAGAGGTTTCTAATACGACTTCGAGGTAAAATTTTGAAAAAGTCGCAGCCATATTGATTTTCTTCATTCCCTTCCAATTTCGTTCATAATCGATATCTGAGCGTCCGAGAGCTCTCGTAATACGAATCCGAGGTAAAATTTAGAAAAAGTGGCAGCCATATTCATTTTTATCATGCATTTTCATCATTTTTTATCATTTCCGTCACGATTTCGTTCAAAATGGATATCGGAGCGTCCGAGAGAATTCTTAATACAAATCCGAGGTATTTTTTGGAAAAAGTGGCAGCCATATTGATTTTCTTTATTTCCAACCCGATTTCGTTGAAAATCAATATCCGAGCGTCCGAGACGTCTCCTAATACGAATCCGAGGTAAAATTTGGAAAAAGTGGCGGCCATATTGATTTTCTTCATTTCCGTCCTGATTTCGTTCAAAATTGATTCTGATTGTCCGAGAGGTCTCTTAATACGAATTCCAGGTAAAATTTGTGTAAGTGGTGGCCATATTGTTTTTTTTTTCGTCCCGATTTCGTTCAAAATCGAGATCTGAGCGTCCAAGAGGTCTCTTAATTCGAATCTGAGGTAAATTTTGGCACTCCATGCATGCCAGGGATTGTAAAAAAAAAGGATTGGATTTTAAAAACGACAAAGAGGTTTCGATATTTTTTCCATTTAAATCAACCTTAAAAATTTTTTTTTAATCGTATGGCATTTATTTACGAACCGTGAAATCTTCGGGAAGACAAGTACGGTTGCCAGTTTTGTTGCACTTTTAGCACCATCCAGGGGTCACGTGTAGGGTAACGGTGGGTACTCCCTACGGACGTAGTGCAACTTCGATCCCCCTTTGTCAAGTGAGTGGGCAACTTGACTGTTAGAAGTTCTCAAGCCGCCCGAAGGCCTCTAACTTGGCTTAACGACTGCTGTCGTAAACAGCAGCCGAGATCAACGGCTTAACGTGCCTTCCAAAGCACGAGAGCGCTCAGTTAGTAATTACTCAAAGCGGTCACCCATCCAAGACCTGACCTGCACCCACATTGCTTAACCTCGCATACCGCACGCGGTAGGCGGGTGCCGCTGGGCCACGAGCGCTCTGAATTCTTGATAGTTTGTGCCAAATTTCAATTTAATCGGTCCAGTAAAAGCAACTCGGTTGTAACAGACGGACTAACAGTAAGGAGTGCGAATGAAAGTGAAACCAAATTTTCTTTTTGGATGCTCCTTTTAATGAATCACAATCACCAAACTTCGTATACCGAAACCCCCAGAATGTTACAACTACTTTTCTGGAAACCGCATCTAAATCGGTTCAGCCAAACGCGAGATAATCTTGGACAAACATACATATATACCTACATACATATAAACGGGTCAATAAGTGAACCTCTTTTTTGTAGACGGTTAAAAATTACGCTTAGTACGCGGGCGAAGCCGCGGGCAAATGCTAGTACATTAATATAATGAATGCTTGAGGTTCTGCGAGGCGATGGATACTAGGTGCACGACTGTACCAAATCAATAATGTAACTGTTAGTCTTAAGTTTCGTGACGCATTGGTGTATCGCTGTAATGTCATGTAAACGTGTTAAATAAATAAATAAATAAAGAACATCTCTCATACTATCGTGCTTACAGGCATCTCCAGTTCCGCTACCTTCATGCACTATATCATCAGCCGTCCAATCGGGCTCGCAAACAGATCACACTGTGGATGTGTCTTGAGCACGGAGTTGAGGAAAATGAGGAAGAAACGCGCGAAACCCGATCACACGCGCAAGGAAGCCATTGCGCGTGTGATCGGGTTTCGCGCGTGCGCCTGCGTGCATGCAACCTGCACCGCCAGCAGAGGGTGCCTTTGCGCGCGAACATATCCACTAGGGACAAAAAGACGCAAGAATGCTTCCGCGAGACCCACACAATCGATCTTGCCTCTAACTAGTGAAATGCTAAATTTAGCTAGAGAGAGCAATCTACGAAGTTGCAAGGAGTCATAGCCTAAATGCCCCTGTAAGAATAAAGTAGGGTACATATACGGAAAATAAAAGTGTATCCTCTTGTATAGTGAGTGCCCTTAGAAACATTTTCTGCACCTGTTCTAACATGAGGGTGTATTTGCTCTCATGTGGACTCCAAACCACCGTATTTGTCTCCAGCACAATTTGACTGTAAATAAAGAAAAATAATACGGTCTCCACTTTTTTAAATCTGACCTCGGATTAGTATTAAAAGACCTCTCGGACGCTCAGATATCGATTTTGAACGCAATTTGACTGTAAATAAAGAAAAATAAAGCAATCGCCACACTTTTCAAATCTGACCTCGGATTAATATTAAGTGACCTCTCGGACGCTCAGATATCGATTTTGAACGCAATTTGACTGTAAATAAAGAAAAATAATACGATTGCCACTTTTTTCAAATCTGACCTCGGATTAGCATTAAGTGACCTCTCGGACGCCCAGATATCGATTTTGAACGCAATTCGTATTAAATGACCTCCCGGAACCCCCGTTATCGATTTTGAACGAAATGAGCAGTTTTCCATACATTTAATCGATGTTGGATACGATAACGATATCGTGTCGTGCAATGTGAACACGCTGTAGGGGGGAGGCCATTCGGTGTAATTTTACAGATTTCATGTAAATATTCGTCTTAATTATTACATATTTTTCATGTAAAAAGACAATTAAATAGAAAATTTGAAAAGATATTGGGATATTTCATAATTTTGTTTGTAATTTTACAGACATTTTCTGAATATTACATAAGACGTAAGTAAGTTCACATAAAAATGTATTTTAAGGAAAGTAGGTATTATCACCACGATTTTTATGTGAAATTACCATGAAATTCCCGTTTTATTTGTTTAAAATACATACTGACATGTATTTGTCTGAACATATTACTTATGTAAAAAGACACATTCAAATAGAATAGGTACGAGCATAAAACCTACCGCTTCCGTTGCTTGTTTTTTCTACATCATTCTACACAATTCTACATCACATCACATGTAACATCACCATAACAAAAACATGGCCGCCGTGTCAAAGGGTTAAATAAACCAAACGTACGCTTTCAATAAATATGCCTCGTTGTGCTATACAAATGGTGTGCGAGTTGTTCGGACAAGCACAACAAAAAGATAGAATCACTTTTCACAAATAAGTAAAGCGATAAACATGTTATTTTGATTTTATTGTTATGATCACATTTTATATAGGGATGGTATTATGCCAACAGACATCATAGGTAACTTTTTTAATAAGTTGGTTTCTATTTCTAACCATTGAATATCATATCAATATTTTGTAGTCTCTATCGATGCTTTTCGAACTATAAAATGTAAAATCATTTTTTTTTTATTTCCAATACATCCAATTAGTAACGAAATTTGGAATGAAGCAGTTCGTTTGGAACGACACGATTAGAAATGGCATGCCAAAAAAACTATGTTCTTTGTTCTTTACATTTCAATCAGGGCGATATTTACGTAACAAACAAGGGAAACGTGAATCTCAAGAAGAGTGCAATCCCAATTTGTACGGTATGTTTGCTGAAATGAAATATTTAATTTTATAATTTACGGTAGCATACGCGTCTGTTTAATACAACAATTACATTTGAGTAGGGTGTAGGTACTTAAACATAGAAACAAACTGATACAGTAACGGTTTTGGCCCGACTACGGCACATGGTAGAGCCGAAAGGAAGGGATATGTTTTTAGCAGTCTATGTTTGTATTTTTGTGTGTCCCACCTTAGCGCTTAAGATACTGAACCGATTTTGATGAATGAAGTATCAATCGATTCAAATTTATGCTCCGGGTAACATAGGCTACCTTTTGTATGAAAATAACATTTTAAAAAGGCGAAAATTAAAGTCTAGTGAATATATTAAGTGGGGTATCATATGAAAGTGCTTGAGTTGTACATTCTGAAACATTTTTTTTATCAAGGTGGATACATTTTGATTTATGAAGGAAATTGTAAAAAAATATCTATCCCACCCCCCTTATCTTCAAGAAAAAAATATGAAAAAATGACATAACGTTAGTATCAATATAAATATTCTATATATTTTTTTAACTTTTCTAAACTAAGTTTATAACTTAATCACCTTTGCATGTATTTTTGTGTTGTAAAATCCTATGAGATGGTGCTAAAAGTACCTAACTTTCAAATAAAAAGAAATTATTGAAATCGGTTCACGGGGATCCTGCCATTTTTGCCAAAGTTATTTTGGTAAAGTTTCATTACCCAAACAAATTTTGGCACCGTTTGTGTTTGGTAATGCAATATTTGGAATAATTTTAGTAGGTAAATTTTCATTTGGTCAAATTTTCACTCAGCGTCAGATAAAGTTCAGGTATTTTGTTACGATAAAAAGTATAAAGACAAAAATATTATCTTTTATCGAATGCTTTATTGATACAGAAAAACTTAGTCACCAGAGGGGCTAGTATGATCGCTTATATGTCGGACATATAGCATTCGTCCCGTACTGTCAAGTATGTAAGTGCGAGAGGGACGAATGCTATATGTCCGAAATATAAGCGATCATACTAGCCCCACTGGTGTTAGGTTTTTATATGCTCCTTACAAAATCATGCTTGCTTGCTTTTTAGTACAGTCACAAATAGTAAAATATCCTAAACCTTCTAGACCAAAACCGACTCTAAATGTCGTTAGGTTCAGAAGACTAAGGCAGAAGAGAAGCGAAGCGGAGCTCCCGCCTTAGTCTTCGGGTGTTAGGTTTTTTTTATGCGCCTTATAAAACATGCTGATATAAAATCATTTGCCTTATTATATTTTCCGTAAAATATTTTTTTCCAAATGACACATTTGACTACATGAAATTTGGTTAAAGTACCAGTTGGTAAGCGAGTCATTGTATAAACGTTCACTTGCCAAATATTGGGTTTGTGTTATAATTATTTGTGAAATGTTAATTTGCCATATAATAATTTAGCAAATGAAATTAAGCGTAAATAGTTTGTGAAGTGATACTTTGTCAATTTGTTTTTGATCAAACCATAGAGACCCCAGTTCACGTGATAAAGAATTATCCTTGAACAACCAACATACATGTTGCATTATTCAGTCGCGCAAATCAGTAACAAAATGCGTCGATACGTGGCGCTGTATTCATGGTGTTCAATTTCTACATCGCACTATTAAGATCTCTTCTGAATTAATGGGGTCGGGACGGGTACCACGATCTGTATATGGAACCCTCGGTGCGCGAGTCAGACTCGCACTTGACTGTTTTTTTTTTTAATTTTCAGTTAATTTTTCTTAGTCGGGTTTTGTATAAGTTTCAGATGATATTTTTTAACTATCACAGTAAAGAAAATCCCACCAAAAACATTAAATGTAAAAAAGTGCAAGGCTCGCTATGTAATCTTTTCACCGTAAAAAGTTGTGAGATCGCATGTATAGCCAAGTCAGTTCTTTTGGTTAGTGTGTAAGTACCTATTCAACAAGTTTGTCATAAATTGCTTTCTTATTAATTACCTACCAACATGTAGTGATTATGTCAATAATAGGCGTCTTAATTTCTAAAATACCTATAGAAATTTGGCAATCACACGGTTACAATAATAATTTGTCTACCTAATATTTATTTACTTTTAAGAAGAACATTATCTTCTGACAGCCACTTTATTCACAACATTCAATGTTGGGAGTGCGATTGCCAAGTCACTATATTAACTATAGTCGTTAAATAACACTATATCCACTATTTACCTACATATCTATTAAGTGACGAAAAAAATCTATGACTGCAAAAGTAACATTGTATTCGCATATATTTATATAGAATTACAAAGTTACTTATGCAGTCCACATTATCTAGAAATATGTTTGAAATTGCAGAATGTTTGAGTTTTTCTAAGCTTTATAGGCTAAAAACTCATAGTGACTCCAAATTTGAAGCTTGTGTGTCAGCTAGAAGTACCTTAGAATTATGATGATCAGTCAGTCAGTGAGTGTGTCAGTGACAAAACTAAGGAACTTGGACGGATAATAAATAGTCCTTAAACTACAAGTTCAAATTGAATATTATTGAGAGTATATCAAAGTCATGTACATGTTACTGAAAATTCAGGGTTCTAGCTTTAGCCAGCACACACTTACAGGATTTTGAAAATGGCCTGAATGGCTTCGAGAAAAGGATGGTACGGCTGTACCTCTTTGTTTTGCTCGACTTGGCGGGGGCACTGCCGTGCCCCCAGATGTGAACAGTTTTTAGTGATTCAGCTGCACTACATCGCTTGGAAATATTCCTTGAATAAGTCATCAAGACAAAAGTTAAATAAAGTAACTTTATTTAGAGGAACTTGAAATTAGGTCTTATTTATAATCACGGTACCGAAACTTTTTCGTAAACAAACGAGGTAAGTCCTGTTGTAATTAGAAATATACCCATATGTAAAAATATAGATAGCAATGTTTGCGTATCTCTGCTGACCCACCGTGTGGCCTCGTTGTATTATATTGTAAATAAAAATAAATAATAAATAATTTGATATTTTTATTTATCTAGTACCTGGCGACTCGGCCCTACTTCTTAAGCAAAAAATATCACTCGAACGTTATCATAACTAAGTTGCTTCTTGTTGCATGTAACCATTCAACAATTATCCGTTTTCGACTTTCGTCACTGTCATATGGCTGTCATCCGACGTGACGCATAACGGCTAATCACAGCAATGTATTCGTAAA